>CM030369.1:5827758-6138422 GCA_003604175.2 Clonorchis sinensis | reverse complement strand
CACCAAGTTAAAGGCTTACCGTCAAATCTGGATGCTGTTCCCTGAAGCACTCCCATGCAGAGCTCACGTAGTTCCAGAAGATGCCGGTATGATACAGGCGTCGCCTCTGGATTTTTTGCAGGCCTCTCTTGGTAGTTGAGGGCAGCGGCTTCTTCCGGGTCAACTGACTGAGAAGGAAGTCTAGTGGAGTCTCGGAGCCTTCTGTCTGTAGCAGTAACAGAGCCCAGAATGTTACCCATCTCTCGACGGACTTTGGCTACTTCCACTATCAACCGCGCAGCTCTGTCCTTCAAATCGATGGAAGCTCCCGCTCGGGCATCGGTGGAGGCAATCTAGTGGAGGAAGATCGAGGAAGTTACCGTAAAGTTCGCTAGACATGGTGGAAGAGTCGCCCAGAATGTTTCTTGAGCTTGCGAAAACGTTTTTGGATATTGCTGACTAATTTCGTGGAATCCGGGCAGCTAAGATCTCACAGGACTATCGCGGCCATCAGAGTATACGCGGTTCTTATCCGGCAGGCAATAGAGGCAGACGGACGAGGGCAGCAAATGATGTATTAAGAAATGACAGGAACTGGTTCTGTAGACAAGCGAGGTAAGTGAGCATCGTAAATTAAGCAAACGTACAGTCAATAATAGCGCAATCAGCAGGAGCAGAAAATGGTCAGTGAGGCCTCAGGGACTTCTGGAAGCAACAGCAAGTAAGCATCAAACGATATACCCACGTACAGATACGGCCAGTCTGTCAGTGTCAGTTGGCTATATTGAGACGTAACGGCGCAGAACACAACCAGTACGTTCGGGAGCTATGGGACTGTCATTGTTTGACAGCGCGGTGCGGTAGCTCGTGTCACGTGATAAACCAGATTGCGCAGTTAAGTTCGTTTTAAAGGAATCTCACCAAAGACTATCTGGAAGATGCGGTATATAGATAATATAAAAATAGGACCTTCCCGGTAACGAGTTCATGTAGTGGGCAACAAGCTCGCGCATGTCAGATGTGCTGAGTTCAAACCCGGACGTGGCCGTTGGATATGCACTGATGATGAGCTCTAATAAGAGCAAAACTCGAGTCCAGTGCTTTCCCCCTTTGGTGTAGACTTACCAGAATAATTGCATCAGGATAGCAGGACGATTGTTCAAACGAGAGTCATGTGAGTATGTATTCTACAAAATTTCGCAACCACCAACACCTGAAACTATTATTTCGGCTCTCCTGAAGAGTGTCGCATTTCAGAGAGACTGCAGATGTAGTCGCTTGTATTATCAAACTAGGGGAATGGTGTTTTTGAAAGGAAGGACTATACGTAGTACAAGGGAGCTGTGGTAAAAATTTTTGTTTCTCTATCGATGATAGTGTCTGGTGAGTCTATTTATTTTTAGGTCTATGCGGGGTTCCTAGAACTCTCGTTCAGACGAATCTAGTTTGAACCGTCCTATCCTGCCGTGGTTATTTTGGCGTCCCCATATCAAGAAGCGGAAGCACTTAACTTCAGTTTCATGCTTTTTAGAACTCATCATCAATTCATATCTTTGGCAGTGTTGGGGATTGAACTACGGACATCTGACATGTGAGCCAAGCGTGTTACCACTACACCAACAGCACACGCTGAATTATCACGCCGGTGAATCTGTTCAAGCTTAAGCTATGCGACTGGTTGTTTCCCCCTTCAAACGATGACCCGGTAACTGTCCTGCTCATGCCGATAGTCTGGTGATTCCACGGGAGCTTGGAACTTGAACTGGTAAAGTGGTGATAACACGCTTGTCTCGCATTTCAGATGTCCAGAGTTCAAACCCCTGCAATGCCAAGCACATGAATTGTTGATGAACTTGAACAAATGTGAAACTGAAGTTCCCCTGCTTGGTGTGGACACGCCGAAATGACTGCGCCAGGACAGAAGTAGTGTGATGTAAATATGCGGTCAATTGTTTGCGTTCAGTGCATTCGATAGATAAGGAATGCTACCGGGGAGACACTGTTCGGTTGATCAGAATAATCACATGGTAAAAACTGCAGTAATTTTCATTAGTTTTGACTGAAACACGTCCTTTTCTTGTGCGTTGGAATACGTTTCCAACAAACTCGACTTTTAATTTTTCACAATTATGCATGTAAGCAGATCTAAATTTAGTCAGTGTATGAGTACGTGGTTGCATGTTTGCTAAAATCCTTCTGGTTAGTAGCTCGCAGACATTTTCATGGAGGTAAACTCTAGACTGTGAGATAGTCCATGCAGAACCTTAATGTTATAAGCCGGAAATCACTATGTGTCCCAGTAAGTGGATGCTTTCTTGTGAGAATTGCAAAACCATTACGGAATTAATACCGCAACCCTCATCACTGAATTTTGACTCTTCGTTTTGTGCATCGTGCAGGCAGCACACCAGTCTGCGAAGTTCAGCGAAACGAAACTGCTTCGTCAACTTACACTCATCTGCATACCAATTTGGTTTTCACGAGAGACTCATCTGAAACCCAACGGAAACTCCGGTTTATGATGTTCTTAACCAGCTGAATGTGCTGCATCAGACCGCCTCTTGTTTCAGTTGGTACGATATTCAAGACTGCGTTTACCTGATCAACCCCGGGAGGCGCGAAACCGGTCGTAGGCTGCCAGAAATTTTTCAGAAACCTTATGAGTGACTTACTGCGCTTCTCGGACAATACTTATGAATTTAGGTTTGCAAATCCCAGTCGACTCGTATCATAAGCTGTCACGGAATCAACGATCTTATCCGGTTTTTGACAAAGCATTAGAAGACTCAACTTGGTAGTCGAATCCTGGCATACGAATCTGAAAGAAAAACTACTTCCAGATTTCATACAGAATGTACACGAACTGCGCATAAGCAGGATTTACTAAGACCTTTTCAACTTCTGATTAACCATCGACAATTTTTAGTCTAAGCATCAAGTGGAGGACCACCCGATGATTGCTCGTCAAATCAAATCTCCGTATGGTTTACAAAATCGACTGACGCCCGCTTCTCTGTGACGTTACTGCTCTTTTGTGTAGAACTATTCACAACGAAAGGTTTGTCCTAAACTGAAAAAAACCTTGCAGAGTCCGACGGAGTGTTTTATGACTCTGAATAAATCGAGGAAACCTCTGTTAATATGGCATTCGGTCTCATTTTTGTCGAGATTTTTTCTCGCTTATCCAGCTATAGCTTACCAGGTCTCACTTTCACACTAGCTAGGTAATGGCTCTACTATGGCTCTACTCGAACACGTGAGTCCGAATGCAGTAACTGGCGTCCGTTTGCACAAACTGTTTCTTTAACAGAGTACAATGTTAACAGGTTTGCAGAAACGCGATTCAACACATTTCTGGAAGTAGTATAAAATGAAGTTTAACTGACCGCCGTTATTTAGTTCCTTTTGAGTTGCCAATGACTTTAATGTTTGCCACCTGATGGATATTGAAATCACTATGATAATTTTCTTTACTTAGAACAAAACATCGTTCAGCTGTAACACCCTTCCGGTGCCTAGCTGCCATGCCGCCCGAAAAAAGCACGAGGGCTGAGATACTGCCAGGTTGCCCAGGCCTAGACAGGGGAAGTCGAGAGGCAGCGGTGGGGTTCGAACCACAGACCTTCCGGTCAGTAAATCCGCGCTCTAACCACTTGAGCCATCTCGCCCCTAGAACAAAACGTTTAACAAACCAGTAAACAACTGACGTAAGAGTAAGGTTCCTTCATTTGGTGTCCCCGTAAATATCATCAACTAAACGTATCATGAAGATTCCCTGGTGCCCCATAAATCGAGCCCAAAGAAAACCATTATTCAGCCTTGCTTAGTGAATGCTTATCGCACCAAAATGCACCTTGTAGACGTAAGTACATAAGCGTCATTTGTATATTCTTTGAATTAACTTATACTGTCACAGCCTGTCCAGATTTCCAAGGAATGATTAAACTATCTGGTCACATTTTCCGAGTTAGCCGTCCATCAACAACGGTTGCACGAAGGGACCGTCCATAATGCTGAGTTGTCAAGGATTTGCGTAGCTTGAGGATGCCGGACAATATTGCACTTCTCTTTAAAGGTCTGTGATATGCCAGCACAAAGTTGACACGTGTTTTCGCCTACACAGGTCACTGAGTGCTCTCTACATATCCCTCCTGCCAGATCGCGACGCTAATCATTGTGGCACGGACTACAGGATAAATCTAGCACGACGGGATGCAAAGAAGAAAGAGGGCTATAAAGTACTCACAGTAAGTTTATGGTGAGTAGAGAAAAAGCTGAAAAATGAATAGGTTTCGCCGGAAAAATGGAATCAATGGACGTCCTGGGGAGTGAAAATGTGAGATGCGCAACATACTGTACTTATTAGGGCATTCTTAACGGATCCATCCGGTCCAACAGGAGATTCAATAACGGTGGCTATGTATCCGACCCCATATCTTAGGTCTGCTTGCTTACTAGTGCTGACGGCAGCTTTTTGGAATCTCGCTATGTTGTAGAGTACAGTTTAAATGTATGACAAGAAAACGTGGGTTGAAACGATTGACTGAGGCACAAGTCTGACTTTGATTCTGATAGGCTACTGATTTCGACTTAACCATTGCATCAAACACCGACTGTGAAAATAATTTACTCGAACGGGCTGAGAGCCACAGCCCCGTAAAACTGAGCACATATGTGCCCGAAAAAAGCAGTGGCAGGTTACGTAGTTCTGGACAAGCAATGGAACGTTGGGATGTCTCGGTGATAGATCTAGTGAGGACTTAGTCAGTGAGGTGACAAGCGCAGTGGAATCACGCAGTATTACTGACAGTTTTATGAAGATGGGGCCAATCTGTGGTTGGAGAGGTTCTCCGTTTGTGGCCTACTACTTTACGATATCATTTTTGCTATGCTCAAGTTAGCTTTTTTCAGGTTGTAAGAGCGCTGAGAAATTTGATTGTAGGCTTACGGGGAAGTACACTGAGCTCGAAGAAGCTTTTTAGTTGAGGTGTGAGCTTAACGATCGGAAGGTTCTTGGTTCGAACCCAACCCCGGAGACACGACTGCTGCTGTCTAGACTTGGGTAACCTGGTATTATCTCAGCTCTTGTGTTCCATTCGGGTGGCATGGCAGCATGGCATCGAAGAGGCGTTACGGATAATTATTGAATGCTAGCAGAAGACCTTGAGGACGATGCACCATTGGTTCAAATTGCTCTTTATTCCGTTCCGTTACGCTCGTTTACTCGCCCACATTCAATTCCTATTCGGATCGGTCTTTTTCACACTTTCTCTCTCCCTCTATCTCTCAAAATTTTAGTCAGAAATCAGTGCAGTAGTGATTAGAACTGAGTGAAGCCTAAGCATATTTGACGAATTCAAAAGTCCGGTTTGTACAGTGCTCAGTATTCTTGTTCGAAATTGGGGACACTGTTGTTCGTCCGCCGCTAAAAAGAAATACACGAATTAGCTCATCCCTGTTCATCAGTCCTTAGAATCAAAACGGGGGTGATACCATCACGAATTGTAGTACTAAGGGTTGAAATATGTGGTACAACCTGGTATTGGTTTGACAGAGCCGGCGTCAGAGAAAGGCACCGAGTGTTGCTTATCGTAACTGATATACTCTTTTCCCCTGGCACAAGTAACCAGTAACCAAATTCCTTCAGCTTAAGGTAATATCAGCCACGTGGTATAGTTATATTAAATCAATAACATTTTCAGTGATCATATGGCAAGCGGAAACTGGTCGTTACCTTTATGGGAGTGAGATCCATAATGTTTTAAATGATTGCACATGTGTAGCCTCGATGACCCACTAATCTGCTCAACACAGATCTTATTTAATTATTTTTTTCATCCTTTCAGACAAATCACGGTCTTGGGTACTCCGGCACCAACAGCGTGTCGACAGTTTCAAGCACACCGGTCAGTGCACCCGCGCACGCGGTTAATTCAAGTAGCAACACGCAGACTTCCACAACATCTGGTCAACGGGATCGACCCGGTAGTTCACTGAACCAAACCTCCCCACCATTTTACGGTACCGCACAGTCTTATCAACAGTCGCATACCACACAGGCCAGTTGCAGTCTAAGCACTTACGACTTATCGCCACCTTTGAGATCCGGTATGACTTCCAGCAACTACTACAATCAGTACTTCTCTCACTATATTCGAGGAAGTGAATTCAACCCTTTCCAGTCAATCGTACCACGCTTAGACTCTTCCATGCATTATGCAGATCATCCCGGTTCGACACATGCACCTTCACATTACGACTATCCTTATTCCTACTCCCAGTATGGCATACCGCCTATTCTGCCTGGTACCGCCGGTTCCACCCAACTCAGCTCACCTACTGGTGGGTCTGGGATGGTACCACCTCCACCGCCGCCTTCGCTTCCGTCTGGATCGCATTCGGAATCAGAACCCTTTTCTTATCAACACTCGTCAGCGTTGGTAGACGGACACCCGAATTACTTCTGCAAACCCAACAGAGCAAATGGCACACAACCGCATTCTTCGTCACCTGGACCGCACACGCACTTCATCGATTACCATGCAAACCATTCTCCATATGTGCCAAACCGACCATCTTCAAGAATCCGGCAAACAAAGTTGGCCAATGCGACCGCCACGATGAATGGCAACACTGCTATCGGGAGTCGACGAGGAGATCGGATGTTAAATGGGGACGGGGGTGAACATGATCGGGTAAACACCAGGTCTCGAGATCATGCGAATTCTGAGGATAGCAGTAAGTATAGTTTTAAGAACTTGTTAGCCTTTTATTCTGTCACATGAATGGGAATATTTTTCCTCCCCTGTTTCCCAGTTTAGGCATCAGTCTGACTTTACGATACCTCAGGTTGGCGCGTATAACTCTTACTGTGTAATATCAAAAGTTATCAGATTTCAAAAGCCTATCTACTTCTTAGTTTTGTTTGAAGTGGCATAAAAGCACTCTTGTAAATGTCAAAGGTAATCTTTAATTCACCAATGAACTTTAGCGTCTGAGAAATGAGGTTTCCATTATAACTTGTCAACAAAACCAACGCCGTTATTCG
Organism: Clonorchis sinensis; assembly: GCA_003604175.2. Taxonomy (NCBI): domain Eukaryota; kingdom Metazoa; phylum Platyhelminthes; class Trematoda; order Opisthorchiida; family Opisthorchiidae; genus Clonorchis; species Clonorchis sinensis. Next base: position 6,131,395 of record CM030369.1, on the reverse strand, counting down.
CAATTCTGTGGTTGTTGTCGTGTCCATTGCCCTGGTCGCCGCTTTTCTGTATCAACTGGTATTTACCCGCCAGTGTTTCTCTCCCACTCGCTGTCTTTCCATCTCCACATCGTGACTTTGGTATTCTCGTTGCTTGACACCCAAAGGCATCATGGTTCGTTGCAGCATCAGCAGCAGGTTGCTTGCCTATTCTACCGACTGGACCTTCAGGTTGATGTGGGTGGTTGGTTTCTAATCCTGCGAAGGCATTGCTTGATGTCCCCCCAATGCTTGTCAAAAGTTTGTTCAAAACCCACGTTCTTTCACTGCTTGTGACTCACGATGTCTGCACATACACACAAACACACTGTTGGGAACCTGTAAACTTCTCCGTCCCTTTTCCTTCCAGCTGGTTTGCCACACGACTAATATTCGATAGAGTATACGCAAAGTTGGCCTACGTCCCAAATGGGGTGTAGCGCGTCTGCTTCCATTCAAACATTCAGAGAAAAAACGCTCAGTCTTGACGAAAAAATACCATCAAGCAGCAACTTGACAGCTCATTTGCACGTGTCAGACCAGATAGGAAGCGTGTGTGTGTACGCGCACGAAAACAAGACCCAAAACAGCATACAAGCAGACGAACCCCAAAGAAAACAACATCGAACATTCTTGCCCTCTCTGTCGAGCTGACATGATAGCATGGGTAATTAATGCATTGATCAGTAAGGCTGAAACGTCTACTTTCTGCTGGTTGAGCTTACCCGGTTGAATGAAGCTTTGGACAGTTCCAAAGCAGGGTCGATATTCCTGACTGCTGACACTATGATCAAAAAAGGCTCAACTAAATCATTGCGCTTGTTAAGGAATTCATATTCTTCCAGCTCAAGTCGTTCTAGCTCTGAAGTAACTTGATTCCAAAAAACCTTAAATTTCCAAAATCGCAACCCTAGTCCCGCTAAATTGGGTTGACTAATTCATTGCAGGATGCGGCAAAGAATCATCTTCAATCAATGGGAGTCCAACCGTTACATTAATTGATAAACTTATGCATTCGGTTTAATAAAAATTTCCCACAGGAGATAAAAGTGACTACGGAACGGCTGTCATGTTTTGACAGCTACTTTGGTCACACACAGCTATCGACCGGTTGTTCAAAAACAGCTGTTATGTTGCTTTGGTAAAACGATGCTAATTTTGCACGTTTCCAGCTCCTTGGAACTGACGCTATTCTGTGAGTGTATTGGAACAAGACAGCTGTCACTCACCGTCAGCTAATTCTGGTTAGCAAACAAGTTCTAAAAAAATTTGAAGCAGTTGTGAGAGGATGAAAGAAATGCGTCCGATCGCTCCATCTGAGAATTAGTAGTCCAGGATAATTAAGTAGAGCAATCTGGTATGCGAGTTAATAAAAAATGAGAATTCTCGTTCGAGTACCGGTGACTGTTATACCAACTTTTTTTCTCATAAAATCGTATCCGCGAAGGATTATTACCGCGTTATGAAGACACTACGCGAATTTCTAATGCTGAACTAGACGGGTGATCCCGATGGGACCGTCAAAATTAGCTTGATCCCAAGTTTAGCAAAGTGAAAACTCAGCGCCCTCTTGGGGTTGAAACTTCTCGCCCAAACAACATTGGCCTGGTTAAGAACTTGTTTACTTCATAACTAACACTAACAGAGGTTAACCGAACGCAGATAATGTTGCAATGTCTACTGGACTAACGGTTTTTCTTTATTGAACTGGACAATTCGTTTGCAAACACTTTATTGCCAGTCTTTAGTACTTTAGAAGGCAGCGATTCTCCGGCACTTGGGCTTAGGCCAGCCTAATAAAATTGCAGTTCAATTTCACCAAATTTTGTTGAAGACATACTTATTTGAGGATAATCTATCGGCAATGTTGTGGAATATAGGTAGCTTGGGTGCGCTGATTGATTGTTGGTCTGTTCGCCGAGCTTGGCAGTTGGATTGCAAACGTTTCATCACCAATCAAGGTGACATCATCAGTGCGGGGTTGAGTGAGTGAATTCCCCCTCTTCTGCCTGTGCTTATATGGCTCCTAAAACAGCATCTGGTAGTTCTGAAGGGGGTCTTCGCCTAGTTTGATTGGACCCTTGTGAATCTGACCTGGTGTCAATCTCTTGTGTCTGTTTGGTTCATTGGGCGTGTCCGCTGGTTGTCGTTAGGTTTCTTGATTGTCCATGTGGCCCAGAGTCCCGTGACCGTGTAGTTCTTTTGCTCGTAACGGCTGATAGACGGGGTCAATGTCGATGTGTTTATTGATCGACTTTTGTGTGGAGTACCACGCCTCGGCAAACTCTCGCTCCCGTTTTGTTCTTGCGTGAGCAAGTATTTGAACGTTGTTCCTGGAAACACTTCGGAAGCCCACAAACAGTTTCGTCATTGTGGCTGCAGCCCCAAAGTTTCCGTAAATCATAGATTCCACTTGAACCAAATTGAACAAAATTTGGCAAATGCATACCAATTTGGTTTTATCAAGAGACTTAATTTAATCTGCAGTTCCACAGCAACGGAACGGTCATACCAGCCAAACTATCTTATGCTGTCAGACAGCGAGTGGAAGAAAAAACACCAGATATAAGTACAAAACGGAACACCTGTAACAAGGTTGAACAGCATTGTTGTACCCAGAATTCCTTACGGGATAATGCACTGAGTGTGTACCGAGGCCGGCTTAAACCTCCAAGCTGGCTAGCGGCAGTTGGGATAGTCTAACACAAATTATTTCTCGGTGGACATTTTTGTTTGAGAAACATGAAGTCACGGTGTGCAATACGAGTTGGAGGTCTATATGCTTAGGATGGAAGTCAATGCATGCGCCCAAGTCTGAGTCTATTTAGCTTGCTGATTCCTGACACTACATTGAACTGGCATTTTTGAAAAATACAGAAACAAATTAGGAGTCAGTCGAAATAAGTATACTTTGGCCTAATTCTCTTGATATCGCATCAGTCGATTCTTATCAGTGATCATCTTGTACTCCAGTTCAGCTGGATAAGAGGTACGTGTGGTCGTTGGTTTGTTCGCTGATCCAGGCAATTTGATTGCAAACGTTTCATCACCAATCGATGTGACATCATCAGTGCGTTGGTAGGGAGTGTGGAGGAGAGTAGCGATGGGTTGGTGGTTGTCCGTTGAGTAGTGTTATGTCTCTGTGTTATTAGCCGGGGTCGAGGTACCCAACCAATCCCTGAGAATTCTTCTATTGGGAGAACTTTGAAGGAATGAGCCGAGAACTGTCAACGATCGACTGGACCATTTTGGAATGATTCAACCTTCGGGCCTAAGTGGACTGCTTATGGGCCTCGCGGAGCCCAGTTTAGATTAAGCGTTAACGAACTGGTAAAATAAGACAGAAGGAGAGTCGCTACGGTAACTTTGAGGTCAGTGAATATATATGAAACCTGTCGAACTGCGTGCAATCTGTGTGCTGCACTTAAACGTTGTAACACATGTGACTATGAGTACTGTTCATCGGCCGACTCTGCGCCATTGGTTAAATGCTCACGTTCTGCGAGAAACGAAGGTAGGTTTAGGATAACATCGGTGAGCTGGCTAACGTCCAAATTGTTTTCAACTACGATGTGCAGCTGACTCCACAAAGAGCAAAACCGATGGTGACCCATGTAGAAGAGTTTTCTTTAAGCTTGTGAGTAACGTCTTTCAGTTAAAAGACATTTGCAAAATCAAATGGACGAAAGTTGGCTGCATAAATAAATTCCAAGTATATTTCTCTAAGTTTCTACTCCTTTTATAATCCATTAAGCAACAAAAGAGGGACTATTCACCAAACCCCTGGGACCGAATGCGTAATTAGCATTATTTTCACGACCATCATCAGAGGAATATTCAGCATCCAGGTCCATCTAATCTACACAGCTCCGGGTGAGTTGTTCAGCACTCGGAAGGACTATCCAGCCTACTTTGTTTACCAGCTAGGCAGTTTTGATTTTTCTATATACAAATATACAGGAACTACTACTGACATGCTGGACAAACGTTTGTGCCGTAATGTGAAGGACTGTGTTGTTCGTGTTCGCTCGCTCGCTCGCACGCACACAGACAGATGGCGAACTATCTATTCAAATTTTCTGTCGTTCATTTTGCAGCTTAATTGAATTAACCGCGCACGGCGTGGCTAAACTGGCCGGGAACGAAGGACGTTTTGGGTGATGATGAATTAACCAGCCTGTCACAGTCACTCAACGTCTTCTCGGTCTAAATGTGTCCATTCGTCTATCCCTCGGCTTCTATATATATATATATATGTTCATTTCGTACAGGCATGATCGAATTTACGTTTGTAGGCGGCTATTCTAAGCGACGTACAGTCGTGCACTGTTGTCCGAACGAGAGCAACAATCAACCTAATGTTCGCGAATTAATCGAAGGTTTGTCCACCGACGATTGAAATGTTTCTGAATAAACAGTAGCTTGAGTTCGCTCCTGCAGTTCAGATTGGGATCATTCGGAATTTGATGACAGCCTACGCTAATAGGTCATCTGAAGCCACGAAGTGACTGACAGGTGCTGAGTGAAACCCGGGGTGACGCACCCTCTCTTATTATAATGCTGAGCGGAGCTTTTACAGTAGGCTTCCTTTTTACAAAATATCGGGTTAAAGGGCGCACAAACGCTGGTTATATTCATTCAGCTTAGCCTGCGCTAAAAGTCCTTCGTCTGCTCTCAATTGTAACGTGGATTCCTAACCTAACCATATTGCTCGCGTAGGAATACTGTCCGAGTCCACCCAGATGTGACTATATGATACGTGCTCATAAAAGAGAGGACATTTTCAACCGAACCAGAACCAAGGTAACCCAGCTTGACAGTTGGATGCCGAGGAACGTTAGTACTTTCACAAAACTGCCAAACAGTTGACCTTAACATCTTTTTCATTGGGGGTATACCTGATTGTAAGGTCATCACAGAATTAAACCCACTTTCGGCAAAGGTGATGATATCCATTCAGGCCCTGTAAAAACTATTTGGTTTTGCAATTCTTCTGTTCCTTGAACGGGCAAATTGTGGAGAGATTGTCACTATGAAATGTGTGGAAGGGCGTCAGCCTTTGATAAGTAGAAATACGATATAAACTTTTCGACGGAGTGCAATCTTTTTGCCTCATTACCGTCTTGGTCGCAGTCGACCGTAGTCGACCATTTTAAGCTTTTAATGACAGCAATAAATCACACGTCAAATTTCCCTTGGTACGACGTATGCCTTCTAAAGGATTACGGGGCTTACTGAGAGATGCCAAAGCGACACTGAGGCCACCTGTTGGACCCAACTAATAACAACACCCAAGCTGCGTTTTACAAGCACCATCTCAACTGCCCACCCACTGATGCTCCGAATTTATGACTCAGGCGTTCAAAATCATGTCTGACAGCAGTGAGTGAGTTATACTACTGAAATAAGTGACATAACAGTCTACTTCAATCCACCTAGGAGTAGCACATCAGCGTTGATGGACTTGGAAGGTGTGCGCACCTACGGTACACACTGCGCTAACTTGTAATTTGCGTAAGTTTTGGCGATACAAGGCTAAGCGGTAGTACCACAGTGTGGTAGGACAAACTCCGTGATGGAAAGCAAGGCTGATTGTGTTGGGTGAGAACGTAAATAACCAGCCAGCATATCGAAGGTTGGGTACAACCAACAACAACTCCAATGTCCTTCGCGTTCTGAAACTACAAAACGTGAGCACAACTCGTTGGTTATACAGAGTGGTTGTATATAGAGGGAGACAGAATCATATTTCATAGCACGAAAAGAAACTTATCAGTGATTATACAAAGTGAAGGAGATTACTGAAGGCTATGGAGAACCTTTGGGTATATGGTTACGTTCTTGTGGTGCATAAAACTTGTGTTGCTAAGTTGGACGAGAAGTAAATGTGGATTTATCAACTAGAACACTCATTAAAACTTGTGTTGCTAAGTTGGACGAGAAATAAATGTGGATTCATCAACTAGAACACTCACTGATTAGCTTTCAATAGTTTTATAAACAGGAAGACAGAAACGTGGTACTTCAGGAAGGCTATGATTCGACTTATCGTTTACTTACAAAAGGAACCTTTTATTTTCTGAATATTTGGTTGTCAGACTCTTGTAAGCACAGAAACGGCCACTCTGAACTAGGGTGGGCCTTGTGATGAAACCTCTATGCAGCTGAAACTGTATTTTTGATATCATAGTTCGACTAAGGTTGGAATGTTGAATTTAGGCTAGAGTTTGAATACAAAACTCTTGCATGGTTTGACGAAGAGCGAGCAGATATCCCGTCAACAGGAAAGTGGTAATGCAGAACCATATACACCTTCAGATTTGATGTTTTTGCTGTCATTTAGGACACACAGGGGGACGCTTTGTAGTTACGTAATGTGAAGCCTTTCTAAGTACGAGCTAATCACGCTGCTCATCAGCCATTAGTTGTCGAAAAGTATTCAGATTACAAGCAAGGAGATCGCGGGCTTGAGACTTCTTGGAATTACAAGAGATTCATACTGTTGGTGACTCCCAATAAGGATGAGACAGCTGCACAATGCTTCCTGGCTTTTCACAACAGGCTGGCCTTGCTTACAAGAAAAAATGTCTATTAAAAATTATGTCCTGTTTGAAACAAAAATGGTATTTCCAACTACCTTGCGAGATGCGATTCTTGCCGAGAAGTTTACGCTTGGTTATCGCCAGTGTGTGCAGCCGTTATTTTATACATCCATACAACAAAGTTTCTGGCCACTTTGGACAACGAAGTGCTAGCTTGAGCATCAGTCAAACTGGGACACGAGCAACCAGTTCAACCTATCTGCTTCGAACGATGTGCATGGGTATGGAGCTAGATGTTGCGCATGCTTCCGGACATCCAGCACAAGCCGTCTGGATGGTTTGTTTACTCTAGATCCTGTTAGTCTCTTTCCCAACCTCTCCATCTATCAAACCTCTTGATCAGCCTCAGGCCAAATTTCCGAATGCCTTTTCATCTTTCCTATCTGGATCAACCATCAGTCTTCGACTGTGTGTGTGTGTATACCGATGTATATGGGACGGGATGGCGAGATGACTCACAAATAATGAATGAAAAAAGACTCAGAGGATTAGGAAACTAGAAAGACTGCACCTCGTATCGAATTGCCCGTCGGTGTCAGGTTGCAGTCTGTGATTTTCGCGAAGACTGATTAAGTCCTATCGAGCCAATAGACACCGCGTACCACCTCTAACCTAACGATCAAACTGGAGTTTTTGAACCTTAAAGTTTACTGCAAATATATCAACACGTCATGTGATACATGAGAAATTAACTTCAGTGTGTGGCAATGCACCATACTGGTTTTTTGAAGTATGAATGCGTGTGGTTGAAATTACAGATAAACCTTGTCTCAGCGGTTTGCTTAGCATACTGAATACACTTTTTAATTATATTTTATTCCAGGAGATGCATTTTTTTCGAAATAGTCCAAGACATCCGCGACGGTATATTTCTGTTATTGCTACCAGCAATATTATCAACAGTAATATTACAAACTTCCTCGGGAGATATCGTCTGTAGAGCGGCCTCCGATGTGCGCTGGTCCGTCCTATAAAGAAACCAGGGGAAGGCTATGCAATTTCAGTGATCCCTCTTTAAAAATGACAAAAACGAGGCAGAATAAACCATGCTTTTCCATGGAGAACTCTTTAAAGGAATAACTTGGAGTCAGTGATTATAGAGCTTTTGGGTGTCACGACCATTTCTTGTAAGAACCATGTGGTCGGAAAACCAAAGTTTTTTGTTAATTTGTCAAATACTATCGTGCATTTTCCCTTTGTGAAATTCGGCATGGATTTTGGGTAGTCAAACGTAAGCATAGGATGTCGTTGTTTCTTTGGCACCTTTGCGATTAAACACGTGCGGATTACTTTGCCAGCCAGATTGGTCGGCGTCGAATTGATACTTCCGGCTATCTGACCGGGATGTCAACGATGCCATTTGGTGTTGGTCCACCGCACAACCGGAATGGGTGATGGGATAACACACTACTACTCATTGTGGATATTACTTAAATGGACACACGACTTGTGTATACAACATACACCATTTGGGAAATTTGCGGCCGTGAAATCCACACATAATCCGAGCACATCAGTTATCGCGCTGAGCAAAGTTTGGTTGGAACCAACCCAAGCTAAGCGCTCGAATACTTGTCTTTTGCGTAGACGCTTCATTCAGTCGAAACTGACGGCTTTGAAAACGTTATTAGCGGACGGTCCGACTAACAGAGTACGCCTGGAGTAAAATTCTTTCTGGAAAACTCCACACGGCGGAGTAAAAGGAAGCTGCAAAATTATCGCAACGGATCAGTGTCTTATTCCTTGGTTCCATGACAGACATGTGTTGTCAATTAACAGGGGTTCTGTATGACAGGAATCAGGCACTATTCTTACATATACTATTGGGCTATAGTATATATAATACATAATTTTAGTAATACGGACTTGGTGTCAGTAATAGCGTTGGAATTACTGCCAGCAGTAATATTATTATATTGCCGAGGGCACCAAACTTTGTTTTTGAGCTTTGTTTATGTGTACTTCTGTTACTTCGGCCCGTCTGCCATTCATAGGGTGAAAAAGATCTGAATGTACTGCACACAATTTAAATTAGGTGTCTCCTATAAAAAGTGGATATCAATTTCCCTGAGAAAATTACATCACCACCTCTACTAACGAACAATTCGCCGACAGGAAGTTCCTGGAGGCCGTGATATTCTTCCCTCTACCCTTATACTACTCCCCAGGTCGACTGGTTTTATAGACGTCGTGCAAGAGGGGTAGATACAGTACTGCGTTACTTAGCATCATTTATCGCATCGTACTGCGCAGTCCGTTTACGAACAACCACAAACTACCACAGTCCTGCTGGAGACTTCACCTGGATGCATTCTAGCCTTGCGTTTACTCTCACCTGAGAAAGCCGTCCCTTGGAACATTTTAGCTTCCTAACGAGAATTCTACCGATTCACTCTGCGACATCGCAAGATACACATCGAGGAAAGTTAAAGGGTAAAATGTGTTAGCTGTTTTCGAATCGCTCTTTCATATCGGAATAGTTTTCAATCTCACTGGACTTGATATCATTTACGTTGGGTTTGCGCCACTGCTTTATTGTAGAATGTTCCTATAGAACGTTCTACAAATTCTTACCCTGAGAATTATGTGGAGCACGTTTTCATCCGTGAAATTAAAAATCTAAGCTACTAAACCTAGCTGTCCGCATCTCTGAACACCGCCAGAATATGCCCACAGGCCAGTTCAAGCTTTTGCGTGGAGTAGAATGTTATAGGGAAATCAATAACGGCGCGTTAGTCAAGGTCACTTCATACTCACGCATGCATGTGCAGCACCTCCGGAGAAACAAACACGTTCAATAAGGTGACAGCAATGTCAACTTCGTTTTGCCAATTCAAATTATGATTGATGCGCGTCTTTGACCCAACAGCTGCGAGTCTGCTTGTTTGTGTGCATGTGACTGGTTTGTTCGACTTTGAACAAGTCACAAATGAACATGCTGGAACGGACGAACTTTTGGAGTGGGATGAACCCGGGATGATAAAGACGGATAGACGCGTGCCAATTGCAGCGTGTTTCTTGCTTAATCATGATATGAGCAACATGACCGAAGAGAAATTCCCGGTCGTGTGACTTGCATCACTGAGCGCAAAGGGCTGCATAATCGTAGACCTGTCGGTGGACGCACGAAATTCTGCCATTTCGGAGAGTTCGCCGTATTAAGCAGATTGCTGAGTTTTGTTAGGAGCAGTTTTGCAGTCAACAAAATACTACTAGGTGAAGTAATTTTGTCTTCCACACAACGTCGCTTTGAACCAACTAAAGTTCTTTCATCACGATATTCATCGCACTTGCAATTTTGTCGCATCAGGTTAGTTTGAAGCTAAGTAGAGCGTAAATTTTTGTGAATAGTGATTCTGATTCTATCAACGCCAGACTAGTCATAATACTTCCCAGTCTTGATTCAGTTTTTCCTGATTGTCCGAAGCCATATTTTTCAGGAAAATTCTCGCCTGTGATACCAACCCCAATAACAACAAATGGTAACAACGAGTCTTCTGTCCGCTGCTTGTTCTAACAACGGCGGATTTTTTAACCTAGGCTTTGAGTCTTCAGAGTTGGAAACCACCTACGACACGTACACGTAGACAAAATTTGGAAAAAGTTTGGCCGTAGTTTTGTTTTCAAGAAGGATAAAAGGCACGGAGCACCCTGCAGCAGCACTAGAACACGGATTGTCATGGTGAGAGATTTTACGACGGAATTGTGCATCCTGCTTACGAAAAAGTCAAAGGTTATTAGGACAATGAATTTACCACGTTTTTTTATTCATGACCGCTGATATCACTCTCCCATTACTAGTTCTATAGCGCATATGTATTTACGGAATAAACATCGTTTGGTAGATTACTGAACACTTGGAACACGAAAGCATAATGACCATGTACAATGGTTCCTCCAGAAGGATCGGTTGCTTAGAACGATGGTTCGAGGATCTTCCAGATTATCAGTGGAGAACATTTGGTTACTACCAAAAGGAAAACGAGAATCCCAAACCAGACTGTGGCTGACGAGGAATGTTGCAAACTTTACAGTCTATTGACATCTAATCAGATGGTTCATTTTGAGGAACGAAGTTTTTGTCGCAAGGTGCGCACACACGTATACGACCCAAATAGGAGCAAAAGACGGGTCCAACTAGACTTCGGAACATTACACTTGGATTTATTGTGAATGCACATTCCTGAACTTTCACATAACTGGCCGTATCGAGGTAAAAAAAAATGCAACTTGGTTCATTGGATCCGCATTCTTTACCTGGTGTTTGTAACCAAAATCAGCAAAGTAACTCGTAAAACCTACCTGAAATGCCTGTGCGCAAGTCATTTACACCTCGAATTCGGGCTTCTCGGTCTGACTGGAGGAAGAATCATTCCTTTCAAGTGATGTTTCATCTCTGCGACCCCTACCTAGACAAGGCTTCGATGCCAACTTGCACGGGTGAAATGGATAAACCGTAACATAGATATCGTCAAAACGATATTGCACCGTCCTCATCAGGGGTTGAAGAAAAACTGCTTTCCCACCAAATATAGCCATCAACTTTAGAAAGACTTGTTTAAACGTTCCTGTTCTGAGTTCTGATTTGCGGATCTCCTTGATGATCACCCAGACTGAATCACGTATCGCACCAAGTGCGATCTGATCAGATCAGGCAGTCAAACCTACAAAACAACTGGAGCTAGTTAAAAACACACCATGCATTTAAGTGAACGAAATGAATTCTGGAAACATGTGTTATTGTTGACAAACCGAACGAAACTTAGGTCAACATATATTTGTCTCCGTTGGACTTACTGTTGCAGCCACACCGAGGGTAGCAGCAAAGCTTCACGAAGTAGGACCGGTTGTACTGTGTTTGCCCTCCTTGATGGCACTTACTCATAAGGATAAGCAAAACTTCAGTCGCCGTAGGATTACATCCTTTCAGAGATTGCCTGTGTGTGTGGTAACCGTAATATAATTTGATGGGTTCAAGGATAGCCACAAGCAGACTCGAGACCACTGAACTGGTATCTTGCTACCTCGTGGTTTATCCATTGCTTTTGACCTTGTGATATAACCAGGCGTACGCCTAGCAGATTAAAAGTTTGCTTTAGTGTAGTACCATACGGTTTGTGAGCCGCTAGTTAAGATTTCACTTTTGCAGATTACTGAACGGCTGTATGACTGGTATTCATCATCTATGGAAGTTACAATGATTCAATAACTTTCGATTTTACTGTAGCCGGAGAGCATTCAATCTTAGCATTCAACCACAGGCGCTTAGAAAGTTCCCGGTTTATCTAAAACGCAACAGTTTCGTGGTTTTCGAGATGTAAAGACCTACTGTGTTCATTGCCATTTTGCCGATAAAAATCGTTAATGATCACTCGAGATAGTTCCTGTATGGTGAACTGAAATATCATATGAGAGAAAAAAGTGAGAAAAAGCAGTTAGAATATGCGAGCTTTTGCGTAGCTTCCAGTGGCCCTGTGTAAGTGTGCAACAGTGAAACATTACACGTATCATAGTGTGGTCCAGGACACAAGTACCCGGAGAAAGTGGTAGTAGAAGCCAGTAATCCAGGTATTTTTCTTTATAATATGAGCACATTATGTGATGTGTTCCTCCATGCAAATGGCCTCTATTTCAGTTATTTACCACCCGAAATTAAATAGACGAACAGTGTAACGTAAAGAGATCTTTGGCGAAATTTCAAGCGGCTCGGACTGTAGCTAGTTACATTGCATTCTGCTGTCGTTCAGATAATAACCGTTATCACTCCATTATCTCATACATCCATAAAATGTTTTTCATTCTCACTATCCAGCATCGGGAAACCAAACTGACGACAGGTTTCCCACAGCACCGTCTGTTATACTGAGGCTTCAAGCTCTGTCAATTTGCTTCGTGTTTTGTGAAGGGATAAAACCGTTTGTTTCGGATTCTCTGGTGATATTTTGAACCATGAAACTGGAAGAACAAAAACTTAAGCTGTCCCAGATAAGAGATCGGTTTCAGCGTCAAGCACTGTTTCTGATTATCTTTTGAAGAGAACATGGCGGCTTACCGAAAAATGACATGATCAATTTCTTAGCTGCATTAACCTATGCAACTAAAACTCAGAGAGCCCCTTTGACGCTCTCAAATTAAACGGAACAGTGCAAACGAAGTGTAAACCAATTTGTAATTATTTACGATAGTAGAATTGATCTGTTCACTTGATACTGTACTGTTTTGCCCATAATCAGAAGTCTTAACCTAGTGTTACAAGGGACGTCTGTCGGACTCGGTATAATTCAGGTAGGTTGCTAGATATGTTGACTAGAGGTAGTTTGGGTTGCGTGGAGAATGATGGACATTACCGATGACCTCCGCTATAAAATCACCCTCATCAAAGTATTAGTGGTGAATATTGGTGGCCGAATAAATCACCAGCCTTCGTTCTGATAATCTATGTACATGTTTCTCAGAAGAAAATGGGTGATTGGAATATTTGTTTTAGATCCCAAATGTTCAGGCATTTGATGTCCCTTGCGGATCCGAATACGCTCTGCGTATGCCACGGTCTTCGTTGATCCGTTGGAGTTGCGAAAACTATTCGGATACACGCAATGATTTCAGACCACCATTTGAACAGCATAGCTACGGAAGATGAGTTCAATGTTTGACAGATAACCGGGTTCAAAAGTGTTTCCATTTAGCTGGAATTCCATAGATATAAAAAACTGACCTCCTTGTGAACTTTACTTCAGAGAAGGCATATTCTTTTGTGACTGAGGGGTGCTTGTCGCAAAGTAGGGAATTTGACCCGGCAAAGGTTGAGACCCTCACTCAGTCCTGGAATACTGAACTGTTGCCTTTGTAGTAAGCACTGAAGGCTAAATTTAACCGCTTGGTCCCATTTATGCTGAAAAGCTTAACTGGTTACCCTCCGGGACAGAGAAAATTACGAATATGAACATTTTTACAAATTCAATTGTGGTGTAATCAGAAGTTGCTGGTTGGTCTTCCTGAAAGGTAGCTTAAACAATTTGCGTCATCAGCCGAGTTGTTTAATTAGTTAGTGAGTTACCTAATCTCCAGGTTTGTGCCGTCCGCGTTAGGGTAACACCACTGGAACCAGATGGTCTAGATTCTTCGGCTATTCATGAATACCACAGCCCACCCTACATTATCCAGGAGGAAGGTGGGATTTTCCTTATCTAGTGGGATGTTAAGGTTGTCGGTGTTCTATCCCGCTTAAGTTGGCTACTGTTGTAGACAAACACATACGCGACCAACCACATTCCACACGAATGTAAACATAACAGTTGCTTATGTTTGCCTGTTTGTTTAACACTTGAAGTCAAATGATAACGCAGGCACACCACAATGTGGCAGACGGTTGACGGGTTGACACTTCATAACCATCTGTCGGTGTTATATGCCGTAAAGCCACTCACATTGTAACAAACCTTCCATCTGCGACCGAAAATTTGAGCAACCGGACTGAATCAGACGTCCCACACCTGCCACATGGCAAGCGTATGTACCCACCACACCTCCGTCCGGGATCTCGCACGCCTGGACTAGATAAGCCGTTCTATCCAAGTAGCAGTGATTGAGGCTCGGAAACTTGATTGAACCCGACGTTCCAGCTACTGATCGATCAATTGGCCAACCCGGCCATACTGTTAATCGATCATTTCCTCCGCCGTAAACAAATGTCTAACTCCCATATGTAACTCGACACCAGGTGGATCAGTTCGATCGACAGGAGTTGTTCTTTGGATAAACTAAGTTATACCCTGAACAAGGTATACCAATTCTATCCGAACCAGTTTGAATAAATCTCACACCATCTGAACTCTTCAAAATTTCTCCCATATAAAACCGCAGACTCTCAAAAGGATGCAATGGACGATTTGGAATCGGACTCAAGGAGTGATTTGAAACGTCAGAAGAAACGAGGGATTTTTCCAAAGGTGGCCACGAATATCATGCGAGCCTGGTTGTTTCAGCATTTAACGGTAAGTACAAATGAGCTTTTAATGATACGCTATAGAATTCTACATGGTCACACATCAGTTATCTAGACTTGCTGTAAATGGTGAATGACTGACAATAGATGAGGGGGGAAGAGGGGGCTATGTTCGCCTATCTCATCTGACACCTCTCATCAAGAGGATGTTTCCAAAAGCCCATCAGTTTCGCGAAATACACTCAGTTGCAAACAAATGTGGTTTTGCGAGAGACTCACCTGGAACCCGGCTGAATTCCTATTTTATGATGTTTCCAAGCATCATTTTCGGTTTGCGCATCAAATGCTCGGAAACGCGAACATGACACAGCTTGTTTGTGCATTTCTCTCTCTCTCTCTCTCTCTCTGGAACTTCATACGGCGAAGCGTATGTCACTTGGAGGATGAGCGGCACAACAGAGTGAATGCGGTTGAACTAAAATGCTCATCATCAGCTTACCCACTGAGTTCTAAGTTACAGACATCTCCCAGAACAATTCATAACATCTATTCAGCTGCGTAGTAGTCCATGTACTTTTGATGTAAGCTGACTTACAATACGCGAAATTAATGTGAGACAGATTGTGTTTTAGGCAGTTCCACTTTTACGACACCAACACTTTGTGCAGATTGAGCTGGGGATGTACAATTGTCATTTCCATACCGAGTTCATGTTAACAGCAGATCCAAATGAATCCCAGCTCAATTTATCGTTTTATGATATTCTTCGAATAAATTTGCGACAGAACTCAGTTGAGAAATTATTGTACTTCCCTAGTTTCGCATAGCTTGGTTTTCAAGTTACACATTAGGTCAATGGAAACTAAGAGAACTAAACCTACCTGATGGGCCCCGAGGAGATTGAAGTAGTGGATGAGTTTTTGTCAACTTTGTAGGCGGAGTGGATAGTTACTTTGTGTTGAATATTCAGGAATTTTCAGAAAATTCAGTGAATTCAATAGTCACTTTGCACGCGGGTAAAAAATAATCTTGCAGTCACGTCATTCAACGCTATACGACATTTTGAACTAACAAATATACACCTTATTGTGCTTGGATGGATAAATAAACTTGCTCGCAGTACCTCTGTCAACGCAACGATTTCTAACCGCTTCGCCTTTCTTGAAAGACTATCAGTGCCGAATTTTTTTCACCTACGAACTGTATAAGAATGGTTCCTTAAGCGGCCTAATTTCGGATCATGGGCTGGTTAGGGTGAACCGACATTATCTTGCTAACAGAACCAGCTCGGTGTGCCACTTTTCGTGATTCCGCTTAGAAACAAACCCCTGTCCATTCACGTTGTTCAAAGAAGCGATTATTCGATTTTAATGATGCCTAAGAGTGACTGATAGATAGAAAGATAGATAGATAGATAGATAGATAGATAGATAGATAGATAGATAGATAGATAGATAGATAGATAGATAGATAGATAGATAGATAGATAGATAGATAGATAGATAGATAGATAGATAGATAGATAGATAGATAGATAGATAGATAGATAGATAGATAGATAGATAGATAGATAGATAGATAGATAGATAGATAGATAGATAGATAGATAGATAGATAGATAGATAGATAGATAGATAGATAGATAGATAGATAGATAGATAGATAGATAGATAGATAGATAGATAGATAGATAGATAGATAGATAGATAGAACATCCCAAAGAACTACGAGTTTTTCGAGAAATGCACTCATCTGCAAATCAATTTGTTTTTTGCGAGAGACTCACCTGGAACCCGCTGAATCTCTCGTTTGTGATGATTCTAGGCAACTGAATGTGCTGCACCAGGCCGCCTTATATTCCAGTTGCTACGATATTCGAGATATCGCGATACATGCATATTCGTAATGCACTACTCATAAGGTTGCTGAAAGCGGTTTCGCCCTTCTTGGGGCTGGCTCATCAGGTAGGCGCAGTCCCCGAGTTTCCGTCAACCTTATGTTCTACTTGAACCCAAATTGGACTGATTTCCAGGTTCCAGTTGAGTCTCTCGCAGAACCAAATTGATTTGTAGATGAGTGTATTTTTCGAAAAACAGTAGAATTTGGGTTCAAGTAGAACATAAGGTTGACGGAAACTCGGGGACTGCGCCTACCTGATGAGCCAGCCCCAAGAAGGGCGAAACCGGTCGTGGGCTGTCGAAGAATTTTCAGCAACCTTATGAGTAGTGAACTACGAGTTTCATTTGCTTCAAAAATAATTTACGACTGCACAAAGAGGCATCGTGCAAAGGCTGTCTCATAGGTGACAGAAAGTCTTAATTCAAGTTGAAATGATCGATAAATTTGTTATCACTCAAGAGGATGGCCCAGAATATATGATGATCAAGCTAACTCAGTCGGTCTCATATTTGTGCTGGTATCGGCAACTGGAACCATGAAACTCAGTCGCCGCAATAACAATCTAATAATGAAAATAGTGAAATATCATGTGTTCTGTGGAGAGATCCCATGACCCCGTTTTGTTCTTCCTACCCAAATCTTCAGCTGTGGCATGCATTTTAGCCGTATTGCACTAGCCAGGTTGTGTGCGGTTGTGTGTACTGGCTTCTGTTGGTCTCAGTCGAAGGGGTTTCCTCATATTCGTTTGCCAGTTTACACTCCGCCTTGTAGGTAGAAGTAGAATCGGTGGACCGGTTCACTTTCCGTGCAATTTCACATCCACGCACTCTCTTATATCCGCAAACTAGCTTTTTCACTCAGTTGCTGGAACTTACAACAAGTAGAGTTAATTTTCATTCACAGTGGCATTTATAAGCTGTTCTACGGGACAAAAGAGATAAGTTAGGTCAGTGTCCAGTTTCTTAATTCCGTAAGCTGCAGCTAATTCACCGGCTTGCAAAAACAACAGAGTCGGTCAACTGTTAGGTTTATTGTTGTTCAAGCTTTTGCAGGATAATACATGGTAGTCGTAATGTACGACTTACCACATGATTCCAAGATATCTGCAGATTCATGACCGTTAGCTTAATCCCGCAGAGCGATGTGGTCTGTAATTGTGAAACTTTCAGGTCGAGAGGCAGCGCAGTGGAATTAGATGGTATGATCCAAGCTCTCTAGCACCGCTAACAACCTTGTCCATGAAGAATAAAAGCTCTTGAGAAAGATTATCGACTGCACCCGAAATATTGCCTTATCGCACCTTAGCCCATTACACCGTCTGCTGACTTTGGAATTACCGTAAAATTAAATGAACCAATGGAAACAATGAGGCATAAGAGGAAGTAAGTGGAGTAATCGCTATTGAGGAAAAAGTGTGATGGAAGTGAGCGGCTGCCTCCTAGAAGCCACTATATTTTGTCGATACAAACTCTAAGAAGAGTCCAAGCAAAGCCTAAACCTCTTTACCCTAGTGAGAGCTTGTTCCAGTTGCTGATTGCTATAAGCACAGAGCGGTATCTTTTCTATATCAGTCGGAAATCACTGTCTCTAAGTATCGACAGTCATTTTTAGATCTGAGTGTGCTGAGCCTCTTGCGTAACTAAATCCCATAAGTATTTTGAATGCTGAGGTAACTTTCCTCAGTTGGATGACTCTGAAGATAAAGAAACCATCCGACTGAGCACCAAGATGACGATATCTTTGTTTCAGTTAGGGTAGTCGTACACAGTAATCATGGAAGCCTGAGATATACCTACGCGTCTCAGCCGGTAGAGTACACGATCTGTTGTCCCGGACACTAAATGCTACCCAGCGAAAGCCTTGATGCCAAATCTGTGACATTCGAAGCCTGAAGATAGAGACGCTTTTGCTGTCTCACCTAGGGAGAATTGGGTGTGGGGTTGACTCAATAAGCCAAATAAAATACTGACATCTGGAAGCTTTCAGTGAGGGCATCTAATATACTTCCCAAATCAGAAAATCCATGCAGTTCGTCCTGAGTGGCTCAATTTAGGGAGTTATCGGCCAGTTTCCCACCACCAATTTGGGCTTTAACTCGGATTAGAAAAGGTAGATAAGTTAGCGCGTCTTTTTTTCTTCATTTTCCTTTGGAACGAGATATCATCTTCGTTTGGCCACTTTAATACATTCTGTGACAGTTTGAAAGCTCCTAACTTTTCCCAAAATGGCCTATGGTTGACTGTGTAGAAGGCATTCGTCGAAAGCATCTCTGACTAAATATTTTGACTTTAGAGCGAGAAAAGTTGAAATTAAACTCAGGCTTCCGTTCGTATCTAAGTCGCATTCCTTACGACAATCAAAGTCATGCAAGGGTAAGAACATTCAACCTCTGTGGAAACCTTATTGTTTTGCGTTCTATTTCGGTTTCCTAAGTTACTCCGGTATGGAAAATAGCCACATGGGAACATAAAGGTTGCAACAGAGGAGCAGTTGAATTTGGCTGAAAAAAGTAACACTATCAAATTATTCCTTGGAGGCAATCCCAGTAACAGATTAGTACTTGAGGGGAATACGCTTGACGAATACTGTCATCAGCATACGAATCTGGTCAACTGAATTCAGCCGAATCTCTCGTTTATGATGGTTCGCTTCAGCTAAATGTGCCGCATCAGTTTCCACATGTTTCAGTTGACATAATATTCGAGCTCTCCCAATACATCGTCTAAAGGTAACACCCAACCCACGGTTGCTGAAAACTCTGTGGCGGCTGATCATAGTAAACGAGAGTTTCGGCTGAATTCACTTGAGCCTCCAGTTAAAATCAGCTGAGATTACCTGTCAAATTCCGTCCAACCTAGGTTCAAGCAGAAAATATTGGGTTGACGGAAACTCGCCTACCCGGTGAACCTCGAGAAAGGGTGAAACTGGTTATGGGCTGCCGAGGAGTTTTCGGCGATCTGCTGTTGCATTTAGGATAGTTTGGGTTGTACTAGAAGCAGTTGTTTCTTAGAAGGACAAGAGCTTACCAAAGACAGGTGGCCGCATGTGTTCCCCAAACTGTAGGTTGATGATGATGTCTCCTCGAATTTTGACAAAATTTTCCAAGTCAATTACCGAGCCTTGTGAACCGACCAACATCCAACTACCAACAAAACTTGTTTTTTATGGATAGTTATACCCTGGAAATCAGATTGCACCTATCTTATTTGCGCATCAAAAGCGACTGAGGGACCTTTCCTTATGCAAATTACAGAAGGAAGTCAAAATACCTCTCTCATCTTTTCCCGAATATAATCATAGTTTCAGATTGTAAAAATCAAAGGCCATCACATCTGTACAAACGTAACTTTACTGGGACTCAGGATAAGACACTTACAGGATCTGCTAGTCTAGCTAACTGGTTTGAATACCATAATTACTGATTTTTAAGCCGAGCATTAATTGACGCCTTATTAAAAAGAGGAATGAGATGAAAGTTGAGATAGCATAACAAGAGTAGTCGGCTAGTCCCCCAGGGAATCCGTTTGGTCTTTGGACAACATACCTTGAAAATACTGAAGGTGCAAATGTGAGTCAGTGTGAAAACCTGAATTATGAAATGTGCCGGCAGATGTTGGGCGATCCAGGAGTATCGTTGGCAGAATTGGTCACTTTCAGTTGAATCTCTGAAGTTTATTCGATCGGTGAGACGACAGAAGAGTCCAAGTTAGAGCAAGAATACATCTATTTTATGAGGTAAAAGGGAAACAGTGACACGTGATGGCGGCTATTTTCCGGCTACAGTTTTCATCTAGAGGACTGTCCCAAGAGGCCGATCTGATATAATCTCTTCTTCCAGTGACGTTTTCCTCGGTGGCCTTACTAAAATTGATCCCTTCTGAGGCTACTCCTCCTTCACAACACATTCTCCAGGGGGTACAGGTTCCTTAATACTGGGACTTTTCACAGGTTTCCAAAAACTGCATTAGTTTCCTCATACAAAAACCTTAGATACATCGTGGCAGTGCGTTCGCTAACAGTTAAGAGTACAAAACGATAGCATTCCAAACACCAATCCCTATGTTGCTCTAAACGACACACGATGCAGTTGATGTCCACAGAAGTTTAAACAGGAGGTATGTTCCGGGAGCCCGGTTTGTGGGCACATTCGGACAGAATAAGAGATAGATTCGGGAAATTACAATATGTGTCTTCAAAGCTTTTTGCACACTTTGCATGTGTCAGATTATTCTAGTTTTTGTGGACTAAATGCTTTGAGCTCTCAAACCAAAGGCTGGGAAGCCATGCTTATTGATTGCCTAGTTGTCCTTTACGTCTAGTGTTTCAAATCACATCTTCTGCATTGTCAGCTGTCGGCTAAATTTTAGCTTTGAAAAGAATTTTCGACCAGTGAGAAGTCCTCACATTCATTCAGTATGCACTCAGTATGATGTAGGATATATAGCGCCGGTGGATTGCAGATAAACTCTGAATGTACACATTTTGTGTGCATCGTTCATTTCTGTAGTTCAAACGGAATGGCTTCTGCTTGAAAAGTGAGAGTTCAATAATATCTTTTGTGATTTGTGTGTCTGAACTTGGATCTGGGCTGTCCAAGGGTCCCGTGAGCTTTGTTATTTAAGTACTGTTCAACTTCTAAAGAACCATATGGTTTCTTTCAGTCTACGACTTCCTATGACAAATGACTGCCAAATTAATCGGTACTATCCATGATGACTTACAAATAAAACGGTCGAGTATGATCACGAGCAGATTAAGTATTTTCAAATCAAATACCAACTTGTGCTTTTTGTGTATTTTTCGTACAGTTTCAAGTGAATGATGATGCCTTTAATTCACAAGAGCAAATTATAGAATGACACAAATGATAACTCATCTGAACCTATTAACTGAGCCAAAGCAAGTGGGCGGAAAAAATGAGTTCCTAATCACTACTAGATATTTTTTCCTGCACTCGTGCAGCTGCACGCGGTCTTCTATAGATAGATAAGACTAATCACTCCACATAGTTAGAAAATCACTCGGCTACGCATTCAAGCGTGTCTATCAATGACAGATCCAATACGACAGTTGGGCTAAATGTCCCACACGAAGAACGAGTTTTTTTTATGCAACCGCATCAGCTCACAATCGCCTCAGCGGCGGAAAACAATATACTTGGTTGCATTCCACTAGTCAGTTGAGCGCGCAGTTAATCTAGTTGGCTCGATCGACCATGCGGGAATGTGCCATCATGACTGTCAGAGGAGGAGGTTTAATTCGCTGCCATCCATTAGCTGTCCCTATGTGTGAAACAGACGCACAATATACAGCTATACATATTATTAAAGATGAAATTAATTCAACATAAGTTCTGTACTCAGACGTGGAGTCTGCGAGTTATCATTAGAGCCACCAGTGTTTCTTAGGTTTGGGACATTCAGTATGTTGGCATGCCACACTGTTCCCTGAACATATGAACTGAATATATGGTTTCGTACGCACAGCAGGTCATAACACTTGATTAGGATGAGTGCTGAACAGCATAAAGCAAACCCCCGTTGATCTTAGTTTTAAGCCACCGTGAGCTGAGCGCAACACATGCAATGCTCAGTCAGACTCTAAGACAAAGACCAGCCGTTGTTTCATCATGATAATTCAGTTGAGTCAACTGAGGGAAAATGCGCTAACCCTCGTTATTCTCTGCGACTGGACGAACTTCAAAATACATTGGTGTGGAGTAGAGATTACGACATAAGGTAAAGAGGAGCGTGTTTCTATAAAAGTTTGGCACAAATCTTATAAATCGTGTCCGAAAATTATGCCAAGATACCTTGGAGGTATTTGAGTGGGGATCCAATTCCACAAAAGACAGACTGTAATTCCGGGATAAAACCCGTGGCCACCGGCTTGGCCGACAGTTCTTGTAACGGCCGGGGTCACCACGATCATTCCCACTGGGTCTGAACTTTATATCGGTTCTCTAGACTTGTAACCCCTGGATACTGGTATCAGTCAGTCATCTACGGTGGGCAATACATCATCGCAAACGGTGTGTAGTTTAATTTGAACCAACATTCGTGGTAGATTAACTGGTTAAATCTAAACCAACCCAGTCACCGGTGTCTGTCTGAATTTTCAGATGAACTACAAACACTTTGTGAAAAATCACAGTGAAAATACGTGTGTACTTAGCCTTTTTAATAATTCAAGCTGTTCTGCAAAAATAAGTTGAAAAAGACCAATGATATCGTTGTATAATATTCGTCAACAATGCATACTGTAGCATACACTGTGGTTGGGCTCTTTGTTTTAGGTTGATCGACGTCGCCGTAAAGTGCAAACAGTCAGTTTAAATCCAGTTTTGCAAAAACACTCGTGCCTAAAGCGAGAATACATTATCCAGATGAATGCATTTTTACCTGTTTTATGGAAAAATTAATGTCTGAGATCGATTTTACCCCTTGAAAATATCCAGCATCCTTACCCTTCGGAGGAACAGAAAAAACAGTTGGCACAAGATACCGGACTGACCATATTACAAGTCAACAACTGGTGAGTGCTTGAGGATGTTGCTATTACACAAGCTGTCATGTTGTTTTTGGTTTGTTTAAATTTCAAAGGCGCTCGCTATCAATATGAGAGAGAGACTTATAGGATCGAAGTGGTTTTCACTTACCCTTATCTAGAGACCACAATTCAGAGATAACCACCTATGATGGGTCCTGAAAAAATACAATCAATAGCGATTTCCCCTTAGGCGAGGCGGTTTTAAACAATAGGTGACTTTGAATTGGTCCCCTCAGACGGGGACAGCTTTTTGAAAGCACGTGTTGACATTAGGCGAGCTTTTGTGGGGAACAGCAGTTTTGGCATACTGTAAATGACTGACTGACCACTTTTAGAACACATCGCAACGTGGGTCCTTCAATACTTGACTTTTAACATACGATACTGTAAATGACTGACTGACCACTTTTAGAGCACATTGCAGCAAGGGTCCTTCAATAATTGACTTGTAACTTGCGACCGAATGTGTGGGCACTGAAATAGCATGAAGCCAAAAGCGTAATTATTCACCTGAAGATGAGCAAAAGTACTAATGGTTTTGTAATCATCAGACTCTCAACGGCAGTCGCTGAAAGTTAGGAAGGGCAATGAACTGCTCTCAGCTAGTCATGTTTCCTGCGAAATGTCCCTGGATGAGCTAAAACTAGGATCTACATAACAGTTTGATGACGAAATGGTGGAAGTTTGAAAGTTGTGAGCTTACAGCATGTTGGAATTGAGCAGTAATACCTATATTTCTTAAGATGAGAACCTTAAATATAAGGGACATCTTACAGATGAGTTTGAGTATGTATCACCGGCTTAATGTTTAGCGCAATCAGTGCTGTGTGCTGTCCTACACCAGAGTGCTTTTATTCTGGAACATTAAAAAGTAGTCTGTACGCATAATTCTGAATGGCATGGTTGACTTTCCATTCTTCTAACTTGCGGTTCATTCATTCTGTATACCGTTGAGACTTTATTACTTTTGAGTTATCGGAAATCGATGTTTGGTCAAGGTTACAGTTTTGCAGTCATTAGAAGTCCCTCTATTCTATCGAATTCCGGTCAAGTTAATGTTCAAGACATCAATTCGGGCGAGACATCCGGATAAACACTGGTTGATCTCAAAATGAAGTATAGATGAGAAGGGTTCTGGAATGAACACTGTCGTGCATAATTTTAGTGCTTGTTTATCGATTTCATTGAAATTATCGGTTACCCTCTTGGTAGCTCAGGCTTACCGTCTGTCTGATTGTCCCTCAGAACTGAAGATCCCTATGCATATAGTCATGAATCTGTATAACGCTGGTAGTAAATCGTCGTGCACTAGACTACTAGCTTGCGTAAGTACGAAAGTGTGCCAATACGGGGACGAGTTCAGGTCTCCTACTGGAATACAAGTCTGCAGTAAGCACACGGCGAAACTTAGAATTACACTCACTTCTCACTCGATTGAGAATTTTCACTTCGTCTAAACTAGTGTAAGTTTAGGACTTTTTAAAGCCAGCTGAATTTAGTCATTCTATGAAAGTAAACTACTGATGCCTGGCAGTTCATGTCGCTACTCAATTTAAGAGTGGTCAGTAGAATAGCGCTCAACATGTGGACTAACAAAAGATCATCATCCAGGCCGCGGTGGACTGCACTGTCTTCAAACTTCCATGTATTTTAGTTATTGCTTTCTCCCTCTAGTTCGTCAGACGTATTCAAATAGAATGCGTAAAGTTACTTTTGCCAACAAAACAGTGGATCATGCGACCATATACCCATTCAGACTCACGTATAATTCATCAAAACAAACTTTTTGTTAAGTGCTCTGCGTTCTGCTGAATGAAGATAGTAGATATCACGACGAGTACAATTTTTCGCCGTTCTCTATGGCTCTCGCCCAAAACATGCTGCAGTGGCAGTATTTTAATCTTACATTTCCGTGGGTACGAACTTGCAGAATTACGATATTCAGTCCGAAAAAATGATGCAACACTTTCGCGTGCTCTGGGGTTAGTCAAAGACCCAAATGAATCTCCGATTTATTATATTTTTAGTTCAATGCGTTGCACAAGGACCGCCATAGTTCCTTTTAGAATGATCTTCGAAAGATCAGGATATACCGTCTTGAAATTACATACAACATAAACGACTTCTATGCACTTGAAGAACATTGTATTCACGAAATTCTGTTGGGTCTCTTTTTAACACCAATGTAATGGGCAAGTAAGCTTACCTCTTCATTCGCATACAGTATTGTGTCTTAGTAAAACACAAGGTCGGTGAGAAACATGCCTAAGAACAAGGGCGAAATGGGCAGCAGGCTATTGGAGAGTTTTCAGCAACCTCGTCAGTAGCATGTTCTGTCTGTCCAGAAAGACCATTTCTTCCATCACCTCCGCTTATTAAATTAACACAAATCGACTACTACTGTATAGTTGAATAGCGAATTCTGCAGGCCTTAATCAGTTGACGTTGTTTGATGATAGTTTTATGTCTAGCATTTTATGAGAGGTATAAGATAGCCCTTTCAGGAAAAACTTGAACCTATCCTAAATTCATCATTCCGTTGAGTTTCACAGTTTCAATGTAGAATGTATTACAAGAGGACTAATCTAGAAATATCGGGGCACAACAATGAAATGTCAAAAATATTATTACTGTTGCAGCGTTGGAAACGCTCCGTTCATACTGTCCTGTTATTGTGCAGCTGTCACTGAGGCTTCTTGGGTCGTACAGAGATTACCTAAACGTTCACAACAATAAAGTGCTAATGATTATGCGAAACATGTGCAGCTATACGAACGTTCATTGAAAATGAACTCGAAAATTCGGTACTCCCACAACTACTTCTAGAATCTGTTCTATCTCAGCGATGAAGTCTCATGATGTTTTTCGAAGTAGTTTGATCAGCGGGAAATATTGCGCGAGGATGGTCTCTCAACGAAAATTCTCCGATAGGAAAACGACTATCCGCGATCATGGCTAGAAGCTATCCATATCGCAGATGACCAAGTCTTTGTTTACGGGGAATTTGCCCCGTAAAAGCATACCACTTTTACCTGTCTCATAGACTGTCTCACCAAACGGGAAATGATGCACGCACTTTGCTCCATCTCAGTACGGCAGCGAAGCATCGGTGTTGAACACTGATGTTATGCTGTCGATGATGATGATGATGCTCCATCTCAACGGATTCTCAGACTTTCGTTTATTCAATTTAGAAGACCCTACGGCGTGTCTTGCCTCTGAGGTTATACGGACCTAGATATCTACCTGATAATTTGCACAAAACGCCTTTGTCTTCACCGGGAGATGGTCTAGTTTCTTGCCAAGCCACAAGCTTTATTTTCTTTTTGAGTTGCTCACTTCAAGGTCTTCACAGGTGAGGCCCTCTAAGCATCATCCAGCCACAAACATCGAACAAGGCTGTTCAAGTTTCCCCCAATCGTGTAGACTCCGTAGGTTCCGTGGGTTCACTCTACATACCGTGTACTGTGGCACATGAAAATTTCTCATACCACAGTGTTATCCATGTCACATAAGTCGGTCAGTTAGCCAAATGCCTTGTTTGGCCAAACTTCGTCTCCAATCATTCAGTCTGTCACAATTGTTCACTTCCGTAATTTATCTACCTAATCACTCCGTACACCATCCCATCCTATGCACTCCTAATTGGTTTCGACGCAAACTACCCTGACCATAAATACCGTTCAATCAATTAGCCCATCCCCACGTCTGGCTTTGACATTTCCCCAACACTGTGCCCTCGAACGCCCGTGCATCCGGGCTTGTACACACACACGTCCGAAATCGGTCGAACTTACATTGTGACTAAGGCGGCGGCTTGCGTTACACGAGTGATTCATCGTATGTACTGGTATGATTTATAGATAAATTCGTTTGCACAACGTATCCTTGGACAGGTAAGATGCTTGTAGGCAAGATGCTGGGTGAGCGGGTGGGGTTCATAACGGCTCCTATATCTTGACATTCATCGCTAGTGTTAAAAGTTCTGGCAAACGAGGAGGCAACAAACGTCTACCTGCTGCTAGCAATTATCTACACGTTATCGAAATCGGAAATCCACGCAGGTGAGGGGATGAAATATAGCAAGTCCGCCTATTCGTGCACTAATTGCCATTGTGACCCATTATTTTCTTACGGCTGATGAATAATTTGTTTGGACTTACATTGTGGAGACCTTCAACGCCTCTCTACGAATACCGCATGGCCATAGACGCTGTATAACAATTGCTTTTGATGGATGGTAAATCAATGGGGCGTGCAAATTATCCTAAATGAGAACGCACATGGATTCTCAGAACTCTCGAAGCCGGAGCAGTATTCTCAAAATATAAACCACAAATATTTGTCAAAGGTTATCGGGCGGGTGGGCTGGAACTGGTCATGTGACCCTTTGGTTAGCGCATTCCCAGACCTCACCGATAGAGCTGATACGTTTGGTTTATGACCCAACACAGCAATTTGACTGCTTGTAAAATACTGGTATTTCGTCCTCATTAGCAACCAAACTTCATGGAGAGCATTCCACCATCTTCGTGATGATCGGATCATGCCTTAACCAAAAAGCATTAGTCTAGAGAAGCCTAGTGATCCAAAAAACCTATCAGCACTTTTGGGTGTTCGTAAAGTATCCACAAATTGGGTGGATTTGTTAAATCTTGGAAGTGTATGCGCTGCACAAGAAAATGCACAAATTCCAACACAATTAGTTCCTTGTTCTTGACTACCTGTTACTCCCATGTGTGCTTTAAAAAAAATCGAGATAACTTGGAGATAAAGTACAAATCTCAGACAGTTTAGGATTCATGTTACTTCCTCCTGCTGACGGAATCGTTCCATAAATTTTTAAGCCGCATAAACAGTCGGAAAATAGATACTTGAGGAAAACACCAAATAGGTGCCATGGACATGGCCCTAAACCCAATCTGAATTAACGTTTTCTCGGCCCCCTTTAATTAAAAGACATAGTCACTCACAGAAAACAGCAAAACGTTTTACTACTGTGCGAACTTAATCCAGGATATCCCGGTGATTGAATTCCCTTATGCCTTAAAACTTACCGATGATAATTCCGCCGTGTTTGACAAAAACCTCCGAAACCACGAAACTTCACCCGGTTCCTAGCTTACTCTATTTGGCTGGTATAATGTTGCCCAATTAGCCTTTCACCATCAGGAAAAATAATTCATAGATTTCTCTGGTTCTTGAACTCGATCATCTGCATTTTTCGCCTTTGAAGTCGTTTAAAAAATGAGACGTAATTGGGGGTCGGCATGCATCAAATATTTGAGAACACACACCAGTTTACTTTTCAACAGTCGCGCTCTTAGCAAGTGCTTCCACACATCTTACGCATATGGCATCTTCAGCCTCGAAAAGAAATGTCAAAACTGTATGTTAGCTATATCTGAGTCGCTCAAATATCTCTGACAACATAAGCTGCTACGGTTTTATATCAGAAGGCGCAACAAGCAAGATGGTGTGCTGTTTTGTCAACCACATTCGGACCGGATATTTGAGTGGCCC
Source organism: Clonorchis sinensis (assembly GCA_003604175.2). NCBI lineage: Eukaryota > Metazoa > Platyhelminthes > Trematoda > Opisthorchiida > Opisthorchiidae > Clonorchis > Clonorchis sinensis. The sequence goes on along the minus strand of CM030369.1, from coordinate 6,102,859 downwards.
GTACGGGTGGCAGCCATTTATTTTTAGCGCTCTTTTGCATTCTACATTCATGTCTTGACTGTTTTTCATACCTTTGACAAGTACCAGTATTTCGTCTAGATCATGAGCTCTAGTCACAGTCACGATTCAAGGCTTCACACCGATTGAAACAATGCGTTATATTGCCCCGCAAAGTCGCCTTTTTTCATTGGAGCTTCGAAATCCCAAGATACCATACTGTATCTCAGATGACGAAATTGTAGACGATTTGTTTTCTTTTCACTGCTCAGAACGTTAATCTTTCAGGAGTGATCTGAAGTATCTCAAAGTCACGTTAGCTTATTTCTCTGAAGTCCTGCGACTTTTATATCATATAGTTGAGCTGACGGCACTGTCTTATCCGTGAAGTGCGTAATGTTCACGGCGAAGAAGAAGTATGTTTCTAAGTTTAGTGGATGCTACGGGAGTAATATAGTTAGTTCCACGCTCAAAAAGCGTTCAGAATCTTGAAATAACTACACAGAACATCTCTTTGTAAGGCCAACTCACCACTCTTTTTGTTTAATTAGAAGCCTCATCGTGTCGGACACAACGCATACGGTTCCCTGTATTGCCCGATTTCTTTTTATCCCCTAAAAAGTCTACTAAACGCTTCAATCTTCTAGACTGACGTATTTTAGGTTACCTACGTGTCTATGCTTGATATCCACCACGTATTGTGCACAAAAATTCATCTTTTGCAACAATATACATGCTTGGTTTAAAGTCACTGAATTGCTGCTCCGTTTGTATTACTACTAACAAATTCATAAATCGTAAGCTGCTTAATAGACTTTATGGGTTAAGTGTAAAGGCTGCATTCAGATTAAAGAAGTAATATATATATATAATATAATATAATAATATAATATATATAATAAAGAAGTAATATATTAGTTACTCCAGGAGCCTTCATCAAGGTTTGATCTATACAGTTCCTGTGCCAGGTTGTTAAGCTTAAACATTGTTTTGGATAGAAAAGAATTCAAATATGGGGAGTGCGAAAATCCGCGCACTGCTCCCATCATTGTTGTTTGTTTTCCAAATGCAACTTCCACCTTCTTAGTTGTTAAACAACACACGTACATCATCTCAAGAAGCAGTTTGAAAGCGCACATGTAGGGATTCGAAACTGAATCGTCGGAACGGAAAGGGTTATGTTGACCTCTTGGCTTTTTTCACATCGAAGTATCCCGTGACTTACCATAAAAAACGCATCACTAATGTTCATAGGGCGGGTAAATGCGAAGCTTAGCAGGCGTCTCAGCAGATTTCCAAAGATGACCATCTACTGCCTAAAGGCTGTGTTGCCGAACAAGAAACGTCCAAACGCACCTATCAGGATATACCAACTTAGCGTCAAAGACTCAAAAACCTCAAGGGACCCACCGAACTCCCTCGAATTCTGTCCTACCGATAACTCGTGCGTAAAACAGTACGAAAAATTCCTAGCATGCAAAAACTCTCTGCGTTGACTGTTGACGGTATCCTTTTGGAGCAGACCTTGTTCCAAATTCTCTGTATCGCCAAACTGGACAGCAAGTCAGTAGATTCCAGTGTTACTCCGAAATCCGCTGATTTACGCTTATTTTAGGTGAACACAGATGTTCTACCGTAAGTTTTGACAATTCCTTGTTTCCTTTCATTACATCAGAAAATCATCATTTTCGCGTCAGTCCAATTGGTGCAAACTGAGTAGTATCCTAATAAAGTAACCTTATCGAACTTCTGTTATCGGTCTTCAGGCGCCATGTGATAGGTGACCAAGCAGGTGCTTGGAAGTTAATCAAATGTTATTGAGGAACATACAGACCAGTTCAGTGAAGCTCACCCTTTCATACACACTGGAGATTAGTCGAATAGAAGACTCACCGAAGAGAGCACGAGTGCAGTGCAGTAGTTACAGACCGTTGGTTTTAGGACACTTTGGTTCACTTTCGTGAAGCCGGTGAGTCTGGTTTCTGAAAATACAGTCTTGTAAATATCAGCTTCCTTGTAGTAAATGATAAATCGCTAGAAGAAATTGTTTGAATAAGCCGACAGCCAATCAGAACAAGAGTGGTCAACAGGCTAGTACATTTGAATCAAAAGCTCACGTCACCTGCAAGTTAAAAAGTTAAAAAGGTAACGTTGCAACTAGTTCAAACTTTAGAATTATGTTTCCGAGAATAAGGGGCTGACGGTAACTGTTAACTTGTTTGCTATTCACCACAGGTTTATCAACGCGAGGCGCAGAATTGTCCAGCCGATGATAGACCAGTCAAACAGAAGCGGTAAGTAACTGAAAGTATACATCAATCTTTCAGACATTTGCGGAGAACTTACACACTGTCCGAATGATTTCCGCACCTTTTTGGAAGTGCTTGTAACTCACTGCCGGCCGTTCCTAATCGTGCACCAATATAGTGGTCCTTCGGACTTTGAACCTCTACGAAAAGATCCATTAAAAGGAAACATAGGCAACAGGCATCTAACGTCTTAATGTATTCGTACGCGTGGCTAACAAACTAATTAAAGTCTATATAGGATGGCACTAACCTTACCTAGACAAATGTAAACAACGAAATAGTTGGAAAAGGCAGCAGCAGTGTTCATATTTAGTTGCACAAACCTTGAAATCGCAGTCCTCTAAATTCTGCTTAACCTAGACTACCGTTTGCCAGAAGTGTGACCCCAGAGATGGTGAGACTAGAAAGATAGCCCTACAGTGATCAGTCTCACATTCCTCCTTCCCTGTACCACTTCTTTTACCTCGGCCATCTTGTGATTGTTGCTTTTCGTAACCATTATCTGCTTCCTTTTCTAGTTCGAATGAATGATGTTATGGTGGTGGGTTCATATGAACAGAAGTGATCTTCAGGTTGAACGAACCTTTAGGTCCTTCTGGCATGGCCAAGGTCCATGCTGGATGCTAGTCCTGAAGAGATGAGTGAGATATTAAAAATATTACCTTGGAAAAACCTGGGTTAGTTAGATAAACCACTCTTTACGGGATTTGCATGCCGATCGATCGAGATTTTGTGAAGTTCCGCCATAGATCGATGCCCGCTTGAGACAGTCACATCGCGCTGATGAAGGAAACCTGAAAATGAAGTGAACAGAAGGTATTCAGCACATCTTGTGACCGAGACCCTTGCCTTGAATTCATCGCGACCGATTTTTGGAGGTCCAGAACAAGTTTTTCCTCATTTATTTTTGGGGATTAGGCTAAATGGTGTTCCAAAAAATTCGCACAACTTCACAACCCGTCCAGGTTTCAAAAACCCGTATACTGATGTTGGATGAAATAGACCACTATTCGAAGAGAGTCTGCCACGACAGAGGTTAAACTGACCTTTTTCCAGAGGTTAACTTTTCTTAAGGGAATGCTACTAATGCGTAAAATCTGTTGTTCATCATTCTATTCTCCCATGTATTTTTACGTGATACTTCACCTTCTGCGTATTCATTTAACAGTCAGTTTTTAATGTCAATCGCTGAAATGCGGATGGCACTGTTGTATGTTATGTGGGCATTTGAATAGTTTGTAACATATGAATTTACATCAGTCCCGTTTGCGAAATCCCTCTATCTTGGTACAATCTTCCTTAGTTTATGTAAAGGTGGAGAAGAGGTTGACTCAACTATTGCTGACGCCTATTCTTAGATCTTATTGAAGTTGAACTCCGGAAATCTTGTATTTAGGGGGAGCACGTTGCCATCACTTACCCCGGCGCATCCGTGGCGCATCTGAGTTATCACAGTCATTGGTTTCCGTATTTACGGAATTAGCAGGAGAGTAGCTAGATCGGTTTTTGATGTACCTGGCACAGCATCAACATCAATCAGATTTCATGCTTAGATATGAAAACAGAGGTGCTTAGGTTGTTGTTGGAGATTCAAATGCCAATCACCCTGGAGCTAATTGATGGCTCCTAATAAGGGAAGCTCGAGACCTTCGAAAAAAACGCGTTACGCGTAAAAACATCAATATACCACGACGAGACTTAATCCAGGCTTCGGTTCCGGATTTTTAATCGTGCATGTGAACTCCAACGGATGAAAAAGGTAGACGGCGCATCTCTTCTTTCCAATATAGAGTTACGCAGGGTGGAATCTTGGTTGAACTTACAGAATATACTTGATATTCGAAGCCAACCGGATTATTTCCAATGGACTGAATTCACGCAAGAAGTGAACTCTGAACCAGTACAGTAAACTGCTAGGAGTAAATAGTATCATCTGTGTTTTTTGCGGCAAACGGCTGTACGTAGTCTGGTTTCGACAAATCCTTAGCTTTAAATAGAACCCAATTCCTATCCTGAAACCGGTAACTCCATCGGATGGGGAAAGCGTATGTTTGACTCCTACCGAGGATAGCCACTCTCTGAGTAGATCTTAAAAACAAGGTCATTTGTAGTCCGAAAAGTGTAACTTGGCTCTCTAGTGGAGTGATCTCACATCGAAAAGCCTCAGTTGTAAGCAGTACCTCTTTTCGAGGAGGCAACAAAATCTAACTTCGGAAAATACATTATGACGACGGAACATCCTCTAACACAGTTTCACGTGGCCGGCCCCGTTGTTTTACACTCAACATTATTTGATTTCCTATCTTCGACACAGGTCCCCATGCCTACTCACCGGCTGAAGCGGCTCCGTCTTGTGTAAACTATATGGAAGGAACCCCGTACGCCGCGTACACACGTGCTGCGCAGGCAGCAGCTGCAGCAGCCGGTGAGTTTAACTTCCGACTTTCTTTAGCCTTGACAAAAATTACAGCAAGTAAATATTTTTAAGTCGGGCACTATTGATACTTTAGGGTGAATTTCACACATTTTACTTTCTTTGTCAAAATCATATCACATCAAATTGTCAACACATTTAAAAGTCAACAAGAATTACTTTCGTAGTTACATTTTGTCATTTTCCGCCCGTTTTTCCAAGGGCCTTACGTTGGCAGGTATTTGGATCTTGCTGAATTCGTGAGTGAAGTTCGTATAAATAAGGAATAAAAGTCTTATGTTTTTAACGCAACGAGACCTCTTCAATCACCAGTGGCAGATCTCATCTTTGTTTCGTTCACCGCAATGTGGTAGCTAGCCAAACCTCAGTAGGGCGCCAGCTTCGCAACTTCTGTCGATGTTGACAGTCTGAACTACACAGCCATAAGCTTCTCAAAGGGACCTGCGTCAATGCCGTTGCACACACTCGTCAGACTGGTCATCTAGCCAATACTGTGGTCGATCCGTTGGCGCGCGTAACTGCCCTATACCGCTCTTGTTCCGTTTCTATGACCCTTGCAACTGACGGTCGGAATTATTCCGTTACAGAGGTTGATCGTAGTCACCATAGGGTTCGCAGACTTTGAGTAGGAAAAAGGTCTAACGTACAGCTTTGCTGTCATGAAATAGCTTGCGTCAGAACAAAAGTCACTGTCAAAGGTGATTGGCGCGACTAGAAGATGTAAATCTGACTAAAGAGTAGTGGATAGAAAGTAAACGATGAAATAAAATGAATGGGGAAAATTTTGCAAATTGCCAAAGGTGAGAGACGACAAAGGCTTGACAGTGTAACTTGTGAAAGACCACAGTTATACTTCCTTCATTCTTGTGTTGCTAAATCGACTTTGAGCTTGCCTACGATCTGTTAAATATGGTAGCCAGCGTCTGAGGTCACAAGACCACCTCTCAGATGAGGCCACTTGTAGCTGGTCTCATTTGTCTCCTTCTAATGAGTGCATTAATTGCAAGGGAGACCAAGTGTCTAGCAGGATTTTGGTAAGCTGATACTTGAGAATAGACAAGCCTACCACACTTTTTCGCCTTAGAAAGGTCACTTGACGAAACTGACCAAATATTGGTCCTCTAGAATGACACAGTCTTACATCGTCTCTCTTGAGAGACCACTGTAAAGGACCGATTGAACGCGTTTCTCCTTGTAAACTGGTCTTCTTTAGGAGGCAGTTTGCCAGCGAATAACGTTTTGAGGGACCAAGTTGTCTTCTATAGGTGATGATGGTGTTCATAGAGGACGCATATTACGTTATGAAAGAATTTTACTGACCGCCTGACTTCACGTAAAAAAGGCACACATAGCGTCGCCTCATTTTTCCAAAACAAATAACGGTGTACTACCCGCATGATAATTCTTTCGAAATTTTAGGTTTCTTTGCCTTTCATGTCATTCTCGTGTGTTTTAAGTGCTTTCTAGCGGAGTCAGCTTCTAATCAGATTATCGAATTTTGTGGACGGTTAAGTTGGCCTGTATAAAGGATTGTTTATTGCACTTAAGGTGTCATAAAGGAGGATTATGAATGTATTGCGAAAACTTGAGTGATGCTCTGTATTATAATTATAATTATAATTATATCATAATTATATATATTATAATTACAATAACAATTATTATTACAATTATAACGTGAGATATCCCGTTATATGCTTATGAAATCTAGGACCATTTACGCAGCTTCTGTGCGTGGCCTTCGTTCGACGATTGTTTTTTTTTAATTTTACATTTATTCGTAACTATTTCAATTGGTTTGCGTTCGTTTCATACCAGAAATACATTAGCAAGCCAAAAAGACCCGACCCGGAAATAGGGCTAAGTGAACAGGTTGCTTTGGCATGAAAAGTTTGTGTAAACTTCCATGAGAGTAGAACAGCGAAGCAAATGGGAAATGTAAATGGGCCCCACACGCAACTTGATTGGCAGCACCTATGGTAGTCAGTCACGTCCCAGTTGTAAAGGTTGCAACTTTATAGAGCACAGTTTGCCTTTCTGGATGCTCAAGCTGTTAGCGTATCTGTTTTTTGTGCATACCTATCTCCCGAAAATGTATACCCTGGTGCCTTGCAATGAGGCTACCGTTGTCGCTCCGCGTAGAAATGATTTTTTATTGAATACAAGTTCTTTCCATTCGGGGTTTGTATACAATCATGCGTAGTAGATGAACTTACTGGACAGGTTAAATACTGGAGGGTTAATACATTAGTTCTCCTTGAGTTTGCCTTCGAGTCCCACTGGGTTGGCTTGCGGAGGTTCAGATTAACGCGGAGTTTTGGAAGAAAAAACACTCAGGCTAGATTTTATTCGAAAGACTGGGGCGTGGTTACCCGTTCTCAAATGAGGAAGAGAGACACAGTTGTGTGACTGGTTCACTCATATCTTGGATCTGCTCACTAACGTCCAAACGCACTTTCAGAAACGCAACCGCGGCGAGATATGCATATACGTTGTACACCATCCTGTTGTTGTCGAAGACTTTGACTTTGAGCATGATTATTTTGTGAGTAGTATGTTACCGTGGCACTAATCAAAGTATTATTTTTTTCGGTCCCAGGGTTTCCGAATCATCCTAGCTCAAACGATATGTACTTGGCGGCTGCAGCTGTTGCGGCCGCAGCTTCTGCCGGAAATCCGATGGGTGGACCTGGGGATCCAGGTTCACGCTTTTGCACCAGTTTTTCCAGCAATCAGTGCTCGAATGTTCCACGTGAACATCCAGTGGATGAAACAATATCGAACAATTCTTTCATGTCCGAATTTTTCAACAGTGATCGTGCATTAAGCAGTCAAGATCGACCTGAAACAGGGTCGCATATGTCCTCCTCGTCCTACAGTGGCCTGCTACCGGCCGCGGTTGCTGCAGCAGTGGGAAGTGGGTCTGAGAGCTGTTCAAATCTAACTTCCACTGCATACCCCTCAGCATTCTCCTACTATGGCCAGTTCGATCCACTCACTGGCTACGCGTTGAACAATCCGGCATTAGCGGCCTACTATGCTGGAGGCAACTTACCCGCAGGCGTTTCAAATGGGTTTGAAGCTGCATCTGCTTTCTACAATTCTACGATTATGGGCAATACCAGTAGCTCTAATTATCCGAGTGGATATAACGGTCGTGGCTACCGGGGAAACAGTGCCAGTACCGAGAGCAATAGCAGTCACGGAAGTGAAGGAGGCCCAACTATGCATAGCCTAAATCCTCGAATGGTTGGTGCCACTGGAGCTACAAACTGATTTCTATTTGTTTGCCAGTCTGCTAGATTAGCAGCAAATGCCCAACTCCAACTTCGGAGGTAATTTTAATGACTTCGTTTTTTGCTTCTAACTTCGGGATGGAAACACTTTCTAGTGTGAACTTCAGTTAGTTTCCCTGACATGCTGTGTATACCGATTCGCCCGAAGCTGTGAGTTAAAATGAACTTTTCCGTACACATTACGTATGACAAGGCATAAGAAATTGTCGTGACAAAGAGCAATCCGCTCTCCTTCTCATTCTCTCTTTCCCGATCACTTTAAAATCCCAGACAATAACTTAGGCATATCCCACTTATCCCCAAAAGTGCTATACAGGGTATTTATTACGCAAACTGCGATTGTGATCGTGTAGAAGTGATTCCAGTTATCTTCTCATCGACCCTTTACGACTTCTTTCCCATGAATTTTTGCGGTCCCTCTCTCTCTCTCTTTGGTCCGACAGTTTTTGATTGCATCCGTCAGTATGTTCTCCCCTTGTTCTTGCTGTGTTTCTACACTAACAAATAAAAGAACAGAGCTGAACTTTTATTGATACTTGCAGTCTTTGTGGGTGGCCGGGACTGTTGTGGGGAACAATTTATCTCATGTTCCGGCATGATTATCGTGGTTTATCCACTTCGGTTGGAAGCACTGAACTCAAATGTTGCTCAATTTATTGATAGTTGGTGGCCATTTTCTTCAACTATACTAAGATTTTGAATCCAGTCATCTAAACTGCGATCCAGATCGTCAGAAATACTGTGTCAGTAAGTGCGGAGTAGGCTTGTATTTTCAGCTTCGAAGGTTTCTTAGGTTCATATTTAAGCTTCTTCTGCGACTTTCTTCGACACCACAAACATTCGCCTCGGAAAATTTTGTTTTCATCACATAACACGTCACTCGAATGTGAAATACAGTGAGGAGTGCTACAACCTGGAGGTGTTCTGTTTGAGAATCCTACGGATGCAGCAATATTCGCCAATCAGCATTGTAAGCTCATTTTGGCATAGGCCATTGCGCTGCATAGGTCACAAATGGAGAAGCTTAGCCTTCCTGAGCAAACTAAGTAGAACATAATACAGGGAGCAATCAGCTTTTAGTGACTTACCGAGGGTAAGGAGAAACTTTTTCATGAGTTATTGCGTTATACAGTAGAGCTCCGTAAGCTTAAAAGGATTGCTGCGCCAGCAGCGGTGACAATAACAAATGATCAAACCTCCTTACTACCATAAATTAATGAAGAGTTCAGAGGAAGACTAAATTCAAAAGGCGAGTAAAACTTCCTCCCTAGAAGTTGTCACTTGAAGAGCCAGTCAAAACACGATGTGGTTGCCACGACTGAAGGATGAGTAGCGCTATGTCCTGTCTGAGTTAGAGCTGATCACACGCTGATCAGGCCCTCGCGACCAAACGGTTGAGTGTTAAACCACTGGCCAAAATCTCGCGGGTTCGAAAGCCTCCGACTCACGTGATATGCGCGCTGGTGATGGTTCTCAGCAAGGACGAAAAAGCTGTGTGGTAATTCTTGGCTTTTCAGCCCAGACTGGTTTTATAGACTGAACGAAATATTTATTGGAAATCATAAATCAGTCCTCTCCACACTAAATAGCCTTGAGGAGTCTCAGTCTACCTGTGGTGAGCGTTATCACTTGTAAAAATGACAAAAGCTTTCCAGCAAATGGGATGAAATTAAAGAACAGGACGTGCTCTAACCGCAATAGCTCTGGAGGTAGCTGCGTTGGTCTGATCTTTCGTATCTGGACGATCCGTGATGCAGTATGTCACGCGCCTACAATGGTACCATATTAGTCGGGGGAGACACTAGTAATGTTGCGAAAAAAATCGTTTATGAAAATATACTGATATACTATGAATATCGGTTCCAACTGAAACATGAGGCGACTTTGTGAAACACATTCATTTGAAGTATATCACAAACAACAGACTCTGCTAGGAATCAGCTCAGCCTCCCATTAAAAGCGAACTGGTGTGCAAATGAGTGTAGTTATCCAATTTCGAACAATTCTGGTTCAAGCAGAACACAAGAACGATAGACAATCGGGGTCTGCAACTAATAAATGTGCTCCAAGAAGGGCAAAACCGGACCGATTGCGGACTTTTGAAGAGTGTTCAGAAAACTTATGAACAGTTTCCTTCAAAAGAAATATGTACGAGGAATTCGCAGCTGAACATTCCGATTGCAAATGAGCGATATGTAAATGAGATATATGTTCATCTTCAGCTACCGCGAAGGCACTGTGAGTAAATTTCCCAGTGATTTACTGAAAACCTACACAACGCGAGCATCCAGCCCTGCAGAGCAAACCAGCCACTCTCACATAGGCACTGGTCGAACAATGTGCTTTCCACGAATTAAAGCAAACTTACGAAGCGGCAGTTAGATCTCATAGGTATCTGACCGGTTGTCTGATATTAACATATCGCCTTTTCATTGCAAACACTCTGAATACTGCATGAGAAGTGTACGCTAGGTTAAACGATGCCAACTTTGCACTCGCCTCATTCGTCGAACAATTCCATAGCTGAAATGCCCTCGAATATATACACAAAAGTGGAAGTGCAATGAAATTCCGCTCTAATCAGCTGAACAAACTGGTAGTATGTGGTTAAACGTTATGCCAAAAGCTGAGCCAAGTGAATCTTTTTTGTTCGTTTAATGTTGCTTGCATTTAGTATAGGCAAAAATACAGCTGTACGAGACAGTTGGATGTGCCCTACTAAACTACATTTCTACCCTCCTCTTATCATTCCCCGTCGTTCCCTTTGGATAGAAGGTTTGAACAGTACGCAATATCTCTAACCACCTTTATGACTAGTTCAGAGGGTGATCGAAAGGGGTCTCATATCGAAGGGAGGTGGGGTAAACGGTTGTCAGAAGAGATGCTTTTTGCCTAGCAAGTGTTTGGGGGGGGGGGGGAAATTTTCTGATTTGCTAAAAGCAGTTTCTCCGAGGAGTGCCTAATGGGAGGTCTACCATATGCACAATGATACAAGCCGGTGGAAAGCAATGGTTGAGTGCGGGCACTGAATTTTGTTCCAATTTTCATAAAGAAAACCCGCATCATCGATATATTTAAACAAACCGGTTGCTTCCAAAGTTATGCGTAACGAAGAAATTGTCCATTTTCCTCTTTCCTAACTCAGACGCACGACATGGATTGGTCATCTCACCAGCAGTTGCTGTGAAGCTGGTTCCAAACATGATCCGACTGACGACGAGCGAATTTTCTAGTTTTCCAGCCTACGTATTATGAATTATATAATTAGTTTGAATCTGTTGGTGAAAGGAGGAAGACCCTTTGCTGATAAGTTGCTTATTATTGAAGACCAACTATTCAGTTACAAGCTATTGGAAAGGGAAGTAGACATCTCATGTGCATATAGTTTTAAAAAACTGAGAATTCTCACGCGTGTTCTTGAAATCTCATGGATAGCCATTGAGTACTAGGCCCTTGTAAAAGAACACTGCAAACAAGTTCCACAAATTCCGTAATAGACGCGCGAAGGAGCTTCGACAGGATCACAGACCACTCACATGCCTCATCAGTAGTGTGCACCGTTACACTGGTGGGAAAGTATGAAACAGAAAATGGGGACTTTCCTACCTATCGGGGACGACTAAAACTAAGTCACTTTTATAGTTTATATTCTCTAATGTGAACATAAACAAAGAAGGACAAAAAATTACTCTTTTTGAACGTTCACCTTGCCTGAAGATGTTTTTCAAGGAACAGGCCAAGAATAATAGTTTTGTCCTATAGATGTGGATTTTATGTTGGGACGAACTGACAAAGCAGTATAAGAATAGTGTGAGCTGGAATTTTTCAAAAGGTTTTCAAACCTCGATGCAGGTTGAAGTTTGTTTCTACGAAGCCACACAAAATTCAAGTCAGACAGCACGAGTCCCCACCAAAAAGGTAACGACTCGTGTCAGCAGTTATCTGCGGGGCGGGGGACATTTGTGGAACGCTCTATTTTGGCAGCATTTTTGACAGCATTTACAATAGCATAACACAGGTCTTAGCTCGATAAATGCACTCATTTGAAAATTAATTTGGTTTTGCGAGGTACTCACCCGGAACCTAGCTGAATCTCCAGTTTTTGATGTTTCCAGGCAACTGAATGTGCTGCACCAGGCCGCCCCATGTTTCAGTTGCTACGATATTCGAGATACTGCGATACATGTATGTACGTAATGCACTACTCTTCAGGTTGCTCTCGAAGAATTTTCAGCGACCTTATGAGTAGTGCATTACAGGTCTTAGCTTTTATTCACCTATCGCTAACGTCCATAGTGCACTGGGACAGGAAGCTTTAGTCAACTGCCAGACATTTGTGGTTATACAAGCCTGCGGAAAACTTGGAATTTCAGTTCGTGTGTTCAGCCCAAAGGTAAGTGAACTGCCGTAAAATTGCAGAAAACTCACGTCCAAGACTTTTATAAAGAAAATTTCTTTTGACTTCATGGCGCGGCTAAATAATCTCAAGTGGTTGAAACTATCCGTGAAAGTCATGAGAAGAATGAAGGTAGCGAACAAAGCTTGTTTTCTGTTATTGACCCTTTTGGCTAATGCATCACAAGTTTATATGGTACCAGAAATCACGTAACCAAAGGCTAAAATGGCGGGTTTATACACTTTGGTTAGATGGAAGTCAAAGGAAGGGGCGGGTAGGTCAATGGGTGACAGATCAAGTAACTGACGTCAATGTCAACTAGGCTTGTAGGGCCGGAACTTTAGCAGGCCAGTTCAAGTTCAGAGGTCGCACACGTTTCTTTTGGGTACAAAGTTGTGGGTTCAGCAGTCGGATTCCAACCACCTCTGCGCTCGCTAGTAGTCTGGATCGTACCAGTCGTGGTCGGTTCAGATATACTGGTTTCGGCCAAATATGATGCAATTTCACTTGAGCATGGTTTCTTCAAGCTACCAATCAGAGACACGGGATTGTGTTCTCGCATTCTCTCCGACAAATGCCTTGAGGTACGACCAAAGTACGATGCTCGGCATAAGGGCAATTATCTCAGTATACTAGCATAAAACACAGTCATACACGCCTACAGCACAGTGTGCAGGAGACGTAAGTATAGTGGAATAGATTAGGGGTTCGCTATCCATAAACCCAACTAAGCGTGTAAAACAAACTTATCGTTGGCATGATTCATCACCATCGTTGATGACAGCAATATGCCAGTACTACATACTGGCGTCTAACCGCCATGGTGAAAGTTCAAACCAGCGAATAAGTTGCACTTCCCAGTGAGCAGTTCTTATCCAAGGAGGTTTCTCCACATTTTCTGATTCGCTGTTCTGAAGCTTCATGATCTCCGTTGGAAATTATCAAAACTCTTAAGCAACAAAATTGTAACTTCACTTGTGTGAACTGGAAAAGCGAAAAATATCCTGCAGAACTTGACCTAAGTACGGTTTTAAGTCATGTGTGACCACGGTCTTCAGAAGTGCAACTTTGTTTGCTGTTAGGGGGGCGCTCGTTTCATCGAAGATACTACACCTTTGCTTTGGATATCACACCGTTCCAGATTTAGTCAAGCTGTACACTATAATATCCATATGAATACTGACTTTTACAGGTATTGTATTATTACGAGGATTCTTGCTGGCAGTTCACTCCCACCAAGTCGAATGTTGTTTCGGGAAACAGCAGCAATCACATGTTTCTTTGAAAAAACTGAATACATATAGACGATCACCGGTGGTGGAATGAAATTGGGCCATCCGTTTTATCAAGTTCTTTTACTTTGTTTCAACTCAGTTTGGAACAACATGGCAATAAGTGAACAAATAATCAACTTTGATTCCGTGTGTTTAGAGCTCTTGCAAGGAAACCTATGGCGAGGTAGTGCGAAAATCCACTAAAGCCATTCCGATGATCTCCTTGGTAACTGATCCTTAGCTTCTTTATATAGTAACCTTACTGACTCAGCATGCAGTGGTTTAGAGTCACAGTTCGGTTTTCGCGGCCACAATTATTCACCGACGAGTTATGCTCTCGATGCAAACAAAATGATTGTGCTGAAAGATAGCACCCTAAGCCTGACTCTGTTTGTTCACTTTTGGCAAAAATTTTCCTGATATATCATTAAATCTCGATACCAAAAGCACTAACACACAGCAAACTGCAAGGCAATACGAGTTGGAAGTCACTAAGGGTATTACACATAAAGAGATAACAAATACCTTCATTAAGTCAGTTCGCACCCAACACTAAGGCCTGTCCGGCAATTGCTACGCGACTCTCTGCGTTCATAGTACACAGGAAGGGAAAATTCGCCCTAGCGGGAAGGAACACACATAAAGCACAGGGTTAAACCAGTCGCATATGACAGCTTTTAGAAGCACGAATGGAAGGGTTATGTTTTGAGATGATAAAAGTTGTGATCTGGAGAGGTCATATGGATATTAAAATGGTGTTAGTAAACCCCTATTACTCAGTAAGCAAAGTCCTGGCAGACAAAATATATTTCTGATTCAGCTTTTGTATTGGGCAAACGTTATTTGGCTGAACAAAAAGCAAAAATTATGGCTACTTCCCCAACTGAAGCTTTGCGTTTTCCGGTAAAAATACGATGGAAAACTGATATTTAAACACATTATTACCTCAGAACTCAATAGTAATGATTCTAGGGTTTTCCTCTCAACAGATACAGACGGAAAATCGTACAAAGCGTACTGGACACTTCAACGAGGTCTGCCTGTGTTGAGTTAAGACAAAAATCACTATAGGATTTGGAAATTATTCTTTTGCGTGACTTAGTGAGGATTAGGCGAAACGATACTGATAAAAAATAGAGAACCGAAGTCGTCCAGAAATGTACTCATGTCTGCGCTGATTTTGGAGTATTCTCATTGGTCTTTCATGTCTTCCCAGCACAAAACATGTTGTTCTAGGTCTCCTGCACCTAATAAATTGAAATTGAGCTAATAACTGAGCGAATAACGCTTGGTCAGTTGAATTTTATGGGTTGTCGTAACTGGCTATCATGCCAGTTGAATAACAAGTAAGACGGGTAATGCCTAGTACCTAACTGCTCACACAGACATTTTCAGTATTCAGTTGACAAAAAGTCATGGTCAGTGTCAAAGTTTTTCAGCCAGCGCAGCTAAATCAACAGTTGGGCACGCGTGAGGTCTTAGACGTCACTCTCAATTCAGCACCAGTTACTGACCTATCACGGTTTATCGCCTTATGATAGGTCCCAATAAATGGGCTTGTGACAACCTGATTTCTTTGTTCGATATAATGGTCTTTAATGCTCGTGTTCATTGACTTTTGAAAGCACTCTCTCACTTAACTGAAATTCGGCACTACCTTGTTTTTACTGACAACTTACCTGCCAACTGCATCCGGCCTACAGGAGAACATGTGCGAGTATAGGCCGAATGGTAATTAGTTTGTCCCAACGGATAATGGGTCTTTACCAGGAAAAGGGGACCTATGTAATGCAACATTCACAAAGCGGAAGCGAATCCGACGTTAAATGTAGGGTTGAGAGAATATCGGCGCGGAAGCGAGAGAGGTGATTTGAAAACGAACAGCTCTCTTCCTGTCTACCACGGGCCTGTAGCTGAAAACATTGGGCGCCTTCACGGATTATCGTGTATTCATCAGCCACTTCAGATAAGTGGAAATGGGGGTGGAAAAAATAACCGGATACCTAATATTTTTCGAGAAATACACCAATTTGCAAATCAATTTGGTTTTTGCGAGGGACTCACGTGGAACCCAGCTGAATCTCCCGTTTTCGATGTGTCTAGGATACCTTATACTCCACTGGAGGATATTCAAGGGGTTCTAATAATCCGATGCTTCCGAAAGAGACTGTCGGACGGTGCTCAGTGATGAAATGCTATCATTGACAAGCTTCGCAGATCCCAAGCTTCACATCATGCAAAGAGAGTAGCACCATTTTTTGTTTCAAGTAAATTGACAGTTATACTCTGGGAATTATTTTCATTTTATTAGGCCATAAAATGTTATTTTGTCGTCTGGTGAGATTTCAAACCTAAAATGATTCAGTGGGCTGTTTTCTAGAAATCGTTTCCCAAACGGTTTAACATAAAACGGCCAACCGAGAGCGGCCTGACAGACAGCAACTTTGGAACAAGACAGACTTAGGGTGCAATTATACTGTTTTCTGAGACAACGCTGTCGGAACGAACACAGGCGATGTTAGTGGCGGAGAGCCATTAGACCAGGATGGCAAAACTTATGCGAAAAACCATAGAATACTGTTACTTAGTCTACACGGAATTTTGAGCGGAAAAGTGAAAATATGTCAATAGATTCATTCAGAAAATAAATTTACGACGTTGTCAACTTTGAAGGCATATCTGGGCAACGAAGGTTCAACCATCGAATAAGATGCCTTGAAACGTATCCGAAGGGTTCATAACAGGATTCCAATCGCCAACAATCTGAAGCGTACTGCTGTTAACGTTTCGTACCTGAGGAGAAGGAGAAGCTGTCTTCCCACGAAGAAAGTTTAGAAAATGTTGTTCCCAACAACCGCATATCCTGGGTACTCAACGGTTGACTGTACCTAGCGTCACACTATCCAACACGGTCCATTTATTTATAAAAAAAACTGGGAGTCAAGTTCTGATCCAAGTGCACCTGTTGTACGCAGCAGCAATATGGGTCAATAATTTATGATTTGTTTCAGCTCTGTTAAGTTGGATCTTTCCCCACAACCAAGTGGATCGAACTGTGGGTTCCCTAACTTCAGTCACTTTTAGAACGAAAGATATCGGTTGAAAGGTTTGTTTCTGATATTCATTGTACATTGCACAGAACACTATGGCTGCCCAAAAATAGGTTTGACAGAAAATAACTTAGACCCCTAAACCAAAAGATTACAAACACCTAAAGTCCTTAAAGGCACGAAAGTGGTGTCACTCAACGCTGACGAACAAAACATACGGACAAGTCAGAAGGTTCACTGAGCAACAAGCCCTTGGACGGCATATTGGTTAAAATCACCGTAAAAACGAACTTTCTAGCAGAAATAAAAACTGTCCTGCACTAAAAAGAAGACTCATGCGGTCGTAGTCAGTCCAACAAACGGCAACTGTTCACGCAAACAATATATCGCGGTTAGCTTATTGCAGCTGAAACTATTCATGGTGTTGTGGAGCCAAGCCCTTTACAATGGAAAACAACTGGTTAGTGTTCGCAGACCCAACCGATTAGAACTGTTGAAAACACAAATATAGACTGAAAACAACTTGGGGAACCTTAGGTTGACGTCGAGTCATCCCCCAAATTTCTGAGGAGGAACTTCTAAAGAATTTTATCAAGGCTTCACGAAGCTGATAAAGTTGAGATATTCAGTGTCAACAACCAACTAGATTTCTCCTCTAGGGAATAAAAGTGGTGCCGCCCTGCTGCCATCCAGAAGCAATCAAGCCATAAGCTGATAAGGCTGAGTGACACACAGGAATGCCCATACTGTGACGAGAACACCGATAATTTCGCGCAACGTTTCGCTCTTTCTTCAAACATGTGTCTCCTCAAGAGTCTATGTGTTGAAGTGCACCTAGCACACTTAACATGATTGGACGACACCAAACCTAGAGGAATAGTGGTTGCGTTTGGAATACGGGTTCATCACGACATACGCCACTAAAATGCTGTTCAGAACGTGCACAACCGATTGCGGTCCTATCAAACCAGACTGAGTTTGGAGACGCGCCATTGCACGTGTCGGAAAGCTTTGGATCAGTCTCTGGATATCGAGGGATCCCGCATTTGTCGTAAAATACTGTATTAAACAAGGAGCGGTTATTGTCGCTTTTTCGGTTAATCTAAGACAAACCGCTGTTATTTTCTTATCCGTTTTGGCTACTCATGAGTAATTAATTTCTGTAATTAGTTTCACCTCATCTCAAGGGTTAGTTCTTCAATGGTGTGCAGTAAAATTTTACTTGTATGGGCTTCCTCAAGGAATGCTCCAGAGAAGCTGCATAGGGCGGTACAGCATGTCAAGTCTACAGATTTACATGGCTGCATGAACTATGATGCATCAAGAAACTTTGTTGGATGGTGTGCACACACAGTCGTCGTGTACATCATCCACCCGTACCGGTAGCCGCCGCAGAATCAGCATAATTTGTTCACCATGTTAAGTAAGGCTTGTCTAAGGGTGTTCTCGTTTCATGCTCGGAGAGACCAACCCGGAGAAAAAATGCATTTACGGGCTGTGCTAATCTCAAAGTCGGTCTTATTGACTGTTGTGGTCACTTTCTTGCCATTGCAGGAGCTGCTGTTGGAATTCGCTCCGATACACCCGAAATTCATCCCGAAAAACTAGCTTGTTGGTGAATAGAGTAACCATTCACATCAGTTCAATTAACTGATCGCAAGCAAGTCATCACGACTAGTTCATCGTAAACCCTCCGTACACGCAGTTTGTTGCACACCAATTTCTGGCGCAATCAAGGCATCAGGCAATTTTCATATAAGCACGCTACTCCAAGGTATGCACAACTCCAGACCCACACGGTAAGCCATCCGACTGTTTCCTCAAGCTCCTTCAAACTTATCACAACTGTAGCAGTGGTTAGGTGATTAACCAATGAGGTCAGTTCTTGTGACCCCATAGAAGTTTTGTACCAGGCAAATCACATTCCTCATTTTGATCTAATCCCACGAAAATCCTACTCCGTTCATCCAGCTCTCATCCGACTATTGGCTTTGAATGTTGACTGTCCTTGGTTCTTGATAATACTTAGTCTGACATTTCGCTGTATGATGGCACCGTATGCTACTTAATTGTAGACCCAGCAAAAATCCAAATAATAACTGCGGTTGCTTATGCTTGTACGGTGAGTAGACGGTAAGCGGGGATAAGAATGTTCAGAAGTGCATTTGAGGTGTCCAGTCTTGTTGGATGCGCACTCTTGAGCAAGTAACACAAGAGTGGATACTTCAGAAGAGGAAAAGGCTCTAGAAACTTAATTACCCTTCCGAAAAACCTTTGGAATATTCTTCTTTACGATGATGTTCATCCAGATGTTCCAAAACCTAGTATTGAGTAGGCTTCAGACGAGACTCTTCCCGTAGTCCGCCGATGATTTGCAAAATGCCATTCTTTCCTTAGTCTTTGTTTTGTTGGTCGACATGCAACTTAGAACATTAAACAGCATGTTTGAATTTTAAACCCCAAGAGTTTCTTCAAGCGTGATTCGATTCTGTGGTTGGTATTGCAGAAACACCCGCCGATCCGTTTCAGCGCAAGCTTGTAGAAGTGAATATCAAATGCCGCTGTTTTCATGTCACCTGACACATATGGAGGAAGATACACGGATTTGGATCTTACCATGCAAACGGATTTGCGCAAGTATCTCGTCCCCACTTGAGCTATGCAGCGTATTTGAGCAAAACAGTTTCGTTGAAAAGTGAAATAACGTTGTGAGCAGATGTTTTCGCATGCAAGTGGTTGAGAGGTTAGAAAACGAGGACGGTACGACGACCTTGAAATGAGTACTTATCATCCCTTCAAGGCAGAAAGGAGTGCCGCACTGTCAATGTCAGAATTTGTTGTTGTCCCCTTAGCGTACTCAGTACCTTGGACGAAACTGTAGCCCGATCTTTTTATATTCTAGAGTAGTTCGGCCCAGTAAAGCAAAAGTGGCTAGGACTTAAACTTAGTAGTTCTAGAATTGTGAGAGATCTTTTCGAAGGTCAGTGCTATATGATATATTTTTATCGAAGACTATGTCGAAATCTACCCTCGGGTTGTAGGCTGGCCAAATAAAAGGTTCTGCATCGTTGAACTACTGTCATGAGTTTATGATGTCAAGTGAATCCAAATAGACATTATGCTGTTGGGAATTTAAACCTCCAGCTCAGTCATCGTGAATGAAGAGCGGAATGAAATTACTGAGCATACCGACTGGTTCGACAGTCGTTTGTTTAGCATTCGGTTTTGAATGACTGGGTCAACAGAACTGCCATTGTCATTTTAGTGTTAACAAGTTCAATTCGCTTTCACTCTGGTAGAAATACACTATCCATTCAGATGTTATTACGCGCCAATGACTACTAAGTCCATTCATTCATGTCTTCAGATGATGTGCTTGTTAGCTTGTGGGTGTAGCTCTTTTCACACGGTATGTATATATCCTCCTGGACAAGATTCTTAGGGATCCAGCAACTATCCCGAAAATATCACAGATAGCTAGTCTGAATGTCTCTCTCCAAATTGATATAATCTCTTTCGATAGGATAATATACGTAGTAAGTACGGGATTCTTTGGCACTTAGCAACTCATCTAGAACTTTCTGACACGTGTAATGGCGGGTTTCCAAACTCAGAGTCAGATAGAACCGCACATTCTGAACACCATTTTAATGGCACATGTCCTGATGAGCTTGTATTCCAAACGCGGCCAATATTCCTCCAGGTGTAATGGCGTGGACTCATGTGAAGCGTGCTAGGTGCACTTCAACGCATAAACTCTTGAGAAGGCACGTGATTGAAGAAAGAGCGAAATGTTGTGCAGAATTACCGGTGTTCTCGTCACAGTATGGGCATTTCTGTGTTTCACTCAGCCTTATGCACCACCTGAGTCATTCCGCTGCATGATTGCAAAAATTGCTGTCACTTTCACTGAAGAGTCGCCTAAGCGTTAGTTTATGGCTTGATTGATTCTGGATGGCCGCACGGCAACACCATCTTTATTCTCTAAAGGAGAAATCTTGATGGCAATTCCAGCGGCACAGTTGTTGACACTGAATATCCCAGCTTTATCAGCTTCTTGGAGCCTTGATAAAATCCTTTATGAATTCGCCTCAGTAATCTCAAATGTACCCTTTGAAGGGGATAACTCGATGTCAACTTAAGGTGCCTCAAGTGATTTTCACTCTGTTTTATGAAATCTTCAGGGTTCCAATCCTCTCAGAAAATCTCGGCCTGACGTCAAGTTATCCTCCCCTTTTCGTCCAGATACGACTAAGATTATCAAGATGCTGTTTATAATATATCGGTAATTATTGACATAAAAAATTTGGAGGAATTTGCTTCTGAGGGCTGAAGTAAAACCAGGCTGTGATTTTTGTCGGATCTAATTTTTTGGGTATTCTCAGGCAGTTCCCCGCCTACCAGTCCTCCTTTCCTATGCAGTAGGACGATTAAATTTTACGTGATGCATAGTGATCAGAAAATCCAGATGTGAGGATATTATTCGATGTCACCGACCTAAAACGAATGATTTTGTTGGAAGTACCTAGTTAAGCAGAAGGACCTTGCGGCACTTATGTATGTATTTTCCACAGTTCAAAACGGTTGGTTGTGAACACTAGCATGCCTTTCCCCACTGTTAAGGGATTTTGGCTCCATGAACAATTTCGACTTCACTTAAATGTTTTCACTTGGTTGATCGAGAGAAGACTTGGTATTTGGTGAACTGACTGCGATCTGTTGAATTTCGTTTCGTTACCAAATTGCATCACCACAAGTGATTTAAATATTCACTGTATGGGAGCGCCTGGATCGAGATTTGTTGTTCAAATTTTGAGTTTTCACACCTGTGAGGACCATGTAACTGTCTGTTGTGTAATGCTCCAAGGTAGAGGTTTTCTGATAGATATGACTGCAGGCATCTTGGCCACTGCACTGTTTCGATACAAAAACGATGTTTATCTTGTGCAGCTTGACGCATCGGTTTACTTACGCACACCAGGCTCTCACAGCTCTTAGCCTGCGTCACTTCGCATAACTCGGCTCATCTTCTGCTCCTTAGAACTCCAGGTTTGGTAACAAACGCTGGTAGGTGCGTGCGTTTGGAGCAAGATGTCAAAATAAACTCTTGGCGATCCCAGACTATACGCAAAATCCTGAGCCAATTCACCTTGTCATATGAATTATGATTACAACGTTATTAAATCATCCACACCACACGTGGACGACAAATATCTTTTGATTAATAAAACCAGCAAGGTAATCTAAACATCTGACTGAGCGCGTCTGGGAAATTTAAAATCCTGCGAAAATACGTGATTAATTCATCCGATTGATTCGACGGAACCCTCGCATCATACATAGTGTGACCTGAATCTTTAGCGCGCTCAGTGTTGTGTGGCGTTTTTTTCAATCAAAACATTTAGATGGCAAAGTCTACTCGTTTCCTATCACTCCATACGCAGCTGGATGAAAAAACCTCCGAGCTCCTTTCAGGATTAGCACAGGGTCATACAGTGTCCAGAAAATTACTCCCAGATTAGAAATGTTATTAACAGAAAAAAAGAAGGTACAAAAGTGAATATCAGAAAGCGTTTCGGAGTTATTCTTGAGGTTTTCCAGAAAGGTCAAGTACTGAACTCTATTTAATTGACCGCTTCTTATAAAGAAGGTGCACTTTTCTCCAAAACCCTTTTGTACTGAATAGAAATTGTTTCGCAAAAATGTTGCATTTTGTGCACGTATGCTCAAACCAAAAACCGCCATAATCTAACTTACTTCTGTTGGAATTTATTTTAATTAATCTCCCTTCTGAATTTTCGGCACGCGTTCAGTTTTACAGTTTTAGTTCTATTGTTTCAGATATGTTTGTTAAGCAGTTGGCGGCTATCCGGTTTTCCAGCTCCATGGCATTTGAGAAAGCATCAAATGAACAAATCAGGGATCATTATGTGGTATCTGTGCTTGCAGGGGGTAATAAAAGCACCAAAGCTGTTTTGCTTTACGAGTGGGTGCAATACAAATGCCCAGGAAATCAACAGAATGTCGAGGAGTCGAGGAGTCACTAACAAACAGTACACGAAGCACCGGTTGTCCAGTATTGTCTTCTCTAAGGAGCAACGAGAACCACCTATCGGTCACCTAATAATATCTTGAACACGATCATAAGGTGGTCAAGTTTTTGTACGATTGACTTCCTGTAGATCAACGCCTAACAGAAGAGGAACTGGGCACCTGAGTGGCTCTGGACTACTATTGTGTAGCCTGTAAATACAAGCTGAACATGCTCCCGATCACAGTTAGCACGGTTACCGGGTGTCCGGTTATGTATACCTTTGTGGGGGGGCGAACAGGTTGCTCCTATGCTGTTTGGATTGCTCAAGGACATGTTGGGTAAACACTATAAAGTGAAGACTTTCGCCATGGACACACAAATGCGGCCGGCGAGAGTAGGGTTTGACTGCGATATTATGTTGTGCTATTTCCACTCTAACAAAACAGTCAGGAAGCACGTACGTGTCACATACCACCCATGCATTTTGGTCATAGACACTCTGCGAACAGCCGACACATATTCCACCGTATGGCTTGCCTTAAAAATGCCGTACACTAGGTCTTCTGTTTCACATAATACTAGTGTAACGGTGGATACTACTGATGGGGCATGCGAGTAGTATATCTTCTCGTAAATCCGCTTCGCGCTTTTCGAAAAGTAAGATCTATTACGGAATTTGTGGAGTCGCTTTGTAGCATTTGCTTGCATTTGAATAACAGTCAATGAATATGCAGGAAAGTTTAGGAATACGCGTTCAAGGAGAAGATGGATATTCAGTTTTGTAAACCAGATGCATATGAGAGTTTTGCTCCCCTGTCCAATAGTCTGTAGCAGTCGAGTTGGTGTTTCTCCAATAAACAACTCCTCAGAGAAGACCTTCTTCTTTTCACTGGCACCGATTGCGGCAAGAGCTGCTAGTGTTACGTTGCACAGACCCTAGTTTCGCCTCTTACTTCGCAGCTCATTGGCTGCACAACGTCCGCAAATGTGCGGTGCACGCACAGTCCGATTCGGTCCACTTTAGCAATGTGACCAACACAAACGGTCACTTGAAAAAGCGGTTGCACTACTCAGACACACTCAGATATGCCCTTCAGGCACGTAGTGTGGCTTCTGCGGGAATATGAGATGTATACGTCGTACCACTTTGACCGAAGAGAAATCCTGGAGGGCGACGGCTACATTCTAAACGTGGTCTGCTCAGTGACCAAGTATACGTCTTTTCTGGTTTTGAGTCACTTGAAACTGCGACCCCCAAGGTTACAGTACCATCGTGTTAGAACTAAGGCGAGGTAAGTCTATGCCAACTAACCTATAGTTCCTGATGTAAACACTCAAGTGCTCCCAGACGTTTGACACCTGTGCTGGTAAATGCACATACCCCTTTCACCAGGCGGTGCAGCTTCCCCGTATCCATTTGTTCTCGGTATTCAGAGACCAGTCCGTCCTCCCAGTCAGTAGGGAAAATTATTCGTAGATGTCTTCTTGGGTCACATCCCCATCCACGGTGGTTGCGGAGTAAGTCATACAGCTTACACTTGTTCCCACGCCATTGCCATCACCTTTCGATGGCCTACGTAAACAAGTGAAGCATGTGGCGGATAAATTTTAAGGGCTGGAACCCAAGAAGACCACAACTGTCATAAAGCAGTGGATTGTTCAAGGGCGAATACTGCCGCACTGAGGCTCGACGTTTGTGACGGACCGCCTACCGTCGGTTGGTGAGGATACTACACCTTAACCCAGCTAGCGGTCTAGGGAAACAATTCAGCTTTTGTGGTCCATGTGACCTGCCGAATAATCGTAATGACCACTGGGGTGCGACAGATCACTTATCATATCGCGTTGACTGTTGTGTTGGTGGAAATTGCCTGCTGCGCGGTGACGATCCTCAGGCTGGTCCCCAAGTTGAGTGCGCATATGACGAACTTACTTTCCTGTCTAGCTTCCGAGGCGTCCAGAAAGTCCACAGATGCTTTACAAACGGTCTGCAAAGAAGACATGCTATAATGTTTACTTGGACTGAAGCACAGAATCCCAGCACAGTGTGTCCGGGAGTCTGTGTCCGTGTTGTCGGGTCCAGGGAGAAGCGAAAAGAACAGCTGTGAATTAATGGCATAATACTAATTCCAACGCTGTAGAGCACCATGTGGAGGAAACGGACGATGATTATTTCATTTGACCCTCATAAGGGAATCAGGTTCATTCTGTTCGTCCGTTACTGGGGTATCATGCATTTCAGCTAAGTCTCGTGTTTATTGATGCCCAATACTCAGTGGACATCAGCTACAAGAACTAACGCAATACGAATCAGCACTTGAAGACTACACCATGTAAGCGCGGTTCTACGAGACTGCCGCTGCTGAAGTGCTCGCTTTATAGGGTAGGTATTGTTCGCAGTTCGTCAGCCGCCTGTCTCATAGTGATATTTTTGCAAACCACCTTATATCTTCGTTTCAATGCAGAACGCCAATAGCTCGCTCACATTATGCGCCAAAAGGGCCGTACAATTCCTGCCAGATCATGTAATTATCAAAAAGCCCAATAAAGTTCGACTTTTCATCTCGTCCAAGTTGGCCACTTACTTTTTCCAGTCCAGAAGGATGGGCACGTGTTGGTCGTATGGGTCAGCTAAGTTGTTCAGCTGCCCGCTATGATTGACGTAAGTTACATCTAGCCAGTTGATTAGGAGTGGTGGACCCCTACCCATAGGTTAGTCGAACGCGTCAACTAGATTCTCATTGCCGTTTTGTAAGCAACGACAGCCTCATTCAGTTAGGATGGGATTCAGTGGTTAGCGTTCTAATGAGGAGCTCACCGTGTACATCTCTAGTCGCAAACTATCTGGCAACTCCGCAGGGCCGGCTACGGTAAGCCTGTTTTGTTGTGCCAGTTCAATGGAGAACTCTGCTGCCATTAAACAGGAACTAAAGACTTCCACGCTGATATCAAGTAATGTGCCGGGAAACTCAACCTATGAGCATAGGTCCTCATCATCTGCAGGACTTGCATTCTTCAAACCTGGTACGAGCTATCCTGATATAAGTAATTCGTCTATCGCGATGATTACTCGGAATAACAATTACAGTGCTCCGAGAATACGAGATTCGGTATCCGTCTAGTTGAGCAGAAGATACAAGATAAAAGTTACAGGAGCGATAGTCCCACGTGTTTTGTTCCCACAAGGACAATGTGGGCTCTAGCAAATTTCATAAACTGTTGTAGCCGTAGGACGAACCACGACTTTCGCCAATTGTGAGCGATCCATGTTTTACCGCAATTTGTGGCATCTTATCTCATTAGGCACTGCTCTCTAATTCGAGGTGATTGTTAACCTTGAAGATTTGCTCATTTAAACAAATCAGCCATGCAGAAAATTTGAGAAAAAGTGCATTAGATATAGACATTCTTAACTATGAAATCATTGTAGTAGTTTGAAAGAAAGTGTTTCCATTCGCCGAATACCGATCGGCATTTACTTGCAACTCAACTTCTCAGGTGGAAACATTTTTAAACCTTCGAAAAAAATGAGCATGAAAAGTGCTTCGCATTGTTTTATTGAGATGAGTGTGTATGGCTTTTTTACGATCCAACCTTGCTTATAACAGTTTTTGAGAACGGCCCGGGAGGCATATCATCATACTTAGCACGAACCTCATAGGTATAATCTGTATCGGGCGTCAAGTTTTCAAATGTCTTGCTTTGCTCATTTTCCACATCAATATCTTGTTTTTCTCCACCAATGGGTCCCATGCGAATGGTGTATTTCTCACGACACCGTTGGTTAAGCCCCTTAGGCCGTTTCCACTGCAAAATATGACCAGTTTCTCCGTGCGCCGTAACTTGAACACCTTTAACTGGCTTTAAAGCTGAAAACAAGAAGAGGAATAAACAGTTAAATAGTAAATAAGTGAAATAAATAAACAGTAAACAGGAGTTTACATTTATCTATTTATACAAATGTCGGTAGCAAAGATAAAGACCTTTTAAGGCTTCGAAAATCATCTCTAGCTGTAGTCCTCCATTAACCAAGACAGCACACAGCCTCCGTCAACCAAATTCACTGATAAGATTTAAACGAAGCATGGTGAACGTTTTTCAGGTTAAGTCGGATTCAAACTCTAAAAAGTCTGCTTGGATTGTGGGCCTGTAACTAGGTGACTAGGTAATTTTCATGTACTGAGAACATCAGTGGCTGGTAGGATAAAAGCTATGACTGAGCGCCTATGACAAAATTTCACTTATTTCCTACTTCATACAAAAAAGAGAACTCGTCGAGCGTTGACATCTGGTAGCGAAAACACGCAATTATGACCTATATCACTTTGGAAGCTATTTATGTTCAAGGGTTCACCTGTTCGTTTGTAACAACATAGTACAGTGGGGGGGGGCAAGTCTGTGCTTAGATCAATTTACAAAGACACTGAGAGTAGAAAGCCCCAACTAGACTTACGCGATGGCCAAGGTGTACCAATGGCTTCTGCTCTCATACTGGCGCCGGAACTGTGTGGCCATACAAGTGACACTGTGTACTGATGACATGGAGTCAAACCATTAATTGTAGAGTTGTAGTCTCCAAGTTTGACAGGAGTGGCGACAATACCATTTAGCAAGATTTCGAAGTACTCTTCCTCTCCAAGATCCAGTGTAGTGATTCGATCCCAGTGTACCTGTAGACCGTTGCTCATAGGAGTAACTGCTATTTTCTGGGGTACGGGCCACTCTGGAGCAAAATAAGTTGACAAAGAACAGGCCAAATAAAATCGCAAACTCGGGACATTCGTTATCTAACTGACACTGTTTACTCCACAATCTCAGAAAATTACAGTCGCGATTCTCCAAAACTTGGGACGGGTCATCAGGTTAGTGAAGAAAATTTAAATGATAGAATGACGGGACTTGGGAGTTTTTCGATCAAGATTTTGTACTGCAGTCTAAGCTGAAAAACCGATATGTATGGTGCTGATTTTCCATCCTTATTGGGAATCATCAGCACCGCACAACTTATGAATATCCAAGCAGATTGAAAGCAGTAACCCCTTACTATTATTCCAAGGTCAAGGCCTCCGGCTAGAAGCGGATGACCAGCAGTGTGAAAAGCTTGCATGTAGACAGGTTGAAACACCATTCAAGCTTATATCACAGGATTCACGTTAGAGCCGGTGCAAGCTGGCTTGCTGTACTAACCTGTGTCTAGGGAGAAAAGTTCATCGTGCACTTCGTTCGCTGACCTGGGGTTTGCAATCAAACACAAAAATCTCTCTACATCGGACCTTGGGAAACGAGAATTCAAGCCATTCCAGGGGTGGTGGTGGCAATTTAAAGTAGGCATTCTTCTCTCAGTGAAGAATTTAGTTTTGCATGGCTCTAAGCCCAGCAAGTGTGCACCAGTATTTTACGTGCATGGTCGGTTCATTAGAACGAATTACTAGGCCATTCACATCAGTGCTGGAACCAGACTGGTGCTGTTTTGGTATCTACTGGTTTGGACATAACAGATCACATTTTACCAAAGAAGAAGTCGTAAGTAACTTATTTTCATGGCACAAAGTGAAGAATTCCTTGCATTTTACTAACGTAAGCCGGTGAACCATCTGTTGCATGAGACAAGTGAGAGGACACCAAAACTAGGTTCAAGTACATCTGATCGTGTTTTACGGCGCCGTTTTTATGGCCATAGTTTGTGAAAGTAATGCTTTATCGATCGAAATTTGTGGCTGCAATGGAAACCAGATAAGGAGAAAAGCACGCACGCCAAGCCTTTATTCTGAAAAAGTTGTGTGCACGACTGTTTCTGTAGAAGTGCTGTTAAAAAGCGATACCTATCTCAGAAAAGCTGAAGTCAGAATAGTCGTTTATAGGCAGAACAGAGGCTTTGACAAGGCCTTGAAGCAATAATGAAACAATCAGACTTGAAAGCATTTATCTTCTAGCGAATACCATGCCTCTAACGACGACATTCAAGGGAAATTTTACCCATCAGGAGACCTTCAGTCACTCAACCACAAACAGCCAGAGTCCAAGGGGAGTCTTCTCCTACGCCTACCATAAAGATGAGCGAATGGTGAATTTCCAGAGGGAATGATGCAATGCGTTTTTCGTCAGATTTATACGACTGAGTTACGTTAGTCCAAGTGTTTGAAAAACCCTGCTGACAGGCGTTGTTTACGCTGTCTGTTACTGACAGATCCTCCATCCTTGAGAAAACACTGTTATTCCGGAAACCGCGTAAAATATAATAGAAAGCTAGCACACACCAATATCCGGACGAGTTTGTCAGCTGGACAATCAGGCGGCATTTGCATAGCAGTTTCCGTTGAAGAATATCCCAAACGAGAGGTTTAGTTGAGATCCAGCTAATTTCATCGTTAACACCAATTAACATTCCAAATGAGGGTATATGCCGTCAGTCACGTAACACCGGTTAGTCGGTCGTTCCAGTATCCAGCTCCATTAGAGTACTGATAACCCGACGCAGTTGGGGCGATAACGATTTGAATGAAGATTTCGTCCGGTAGGTGAAGCAAATTCATGCAGAAAAGTCAAGAATCGCCGTGTACCTGTTTCATACTTAATGGACATCAGCAGCATTGCGCACCACACAGAACTCCGTGGCTTTCCGCACCCGCAACACCCGGGCTAACACTTAAACAATTAACCGGTCAGCCGCGAGCTGCTGATCACCACTCTCTTTATCAGTATTGACAGCAATACCTCAGCACTACAAACTGCTTCTTAGCTGCCGTAAAGCCATAATAGTAAGAGGTCTTGGTAAAGAGTGGAAAGAAAGTGGAAGGGCAGAGAAGTAGCGTCAAGGACCCCCAATTCCTTAAGGAGATCTATCAAGAGTACAGCAGCTTGTAAGCATCAGTAAAATAAACACCTAAGTAGCATGTCGAAGTAGGGCTAACTCCTGCTATGCTACGGATACATCGGTGAACAAAATTTGGAGATATGTAAGTTCCTCGTATCCGAGAAGCTAAGTCTCAAAACCGCTCTCACAGTTGCCTCGTATACACTGTTTTTTAGCCTTCGCGGTATTTAGTTCCAACACCATGAATGATACAAGTTGCCGAACAACGCTCGCCCCAGTATCATCCATGCATTGACTTCATCTGCTACGGTAAATTCGCAGCTTATGCAGCCTACAAGATGTGTGGACCAATCAACAAACTCAAGGTCTTCAAGAAACTACAGACACGGGACACCTTGAAGTAAGACTATATTTTGAAGGTGAAAGCGCACGCCGAAACATGGGGAAACCTTTATAAAGTTCTTTATAAAATACTTTGAATGGACAAATAATGGTCAGACAAAATGTCGTCAGCACAATCCAAGTCGATTAATCTCTGTCAAAACGTAAGTTGGATAACAGGATTCACGAAACCTTGGAGTGTGCACCCCGTGATAACATTGAACTCTTCTTTGATGTCCTTGCATGCACGTCTAACGGGACGCGGATAGATGCTGGGGAGGCAAATAGCCGGGGCACTGGCTTTTTCCTTTTCATGGACTTTCTAGTTCCACCAATCCTCTCTGTCCATACAGGCTACATTTGATCTCCAATCTATCCAATCTCTCGCCTAGCGCTTAAGCACTAATATTTTCCCTTTTGAAACCCAGTGGCTTCCAGGTTCTTGCTCGGAAACACCACAAGCGTGTAGTTCGGTGTCATTTACAGCCGTTACGTTCAGTTTCCGTCGAGGGGGCTGCTCGTAATGGGTTGCATAGTGGACTTTGGTATTTTTCCCCAACTTGTAGCTCACAAAGTCTCTTTGCTGCTAAATTTGGAACTCTGTTGTGGGATCTATCAGGAGTGCCTAATAAAGCTCTACGCCAAACGAAGGTGTAGTCTGAATCAAACCATGTATTCCAAAGCAGTCTGTGATCGAGGACTGGACACAATGTGGGCAGTGACGATGTGGTCAGTTTGACAACAAAGCTGCTCACTGGTGCGGAAAGCCAGGTAGCACAACGGTGCCCACTGCGTCTAAACCAATTTTGCTGAGAGATGATGGTCAGTACCATGCTTAAGAAGGCATTAATCAGCACGACTGTGTTTTGCGCTCGGCCTAACTATACAACCAAAGCGTGCTTCTGGTAAACAAAGACGCCCTATCTGTGAACTGGACGCTGCCGCTAGTATGAATATCTCAGAGCATTTTATGGTAGACCAGATGGTCAGCTCGCGATTGAAGGAATCCTTCAGTGAATTTGATCTACTGTGTGTTGGTGGAGAAAATGTACATGGCAAACAGAGAGTGCCCAGTACTCTGACCACTGCGAGTTTTCATCGAAGTAGGAAGCCCGACAGCACAGCGTCGGCTGTTACCGGACATTCGATTGGGCAATGAATCCACAGCTCGCAAACTTAATGGTATTTCAACAGCGGCGCAACTCACCGCAACAGTTGCATGATCACTCAAAGTTTGTATCCTGTAACATCGTGCTAGAGAGGGTGCCGTGAGATCAGCAGCTGTACATGGGTTCTGTATTCAAGCTTCAAGGATTCAGCAGACGTCGGTCAATTCAATATCAATGATATGCACAAGTGCAGCTTGTTGACAGTCTTCACGTAAAAAGCCGCAACGTAAACATGAGAACGAGGCTTGAACAACGGACGTGGAGCAGTGAGTGTGAGCAGTAACGTACCACCTGTCATGTCCCTATGTGCCTAACTTGAGTTTCTACAGCCTACATAAGAGTGATAGTCAACTGGCACAGGAGTTGAGGATGGAAACCCTAACAAAGGCCAAAAAAGAGCTTGTTTGTATTTAAGCTCATTCGGACGTCCTGCTGTCTTCGTATTGATCATTCTGCACTAAGAACTTTACTCCGTCACAGTGGTAAAATGCAAAAACACTGTGGTTAATTTGGTGGTACTCACTACATTTGACCTATTTCTGGCAGGCCGGATCAGGTAGTCCACTTGCTTTCTAGATCTCTATTTGCAAACATAAGAGAGAATGAAGATCTGGATGAAGCAGAAATCATCTCCTTAATTACATACAACGACGGCTGAGCTGTAACGCTTGAAAGAACACCAGAACATAGAAAAGGCAATGAATAACCGTGAATGAGTCCGTGTGGAAACAGCTGTTCATGACAGTTACGCGCGCAGACATGTGGAAGAAAGCGCAAAATCGCTTTGCGCGCCATTCCAACTCAGTGAATATCTGGTACGACCACGTGCTATAACTGTGTTTCTTATTGCCAGTTCATTTTCAAAGGCGTCACCGCAAAAAGAAACATTTTGGTCGCAACATGCCTGTAGCTCTTACCTGTGGTAACATTATCACAACAAAAATAAGTGAATGGCTTCAACATCTGTTTGCGAAGCTCGGTTTACCAGGAGAAACTCTTTCTGATAACTGTCCTCAACCTTGAAACGGTGACTTCCTGGAGTTCTTGAACTATAACGGTATCAGAAATTTTACCACATCGACGCCCAGCTATGGTTAAAAGACTTTGAAGGGATCCATCCGATCCGTGAGGAGTGGGAAGTTTCCTCCGTTTCAGCCTCTGCAATTTACCAGACTACGCCACGGCGTGCAATTATCAGAACGCCGTCGGAATTAGTGCTTGACATACAAATTCGAACGCGACTCTGTATTGCCTTCAGACTTGAAGAATGTAACGAGTCGGTGGAAGGTAAACGTACGCAAACGTGTCAAATGGAATACGGAGTCACACTTGGGTACCGGGTACACTAGTTCGTGCAGATTCCCCGTGCATAGAAAGGAAAAAATTCGCTCGCACCACCTATAGTACTTGAACTGTGTGCTCACATAGAATCTATGTTTTAGGGGACGGTAAATAAGTGAGGGCTAAGCAGAGATTATCACCTCAGGCGTCTATTTCGGCTCCTGAAGTTGGACTGACTCTATCTGTCTGTCAGGCACTACGGCCTAACGGAATACTAGGTAACAGAGCCCGGGCCATTTGCGACACAAATCCCACCATGTCTCTTCAAGAGTGTGGCTATACAGTACAGGTTCATTATACAGTTGTGATCTGGGCACTCTAAGAGGGGGAAGTGATGTTGTGTCCCTATTTTTACTATTTCATCTTTCTTTCTATTCGAATCCCACGTTCCAAAGGTCTTGCAGTTACTCATGTGTTGTTCCTAGTAGGTTGTGATCACAGATTTGCTCAACCAGATGTTTGGCACCATGTCTGGTCAAACGCCGATAGCTGTTGTGCCCGTGGCTATACTGTAACCCGCTAATAAACGGTTCGTCATCGTCATGATGCATTCTGTGTATGGGACACAACAGTTCGTTCAGATGTGGAATGTCGACATTCTGGGCAAGACCATGATTAGATTGTGTATGGATAGTATTGAACATACACCTGTACCAAACAAAAATCGACATTAATCGCGAAAAGATGGATCAAAATTTGTCGACAGTCTAACTGGCGACTTATTCAGGCCAATAGTGAACGAAAAGCACAGCAGCGTCACGTGACAAACCAAAATTGTATGGGTGTCCGAATAATGAATCTAATCTAAAGAACCTAACGCAACGGGAGCAGATGATTCACAAATGGGCCAAAGGTGAAAGCAACTAGTTTGCAAAAACTAAAACAAGGGGAAATTTCCTTAAACGGCAATTAAATTGTGGCTTCGAATTAAATGGTCGGAAGTCAAATTCTTAATGGACCCGTAAAGAGAAGGTAAACTGGAAACTGTTGTCCGCCCCGTTTCCGTGGCACAATACCTGCCAAATAAACACATGGTTATGCAGTATATACTTGATTTTGTTTATATCTATCTCCTAAACGTTAAGTGCATGACGTATAGTTTTAAAACGAATGTAGATTTAACTCACTTTTCAAAGTTCCTTTTGTGGCCTTAACCACTCGCGCTGTTTGCTGGCTGCCTTCCAAATGGAATCGTACGTAATAGGTGTACTGTGTTTCTGGTCGTAGATTCAGCATCAGATGGGGCCCACCGTGAGCAACATTGATAGCGTTTTGAATAGCTTGATATTGTGGTTCGTACCTCATAGAGAAGCTATAGAGACAACCCTGAGGAATTTCTGACGGCATTTGCCAGGTGACCTTCTGGCTGAAATGGGGCAATGTATTTTCCACGCGAAGGTTTGTCACTGCGTTTGAAGCTAGTCAGATGGAAGAACAAAACGAACAAAATCTAAATGCACTGGACAATGCACCCATCTCTTATACTGAATGAACCTTACTGAATCATGTCACATCACCATCAGTCAAAGCTCAGAGGAAGAGTAACTCCGCAAGATGAGTGAAACTTCCTTCTTAGAAGTCGTCACTCGATCAGCCAGTCAATAGGTAACCATGTGTTGCGGTTTCCGCGATTAAAAGATGAGTGGCATCACGTCCTGTCTAAGTGAGAGCTAATCACCTGGCTGATAAGCTGCTTGAGGTTGAACGGTTAATTGTCCAGTCACTGGCCTGAAGGTCGCACGTCTGAAACCCTCTGAGTTTCGTGAGATGCGCACTGCTGAGGGTACCCAACGAGAATGAAACAGGTAAACAGTGCTCCTCGGCTTTTCACCACAGGCTGGCTTCACTGACAGGATAGAATCTCAGCTGAAAATCACTAAATCTTCTCACATCACCCTTAAAAATAATTTCACCGTGAAATGAATCGTGTGTTTAATACCGTTCACTGAGCACCAAGCGTACTGCTGGTTTTGTGCTTTCAAATGAATAAAAAACTCAATCAGATTTACGTCCTGACGGGGACGGCTATGGACTTGCATTGTGAATGCGGTAGAAGAACTCCAGAAAGCGAGCATACCCTCGTATGCGTGAAAGAAATACACAATGGCTTCTTACCAGGTGTGTCAAAATATCGTTATGACTATACTTGTTACTAATACTAACGCCGACTTCCTCATAATGCACTATCGTAGTTGCAAGAATAAAATGAATCTAGCAGAAGTCAACCTCTCGGGGTCCAATGGAAACGTCCAAATCTGTCTGGGCATCCGTAATGCAGTCTGCATTCTAGCTACCCCCGCATTTGGAGGTACCAGAAAACTCCGAAATAGTCTCTCTTCCTGAGGATGTGCAGTCTAATTTCGGCTGAAAAACGCGGCAGGGAATACAAAAGTGCACTTTCAAACTCGATATTCTCTACTGCATGGTGCCGTTGAAATCTGCAGTGGAACGTCTGATTTGCGACCCTTGTTTAACCCCACTATAACATGGGAATTGGCAGATTGCGTTGTTTCATATCCGACTCAGGAGTCCCATAAATCCTCAACAAAAGGGTTTGTGTCATAACTACCACATTTAAATCATACAAGGTACTCTCAAACGAATAGCTGATGATCGGGAGATTCTCCAGCAAATGGCTAGATAAGAATTTGATACTAGTGACAGGGCGCTCATTTTGAGAAAAAACTCCGTCTTAGTAGGGTAAAACTTATTCATGTTACCCCCACCTTACAGCTCTCTGGTAGACACATCTGAGTACCCATGGTCTTTCGCTTACTCTTAGAAGATTTCCATAGGACTCTTGACGTTTCAAAGTTTGAAAGCGGAAGGCTAGAGGGGTTGCCTAACAAATGAGGAAACCAGTATGAGAATTGTAGATTTTCCAGCATTAGGGGTCATTTTGTATGGCGACACTATGCGCGCACCAGCCCCAATCACACAGGACTGACAGTTATCTTCTTCAGCATCAAAGACCAGGGGAATAGAGACAATAGACAAAACACACTTCTGTTGAATGAAACCAAACAAAGTATACTGGACTTAACCTGAACATTACTGCTACCTATGACTATAATTCATATTTCTGCCTGTCGCTGTACTCTTGGACGAGGCTTTCACCCATTCGTAGTGGCCGTCCGTCTATTCAGCGCCTTGAAGCACTCCACGAAGTAGCGTACTCCAAGTTGTCAATTACAACTCCTCCTTTATGGATAGGGATGATGGGACATACTGGGTGATTGTTTCATCCTGCAAAAGTGCACTGGATTGACCACCCTTGTAACTTCTTTCTAGATAAATATTAAATCCAAATTTGACACAATATATTCTTTCACCAAGCTAGAGTTCCGAAATGTTCTGCAACAGACTTGAACCAGTCCTCGCCCGTCTCAGACCTAGAATCCACCCCCCAATTTATCGCCTTTGGCTCAAACGATCACTTTAGCCCTACGTTTCAATGGTTCGTATGCCCACTTTCCACTTCTACGTGCAAATCGGTCGAATTGTTGGAAGGGTCAACTGTGACTCTCTCCGCACCTCCTAATCAAATACAGATTGGACAGTAACGCCTCATGTGGATATTAATGACGTCTGACGCGCCTTCATACAAAAGTTTACTCACCACATTGCATCGCTTACTTCCACTCATTTTATGGCATCAGCTCTCCAAAGGATTCTTCAGGATCGATTCTGAACTAAAGATTCTACTGAAGAGGCTCAAAAGTTGAAACATATTTAAAGAGTACACCCTGAGATGACTCAGGATAGAGGCCGGTGAAAGGCGTCTGTTGGATTTACTCAAATCCAGTCGCAAGCGCATTTCTGTCGAGCTCTTGACTCCCATCCACGATCCTGGATAAGAAATAGGAAGCGCTCGAAGAAAATCCGCTGAAAGCAGGGACAACCGCAGCGTATTTCCAGGTGCTGCACAGAACAGCATGATGCCAAGTGCATGTTGATTCTGATTCACATGAGTGTAGGAAAGAGTTTCATCTTGTTCCCCAAAAACTAAGCAATTCAGATGCCTTTTCTGTTTGCTGAACTTTTCTTCTTTCTAATTACGAATATCGCCCTCCCAAAGTCTGAGAGATCAAAATAGTCAGATGTGTGTAAAACAGCGTAGAACCACATAAGCCTGAAAATAACCACTTTATTGTGCCACTTCTTTGCTATATAGGACACCTGAGAAGAGCGTAAAAACATACCGACAGTGTCATTGTGAGAGGCCGAGGCTTTTCTACCCCGCGAGGTACGGTTTCTGCAAACATGCATTTCCCTGCGTCCTTCTTTCTGCCGAGGAACTGTAGAAGTTACTAATCAAAAACACGGCTCTAATGTTGTCTGCGTTGGGTTTGGCAAGGCCGACAAGGACATCACTGTCTGATTTGCAAGCTTTGATCCTACGAAATCAATGCAAAATCCTTGAGATGGATTCTCATCTTGTGACTGGACCACCAGCTTCGTGAGTTAGCAGTACCTAGTCTCGAACACCCCATGCCTTCAATGGAGTACTATACTCTTTGACAGTGGAGCCTGAGCCCTCAATAACCTACATGAAAGGTCCTCCAGTCTTTTTTCATCGCAGTTTTTTATATCACCTGGAAACAGTTTGCGGTGATGAACTCAGAAAAGCATTTGGTGTTATAAGGTATTCAGACTATATATTTTCCTTGAATACCCTCGAAAATTCTGCTTTGCGATCGCGATGGACTGAGCCTACCAGGTGTCAACTTGTTCGGATGACTCCTAGATAATCAGACGTCTTTCACCTCCTGTACACAGAGGAGTGTGGATTATGGCGAAGCCGTGGATTTTAAAAGCGTCTTTCTGAGACGGATGTGTTCACTTGGACCTATCCTCAACAAAAGGGCAACTTAATCGTCTCAGGGTATTCTACAGTGAAAATTTCACAGTGCACAAACTTGGCTGTTGACCTTTAAAATTACTCGTGAATAGATATGTCTGGAGCGACATTTTGGGTGATACCATGTCAATTCCGGTTTTATGCTCGTGGATTTCATCAGCGAAGTTAAACTGAATCTTAGGTGTAGTAATGGTTGATTTAAATTCCAGAACGATACAGTCAAAATACTTGGTATTGCACTCAATGAAGTTACAATTATAGTCTTGTTCCAGTGGATTGGTGCGCAATTGGAGGACGTTAATTAGCAACCACATAATGGTTATTGATGCAGCTTTTTGGGATTGTTAAACTGCGGGGGGACACATCTTCTCTGGCTGTTTCTAGTAGGCTACCTAATAATATGGCCAATACTAGGTGAACAGAACCGAAGATACTCAACTCCGTGATTTCGATAAACAGTCTACCAATTTCCACAACGTTATACCGAGTGAATTTGGATGTTGACAATGCGTCAGCAGTAAATACAGATAGCCAATCAAATACCCTTTAACCTTAAAATAGCCCGTGGTGGTCAACAAAGCTGTTTGTCGAGTTCTTCACTTACTTACGGGTTTATACTATTGTGAATGCCGTTCTTTGAAAGATAGGAGAGCATTTGTCTTAAACATCACCGCAGTGTGACGGTCATCAGAACGTCATCGTCATTCTGTACACCTGAAACATTGGGTGTCTGACAATTCCTTTCAACTCTCTGATTACGAATTCCGAACGTTCAGATTGGCGGTTCCCCTCAAAAATTCGCACAATGGCGGAGGTTCTGAGTAAGCCTGACTTGTATGCTTACGTATCCGAACGTTACTTAGCCAGTCAGCAGAAAAAACTTGTCTGAAAGGCCGGTCAAATTTCCCTTCATGAGTTCCAGTTAACTCTACTTGAAAATTAGAAGATTGGACAATTCAACATTTTGTGGATGAAACTGCGTACTGTTCGCTAAAAATCACTCAGAATAGTGGTTTTAACATAAACGACGGAATTTCAGTGAGAAGTGATATACGTATATACACCGAAGTAGTCGGGGTTCAAATCTGCAATGATCCTGCAAACTACACTGGTTAAAGCTTCATTCCGCAGTGTGTGACTAAGCACACGAGACACACGGTGCGTAGTCAGACTGCGGGTGAACAGTCTCCGTTCTGCAAGCAATTGTAGTGTAAGGTGCTTCGGAGGTATGGCTATAATTTAGTTTAGAGAAATGCTGGGGTGTCAGTAAGGTGTTTCTTCCAGACAGCCTGCGTTTCCATACTAAAGGATACGGTAGTGCTACCTTCTCCCGAGGAAGGATAGGTTAGGAAAATTC
This sequence comes from Clonorchis sinensis, assembly GCA_003604175.2. NCBI lineage: Eukaryota > Metazoa > Platyhelminthes > Trematoda > Opisthorchiida > Opisthorchiidae > Clonorchis > Clonorchis sinensis. The sequence continues at coordinate 6,064,146 of CM030369.1, read as the reverse complement.
AACCTTGAGCACCGTAGACTCCGATCGCACAACGATTTAACGCAATTACTGGTAAGTCGTCTAATAAGGTCGCAATAATTATAAAAGTCTTACGAATGATGCTGTGCCAGGAAAAGTTATATAAATATCAGGAAAATCCTGCTAACTAAACAAGGGACGATCTTGGCGCAGCATACTCAACTAAGGAACATCGTTAACGAAAGATTCTGCTGGGATTCAGTTGAATTGCTTTTTAATAGCAAGTGCTATCGTAAACGAGCTTAGTACCCAACTCATTCATATCGATGTCGAGTTAACACGTAAACCTGAGTGCAACGGGTAACACACGTTGCTTGGCCCTACCATCCAAAGTTTTCACGTACGCTCTGAGCACATTCCGCGCAATAAAAATACAGTGGATGTCACTAAACTCACGCGCCTCAACATTGACCGGATTTAGGGCATGCTGTGGCAGTAGGCTGAAAGTTTTCAACTGAGAAAAGTTTATTTATGCGCAAATAGCACGGATCATTAATACATCCGATGACCGATCTATCGGCATGCTCTGAATGCAAGTGAAAATAATAATTTCTCGCTTTCATCGACCGCAGCATTATACGTAGGTCTTGTTCGAGACTGAATTCTTCTAGGTTGTCGAACGATAAGGCCCTCAAGATATCCATGTTCTTCACCTTGCTGTTTACCATAGCGGTTTATCAGTTCGCTTCCCTACATTCCATTTAGTGCATTTCTGGACTTATTTCCAGTTATAGGGATTAGGATCAATCATCCGTTTTTTTTCCGAATACTTCAATATCCACCTTCTCACACCAACCAAAGTGGCTATCTGTTGCCATTTTCGTCAACCGCTTCTTGAATCCTGTTTCTCACATAAGCGGAATCATTAGATACATCGGCTGATGTGTCGTCAATACCTGGTTGTCAGGCTATTGTGATAACAGCCAAATTGAATTGCCGAAGGGAACTACTCGTAAGGTTACTGAAAACTATTCAACAGCCCATGATTTGTTCCGCCCTTCTTGTGGCTTATCAGCTGAGCGCACTCCCCAAATTTCTATCAAATTTTAGTTCCTTCTATAAATGGGTTAACTGTCCAGTTCTTACATCTTTTATTATGATGTCCTCAAGGCGTAATTTATGCTTTATTTTGAAACATCTCTTATGCGTGTTCCCTGAAGTGTACTTCATAACCATGAAAAATTTGTATTCGTCCCCATAACGGAGACGAACATCTTTTTTCACTATTGTCTGAAATGCCTGTTCTGAATAACTAACATTGGTCAGTGTGTTTGGAAGACGGAGTTGAATTTTGGATGAGTCGTATATCAAGCCATGTCCGATCAAAAACGGCATTTAACACAATCTTCCAGTTTGTGAAGGCGGTACTCCAGAACTTTTCACATAACTATGCACGATCATTTTTTAAAATATCATTTAAAGGAGAGCAACGTTTCCAGTCGTACAGAGCTTAGACAGCAACCAGCCAAAAGATTGAGAATCACTATTCTTCACAGACTGATGACAGACAGGTGATAAGACTTACTCGCTGGTTTCGGAGTTCCACATGTTTTCATTTTCCACATTTTTTCTCCTGATAATTTTATGGCTTCCAGTTCAATGTAGTAGAACGAACAAGGTTTAAGCCCGCGAAGTTCGTAATTCTGACTTTTGGCAGGAACTGTTCGATATTCAGTTGCTTCCACGGAGGTCACGAAGCTCAGCATATAGTGTTTTATTTCGGAATCTGGGATCCATCCTCTGATGTTCAAACCGTTAGCCTTTGGGATTGCGGTGAGGAAACCCCGTAATTTATCTAGAATCGGAAGGCCGTTTTCGAAATGTCAGCGACAGTTTATGAAAGTTCATTTTACTTTTGGTCCTGAAAAGCATGAAATAAATAACTCGCCATTTCCAGCACTCATACATTAAATCAGAATTAGCACTCAGAATGAGGGTTCATCCTGCGCGCGGTCATCATGCGTGGTCAGTGCTGTCTGGCTTTTCGGAAGATGAGAATTTTCTCCTATTTGGTCAGAATACTTCCAGATTGTTAGTATAAATGGAGCACTTCTGAAATCTCACGCTGTCTAAGGATGAGTCTTAGGATGAGTCTAAGGATAATGAGTCTAAGGATGATCAACTCTTCGTCGTCGAGGACTCGTTCGAAGCTCCCGATTTTGAATCTTCCTAAGAACTCTGCTGGTGAATCAGCTCTACAACAATTTTCGGCTTTTCAACATAGGCTAGTATCTTGCTTGTTTGTGTGTTTACCGATTTTGGCGGTTGGATCGCAAACTTTTCACAGCCAATCGAGGTGACATCGTCATTGTGGGGTTGACGCACAATTGTGTACCAGTTGATTTGCCCGAAGTTAGCAGCGGTGGTTCGCGAAGCTTTAGCAGTGAACTTTCGGTGCTTGTCAGTCAGTACTTCTGAGACATTATCCTCGGCTGTTAAGAAGACTAGGCTAGTAGCCTGGTGTGTCAACTGGTTTCTGAGGGAAGGAGCTCACGAACAACAGATAGGTTCGTAACACTTCCTAGACTGCATTAGTTTGATCAAGTTCCACGATCCTCAGAGGATTTTCAGCTTCGCGAAGTTCTTTCTGCCTGAATACGTATGCGGCAGAAAAGTCAGGCCAGCAAAACGCGAAAGCCATTATCGGTGTACTTGCAACTTTATTTGACCTAGTTTGGGTTAAAAAGAAATTATCAAAAACCTTGAAGTACATGGTCGAGCCACTCAGCCAACAGCACTGGACTAGTTTATTTGATGGACGATGTTTAACACACGTTTATCAATTTGGTAATGATGGTATTTCTGGGTGGTCCTTACTGTTATGAGGTGAGCCTCTCAACAGTGGTCATGGATACGAGTGGTAAGATGACGTATTGTGCGACCTAGTAGGAAGGGTCGCGGACGCACCTGAGGAACACCTCAACAAATCTAAGGGGAAACATTTAATTTGTCGACAGAGTCAAATATTTGAATACCAGAGACAAGGGGATGTATTTAATTTGTGTTGCCTTCCTCTGCTTAGAACCACTGATGTGATCTGATGCCGTGCCTCTGATTGGCAAACCTGAACGCTGATTATCCTGACTGCAATTGCCATGGCTAGGCCATCACGTCGCATCAACTCATCAGATCAAGCCAGTTCATTAGTTCACCGTAAGAGAAGGTTACCAAGGTCATTCGTTCAACTAGGCATGCAAAGCCGAAACGATCATCTAGAAATCCTGGTCTCAAGTAAAAAAATGACCACACTAAACCGTACCGATCAGTTCCCTTTTGGATCAAGTGACTGTGCTTACTCAATCACCAACGAAGTGAGTCGTCTTTGTGCCAATATTTTCACTGTGTAGGTTAATTAAAACTGCGACTACCGTCGGGTCTTCGTCGGAAATTTATTCCGTTTTCAAACGCCACACAATAACGTCATCCTATTCAGCAGACATGAATATTTCTATCCTTTCGTAAAAGAATCCGGGTGATCAGGTGGCAAGTCACCAGATACCTACAAATCGGTCGTAGGTCAGCATAGTCTGTTGCTGTTCGCTAACGGACCCAGTAGACGATTACACAGTTTAAGGAATGGCTACGTAAGGTTTTGTATGGTTGGAACAGAATCCTCCTTAGTTTCGTGAAATCTACGAGTGATATGTGATTCCAGATTACAATGCAAGCAATGAAGCCTGTTACTCTCACTGCTGATCGGCCGTCCTTGGATGAACGGTTTGGTCTCCAAATATTGTCCGGAAGGTCGAGAGTTCTGATCCTCCTGGAGATTCTCAAGGTGTATACCACTGACAGCTCCCAACAAAAATTACATGATGCACGCTGTTCCTCAGCCTTTTGGCACTTAACCGGTGAAACCCCGGGGGAAGGTCAAAAGTCGCGAACCCATCTCTTTAAGCAACGCTTTAGCAGTAAGTCATTTATTTTGTCTAATTCGGAGTTCGGAGACTAAAAGTACTTCTAGTTGGGTTAACACCTTTCCTCTATTTTCAAACAAAAATTTAAGTATATATGTGCGTTTTCGGTTTGTCGGAGTGACTAAAGGGCCAGCTCCGCAACTATCATTCTCGCTGATTTCTCACAACGTGAATATATCTACTACTAACAAAATGGTAGTAGCCTATTCAACCTATTCAACCTTCGAATTCGAATGGACCTCTTTACAGCAAAACAGTGCTGACTAGAGCAGAAACATGCGACGAATGCCTCAGGATGTAACTACTTTACCTAACACCAAAAGGACTAAGTACCTTTTAAGTTCGACATTTTATGTCTATTGGATGTTAGGGGAAATTAGTTGGAACTCGAAGAAGCATTGTGAAAGTGATTGATTCTACAGTAGAGGCAGCTACGAGCTTGCCTATTCCAACGCACGAATAACACTGAACAGACTGTGAATGGCATCCCCCAAGAAGCTTTTCTAATTAGGTGTATTGTGAGGACCCTCTGAACCTCTGTAGTTGCACAAATTTGCCCGAGTTATTTACTCAGAGTCGACTATTGGTAAGGCAACATGCCGGATGCAATCTCTGGTGAAACGGTACACTAGTTTGACGATTAACACTTTCTAGCTTTATGCAGTAAGCCGAAACTCAGTCTATATGAATGTCTTCTTAGCAACTTTGGCACTCAACAAATTTAACACATCTGATTATTTCCAAACCAGCATCAAGTCTAAGAATATGCTTTCCCCATCTCACGATCGGACTGTAAATTAGGTCTTCGATCTTTTCAGGTAGTCTCTAATTATGGCGCTAAATTGAATGGGTCAGCAAATACGCATGGCCACTTAGTACATAGTGTGGCTCTAAATCTTTTACCCCTAAACCTTTGGTTACTGCGAGGCTGGTGCGAAAAAATTTAGGTTCCAGTTTTCCGAACCCCAATTTACATTCCTTTCCATAATCCGCGCATTTGTGTGGTACTTTCCTTCCCGCTTAAGTAAGCGTCATTCTGTTGGATGGCTCAGTCTACATATGAATTCTGGCATCCGGATCAGATTTGATGGGAGACATAGTATAACCGTGGTCAAACCACAAGGTACTTGCGCATAATAGGATACGCCACAAGGTAGGCGCAGGTTCGAATGTGGTGTTGCACGAAGATTCCCGGGGACCGATGTAATCCCGAAGAAATAAGATTGGTGGCGGATGTGTTCGATGTTTCATACCGGTTTCATACCGTCAGCCGGCCTAAAGACGATAGTATAACATCGGACATCGGCAAGAGCTACCTCTTTATCATCAAGACGTCAGCGTCACACGTTAATTTGTTTAAGTTTCAGAGTAATCGTGTACCACCCGCAGTAGAGTACTATCCAAGTGTAACCGAGGCCACTCCATTACCACAACATCAAGTTCGTAGTGGATAACCTGACAATATTCCACTTGTCCTGCAGGTGATGACGTCATCACTAGGATGCCAATGTCGAGCAGTCATTAGAAAATGAAACAGACTCACCTACTTTCTTTAGGACTAGGTTCATCAGGTGGAAATTTGAGTACGCTGGTGACACACAAGACCGGTCCTTCTAAGGTGATTTGCCCGCACATTGTGCAAGTAATTACGGTCATGAAGGCCAGTCACTCTCTTCCGAATGGCTCACTCTTCACAGCACTGACAAAAGTCGCATCTCAAAGCTTTTTAGACCTGCTTGGACGACTGTTTGCCCAGGATAGGTTCAGCGCCCGGTCTTCCGACGAACTAGGTTAGAAGTTATGGTTTTTCAAATCTACTTTCAGGCTGTCCTTATGCCAGAATTCCAAGTGTCCCCGAGTTAGGGCGAGGAGGACAGCGCAACAGTCCGATACATTACGAGCCTTATGTCAATGCGCAGGAGAGATTGCTCCCGGCGTGTTTCCCAAGGAGATAAAATAGTGTGCTGGCCTTTGAATTCGTGCGCTCTAGTATAAAGTGCCCGATCCGTGGATAGCGTACTACCAATATGGCCGAATCCATGCAGCACGCCGTCTCACAACCACTTAAGAGAATGCTGTGTGGTTTCTACTGAATCCCTGGTACAGACCTATAAGAGATAAGCGTTATGGAAATACACGCAATATGGCCAAAGCGAGAAGTTCTGGATTGAGCGCCTTGGTCAGTCGCTGTTATTTTCTTCAGATTGCGCAAATAAGGCGCTTTTTATCTGTAACCAGCAACACGAGACACGGGACTCTTACAGCAGTGTTTTGGCCAAGAAGTGCTTCAATCTGAACAAATAACCATCCAAATGGTATCTTCGCACTAGCAGAACGCATCTATGAAGAGGGCTGTTAAAGGTTTTGGTGAAGCTGACAAATTTTTCCAAACAGCCAAGCTTTCGTATGGCGGCCAACCCTCTTGATTGTGTCAAAATCTTTAGTAAATTCCACACAAAGTCCAGAGAACAGTTCGGTCCGTCCACAGCGTTTCCCTAGGTAACATGTAAGTCGATTATGCTTCGGTCGCTCCGAAATCCACGGTGTTGTTTGAGAACATTTCCCCCCAGAATGCTACCAAGTAGCCATCTGAACAGAAAACGAGCCATAGTCTTGCTTGCTGCTACAATAAACTAACTCAGCGATAACCATCAATCTTCGGTTGTTTCACTCTCTGTACACAAAGAAATTGTCACCGCAATTCTTGAATTCCAATAAAAAATGCTTTCCAGCTCCCAGATTGCGTACAATCGGTAAAGAACTTCGTTCCGCCTTGCCATTCCTCAGGTTAATCGTCTAACCCCACTCATCCGCCGGCAGTTATGAAGCTATAGACAAGTCAGCTAACTAGATCATCACTGTGCTTTGGGGTGGACGGGCTATGTGGCTTGGGTCAGCATCTCCTTGTTGGTTGAGTAGCGTTGTAAAGTGACTTTTGCAAGATGCCAGAATGTTGTCTAGCTTGTTAAGTCTTGCACCGACCTGACTGTTCTCAACTGAAGATGTTAGACTTTCGACCCATAGATTTCTTTCAGCCCGATAACGAATTACTTGTGACGGTGACGATCGGTGTACAGCTGGAGATCTTCACTTTGTCTGGTCTAATACTCATTTTTCTCCCCAGGTGTTTCCGGAGCGCGGTTCTAAAGCTTGTGATTTTTCTCCAGGCCTCTGTGTTTGTCCGATCTTGGATTGTCTTAACAAATGCCAAACTGCTCCCTTGAATCAGAATGGATCTCGATAAATCAGGCTAATCAAACCAGTCTCGCCTCCGTTCTTGTTTCGGTCCAATTGCGTATACGCTAACTGCCTGGAGACGCACGAGTTTCGGATCCACTGTCTTTCAGTTGGGTATGAAACTTGGCTATTCACTTGCCTTTGCGTCGGAGCTTTTTGAAACTTCTGTGCAGTTTTCTCACTCTTTAGCTTTCTTGCTTCTAACTTGGATAATCTTTCTGCTGTTACATGGCGAAGTTATTTTCCTGGTACAAAGCACACTGGTACTCAACAGGGATTTATCAGTATTGTATTCAGCTCCACGCAGAACTCTTGTGATCATTCCGTTACGGAGATCGTTTCGAGACTCACACGTAGTGTTCGTGTCCACTTTCTGGGTGAGTCCACTTGGGAGGCCATGTACGCCCCACACGCTTGCTGCTACTGAGACCTCGAACGCAGCATACCTCATTATTAGTCCTTCAACGCTGTCGTTCAATTACAAATGAGGCCAATATTTCCTTCCAGGTTTTTCAGCACTTGATAACCCGAGGAATGAAATCGCTCATCCGGGAGGGGAACTCCCCTGGGGATGCGAATCTGATCAAGTCTGACAATTGGTCGTAGAATTTATTCTGTTCCTCACCTGAGTATGATATGTTGGCGGTATAAGCGCTGATAAATATGTTAAACCTCGCCTTCGACAGCCAGAATCGGATGGCCATCATTCTCCAGTTAATTTAGTGTGGCTGATCCATTATCCTCTGATTCATAGGATATGCCACTGCAAATCCGAAACCATGCTCACGTGGGCACTCGTGATCCACTGCGGTAGAATGAACTAAAGACAGTCTCCGGTAGCATCTGTTGGTCGACCAGCTATGTCTCCATACATGCAGTGAGATATATATGTCAAAAGAACAGCTCTCCTGTCGGGTCTACTTCTCTCATTTTTACCCAAAAGAGTCTTCACATTTCACGCTTCAAAAAGTAGAACGTGCATCTTTCTCCTCTCTGCAGTCCTTGTCATGCGCGGAGACAGTGCTGAGCCTTAAAACGTGTGCTTACTCCGGGTACCCCTTCCCGGACCTTTGACTTCATGGTCTGACCAACAAGGCATCGGGGTGCTCACCTAAACCTAGGAAGCAAGTAGTAGGATAAGATTGACTGATTCCTAACGTCACCTTTTAAGCGGCACCGTGCTTTTGATTTTTAGGAGTATCTCGACCGTAGTAGCCGTCATGGTCAACCGTTGGGCAGTCCGACGGTGATCTTTTCTAACCCTTTTTTCTCCAGGGGAAGACAGCAATGTTACCTCCGTAAATATGGAGAGAAAAAACGTCTTGCTGTTCTCACAATTTTGTTGCAAGTACTCTTAGGACTTTATCGGCCATTCACGTCGTAATACGATTTCTCGTGTTAGTGGATTGCCAGAGTGCTCTCTGTTGGCCTTTCTGACATGACTGTACTGTACAAAGAACTGAATTACACCCGAGGGCTCATTACAGCACTGAAGCTCATCCACCACTTTGGATCGGCAGCTCACCAAACTGTTATTACGTTGTGCGGCTGTCAGAATGGTTTTAGGGACTTTCGGAAATATGAAAGTATTTTACCCATCAACACTTATCCGTATTTCTTAGGGCCTTGAGGTGGCTTTTGCAGAATTATCACGCTAGTCTTTATTTTGCTAAAAAAAAGTATAGACTTTCATAAAGAAAACTACTCACAAGGTTGCCGAAAACTCCTCGACAGCAACCTTGTGAGTAGTTTCCTTCATGAAAGTATACTGCGATATCTTGAATATCGTACCAACTGAAACATGAGGCAGCCTGTGTGCAACACATGATAAACGAGAGATGCACTTGAGTCTCCCGTGAAAACCAAATTGATTTGCAAACGAGTGTATTTGTCGCAAAAGTATGGATTGTTTTGTACGTCAAATGAGCCCACTGTCTTTCGTAGAGCAGTCACTTTCTACTCTACCTGCCGGACAATTTTTGTCAGAGGAGGCCTTTTAGTCCTTCTGCAAGACGCAAACAAATATGATTATACCGTGTACTGGTCTGGTATAATGACACACTAGCAACAGTGATAGGAAGCTGTATTACCTCTCTATACAGGAAGGTAGCGAAAGTACATAATTCTGCAGCACGAAATTAACTCTACCATGGAGTATGAATATTTAAGCGCGGAAGCACTGAAAAATGTGAGGATCAGGTCATTAATGCTCAATGGATAGCCATTCAAAATTCCGGAAACCAATCATGTGCTGGACTTTTAGGTGGTTTGGCAGTTGTGGCTAGTGTACTAAAGCGTAGGGTCACGTGACTTTCATGATTTTTTCAGTCTTTTGAGATTGTTCTTCAATCGCTTGTGTCTAATCCTACTCAGATGATAAGAGAACTACCTACTTTATGGGATTTGTACATTTCAAAGCTTAATTACCGCTTTAATTGCCATCATTTTGTGTTCAGTACATTCTGGCCACTATTATTTTTTGACTAATTCTTTGTTGTACTCAAGAAAGTTTCAAAAAAACTCACCATTAGTTAGGTTGGCTTCGGTAGTTGCACAGCTGAATCCAGACAGTCCAACCTGACCACGTTTTCCCAGTGGAATAATTTCTATCCAGTATGACGTTGCTGCTTTCAAACCGGAAACGCGTTGAAACCGTTGCTCGACGTGCATCCTCAATACCACGAGTCTTTCTTGATAAATCACAAGCTCATATTCGTTGATTCCAATACTGGTGGGGTCATAAACGCCCCATTGAATAGTTAAACCCGTAATTTCATTGCCTTTGAGGGGCTGAACTTCTATGTTTATGGGCTTTACGTTGATCTTCACTGAAAAGCGAATTGGTGGATGTTGGAAGTCAACAACTAGCAGGTGCAGTTGATATAAATTGTGCAGAAAACCTTCACAAATCTACAGATCAAGCTTTACAAAATTCACCTCCACCTAATGAAGATGCCATGTGGTTTGAGGATCGTCGAGCTCATCTATTAGACCTATTGTCAACTTCAGCGTAAAACATTTCCTATAATGCAATCTCAGGGGTCTATTTTACTGTTATATTATTTTGGAATGTCACCCACCTAAATGATAAAAACCCGTAGGGTCTTAACTCACATTCATTAGTCGTACTTAAGGCAAGCACAGTAAAAAAAGCCCATGCTTTGAATAAGACAAAAATCATCCACATCGCGCGGATTTGAAAGAGTGTCTTGGTAACACTTATTTAAATAGGATAGAAAGGAATGGTCGCATTTCATTTTGTTTACCAGCTTCATTTGCAGTCATTAGGTAGCGGGACAAATGAACCGGAATTTCAACTTCAGTCTTTAGCACCGTGAGTAAAGTTGACCTTCTAGCAAGCGAGAATTTGCCGCAAATTTCTCAGGCGTTCGTGGCCTGTAGTTTTTGGAATGTTGGTGATTTTCTACTTTAAAGTCATTCTTGTGTATGAAAAATTCCCCCGGTAAACCTAAAAACTAAATGATTACCTAACATATTCACCTGCCTACTCTGCATACTTCCATATTCTCTGCAAGTTTTAAGAATACTTCTGAATGAAACGGATCGTTAAAAGCGTCGGCTACACAACTAGGATGTTACCAATTTAGATGGGCCCGTAGCTCGGGGTTCCTGTAGGACACAGAAGAGTTACAATGATCCGTGTTAAACATTCCTATTGATATCACAACATACAGATAACCCACATTCTTATTGACGATAGTTCATCTTATGGACAATTAAACGGTATTTTTCTGAAAGTAGGTTATCAGAAAAGAGATTCAGGCGTTGATGAGATATAGTTCGGGCATTTGCCCGAGGGTTACAGTCTGACATCATGACACCGGAGCAGTTTCTGTCGCTTCTGGACCTAAAGGCCTTCAGAACATTTCCACACACCTGGAAAATTGAATCCCCACGCCCTCATCAGTTAGTCCATCGGATGCCGGTCAACAGAAAGCAGACCCACAGAGCCAACTACGCCGCCATCTAGACCCTATACTACCAGAGAGAGAAAGATGCAGCGTCTGCTGTGCTCCATGGGTCATGGAAAGATATATACAAAGGTAATTTTGGCCTACCCTGGATGTCGAGAAGTATTGGAAACAGGTGCTCTCAGCTCCAAAACACGTGGATAGCCGGCCAAGTCGTGTAGTACTACCATCCGATTGGAGCCTGATCGAGAGGAACTCGGCCGTACAACCCGTCGAATGATCAATTCTTCCCCAGGCCTGGACAAGCTCACGCCCGGGATGATCCGCCGGTTCAATACTAACGCGCTCGCTGGGTGTTTCAACTTACTCTTATTATCTGAGAGTTGTCTCCCACATGACATGTACTACCCTTATTCCGAAGGTCTCAGATCCGACTTCACCGGACCAACTGAAACCGATATCCGTGGCTTCCATTCTTGTCCGATGCTTTCATAAGGTGCTTGCTGATCGCTGGAGTCGTAGCCTGCAACTGCCCTCACTCCAGTGTACATTTCTACATCGAGTCGGTTGTTTGGAAGCTACATCGCTGTTACATGCCCTGCTTTGTCACTCTTCAGCGACTACTTCCAACCTCGGCTTGGCGTTTGTTGATACCTCGAAAGCGTTTGATTCGATTTCGCATGACACAATCGTCAGATCTGCGAAGATATTTGGAGCATCGTCGCCTCTAGCTTCATACATCGCACAGTTCTAAAAGAATGCTGTAGCAGTTTTCCCAAATTCCGGGGTTCACTTCCACAGAGGTGTGAGGCAAGGAGACCCATCCTGCCCATCATCCTGGCAATGGATGACGTTCTTGGATTGTCGATGCCGCAACTGGGATACCGGTGTCACGACACCCTAGTAGATGGTTTTGCCTTTGCTGACGACTGGGTCGTGTGTGCAGTCAGACTCACCTTAAAGAGAAGCTTGAATCTGCCGCGGTAGAGTTGGGAAGAGCTGGTATAAAGGTAAACGCCCGAAAGCTGAAAGCGATGGTTATTTGTGGGGACAGGAAACATCAGGCGACAGCAGTCTCAGTCGAACCATTTTGCTTCGTCAAGGAACTCATCACTCTCCTTGGTTCGACAGACACCGTAACATATTTCGGCATCCCCGTTACTTTCAAGGGGAAAGAAGTCTACAACCACCGACAGCATCTGCTCAATCTGCTCGATAAGGTGACGCGTGCCCCGTTGACGCCGCATCAAAGAATGAAGATCACAAGGAACTACCTGCTACCGAGGCTGATATATTCGCTCGTGCACGGCCAAGTCCACCGAAACACACTCACAAGGTTGGATAACTACATCAAGCAATCTATTCGCGGCTGGCTACGTCTACCGAGGGACACCCGGTCAGCTACATCCATGCCGGTAAACAACATGTCAGACTTGGTATCGCATGTCTGAGTGCCGGGTACTACTCACTGTGGTCAACGATTCCGCATTTGGCAAGATTGTTCGGGATCTCAACCTTCCGATCCGAGTTCATGGCGCATGCGGTACTACGCAATGTGGTCAACGATTCCGCATTTGGCAAGATTGTTCGGGATCTCAACCTTCCGATCCGAGTTCATGGCAATCATCAAGTAATTGCTGGTTAGTGCTTGGGGTGGCAGTCTGCACTACACTGCACAACAGCGTTGACGGTCGCGGTTTACGAGAGTTGGTCGCTTCGCCTCTTTCTAATCGACCGCTTATATTTCCAGACCGAGTGTTTCCTCGGATATTTATCCGCGGTATCCAGCTCCGATGCAACCTGCTCAGGACGAGAGTTAGAAGCGCTCGGCATGGCCACGGTGGCCAGACGATCTTATGTCGTGGAAACTGTAATCAGCCGGAGAGTTTGGTGCATAGTTTGTAGTCCCGCTGAATCACTCATGACGCCAGATGTGCTGGCCACAATTGGATTGCAAGGGAACTCGCAAAATGTCTCCGTTGCCTGGGATACACCGTCATCGAGGAGTTTAGAGCATCTACTTCGACGTCCTTAATCAAGCCTCACCTAATCACTGTTCGGGAGCACCAAGCAATTGTGATAGACGTCAGCATAGTCTCGGATGGGCGCGGAATGACTGTGTGGAATGAGAAAAAGCAGAAGTGTGGTGCTGGTGAATATTTTTCCGCCATAATATCGGCCCTACATGCAATCGGTTGTGATGTCGACTTTCTGGTCCACCAACCGATGATCATTTCTTATCGAAAGATCTGTTTTTCTCAATCCGCCAAGGCTGTTATTGGACTGGAATTCCCTAAGGTCACAGTCAGTGACTTGCTTTTGCTTGCCATTATGGGCTCTCTGCCTACTTACGACACTTTTATGTGTGGTAGACGGCATTGAGTGTACATTCTTGCCGTTGAACCTCACACTAGACCCAGTAAGACGGACACTTTGTGCCTGATGTGCGAGTCTTGACTGTGCTAGCGCTTACGGCACCTTGAAGTGCATTCACCATTGTTTGTCCTTTCCTCGGTTGTTGGTCTTTTAAAGGGTGCTTCCATACCACACATTCTTACATACGTTGGGATTCATCTTGTCTGACAGGAACTGTTGGTGGCATGACTTCGAATGAAACGCTTCTCTCTTCTTATCTAATATTCTCGTGTCAATCTTCCATATTCCTTGCATGCATTTACTTTTTGCGTCTGTGACCATGCTCTCCAATAATAAACGATAATGCCATATGAACAAAAAAGCTAAAAATAGGCACGACAAAATGTGAGCCTTTCTCCTGCTTACAAAACTGTCCGGGTGATTTTGGGTTTTGCCCTCTTACCACTTTCTCTCGAGTCATTCATGCAATACTTCATATACGTGTACGTTTTTACAGCACCAGTCAAATCAGTTCAGGAGTCATGGAATCCAGCCTCATTCTGCATTTTCCGCGCAACTGTGCCTCCGGCATTGTTAGTGTGAATGCAAACTGGTATGGTAATAGTAATAATAAAAACAAATGAAAGCTCCTGTTATGGAAAAAGGGCTATGTACCGCTGCTTTCTCTTGTTGAAAGACCATATTCTCCTCTCCGCTCCCGGCAAAAAAGTCAAAATCAATCTATCTGATGTCGTATTCTAGGCAGTGAAGTTTAGGGTGCCCTACGGTAGTATTACTTCGCTGATTTCACAGGATAAAAAAGCACTGCAAAGCAGCACAGAGATTTTTCGAGAAATACACTCATCTGCAAATCAATTTGGTTTTTGCGAGAGACTCACCTGGAACCCAACTGAATCTCTCGTTTGTGATGATTTCAGGCAACTGAATGAGCCCCAAGAAGGGCGAAACCGGTCGTGGGCTGTCGAAGAGTTTTCAGCAACCTTATGAGTAGTACATTACGAATATACATGTATCGCGATATCTCGAATACCGTAGCAACTGGAACATGAGGCGGCCTGGTGCAGCACATTCAGTTGCCTGAAAACATCGCAAACGGGAGATTCAGCTGGGTTCCAGGTGAGTCTCTCGCAAAAACCAAATTGATATGCAAATGAGTGTATTTCTCGAAAACAGTGCAATTTGGGTTCAAGTAGAACATAAGGTTGACGGAAACTCGGGGACTGCGCCTACCTGATGAGCCCCAAGAAGGGCGAAACCGGTCGTGGGCTGTCGAAGAGTTTTCAGCAACCTTATGAGTAGTCCATTACGAATATACATGTATCGCGATATCTCGAATATCGTAGCAACTGGAACATGAGGCGGCCTGGTGCAGCACATTCAGTTGCCTGAAATCATCACAAACGAGAGATTCAGCTGGGTTTCAGGTGAGTCTCTCGCAAAAACCAAATTGATTTGCAGATGAGTGTATTTCTCGAAAAACAGTCCAATTTGGGTTCGAGTAGAACATAAGGTTGACGGAAACTCGGGGACTGCGCCTACCTGATGAGCCCCAAGAAGGGCGAAACCAGCACAGAGATTATTTTTCCTCCTTCGACTGGGACTGATCTAGTTCTCACGGACGCCATGCCTAGAGTTA
This sequence comes from Clonorchis sinensis, assembly GCA_003604175.2. Taxonomy (NCBI): domain Eukaryota; kingdom Metazoa; phylum Platyhelminthes; class Trematoda; order Opisthorchiida; family Opisthorchiidae; genus Clonorchis; species Clonorchis sinensis. The sequence continues at coordinate 6,049,030 of CM030369.1, read as the reverse complement.
CTTCACCCACATGGTTTTTCACGTCGCTCTTTGTCATCATTAAAAACAACATAAACCAATTGGTGATTGCAGCTTGTATGAATTCCCTCCCAAGAGTGTTGACTGTAGTGTTATGTTGGTCCATTGCATTCTCTTCGTATTCGTGTACCTCACACTGTACTGCTCTAGCAGACAGATTGCTACCGATTACTGTCCTCGGCTTTTGTGTAATCTTAGCTGGATTTAAAATAGTAGGAATCATCCATTGTTCGTTCGACTACCAGAGAACTGTAGAAAGTCCTTTTCATTTTTTAGAGCCGTCATACCTCCTCTCTGGAGATATCGCCTGTACTGAGATGTAATGCTTGAAAAAAGAGGTCTCTTCAATTGCGTCAAACAGTTGAGGCTCTCGAGCCCAAATTTGAACATACAGATGATGATACAACTTCTGCAGGTCAAGAGTTATATATTACGCAGAAACAAAATGGTAGCTGAAAATTGAGCTGACACCTGATAGCGTGAGCAAAATACAATTTATCCTTGTGGGAGAAAATGCTTTTTGTCTTAGCACATAAAATGGTTCGTAGGACAAATGGACTAACAGTTTCGACGGTGCATAAATCAGTGAGCACTCGATTCTATCTGTCACCTAGTGGTTATCCGTTAAAACAAGGACCAGAATGGACCAAATTAGAAGCAACTGACGATTCATGTTGCCTTTGTTAGGCTTTTTCAGCCGTTTGTATATGAAGCTAAAAATATCCATCCAAGTGATCCTCAGGTTTGGAACTTTTATCAATAGGCTAGTAAGCAACAGGTAGTGGGTTCAAATCCCGTCCAGTTACTCCGCCTTTTCTTTCGCATTCTGTGTAATTTGATCTATATTTAAAGTTTGAGTAGTGGTAACCAAGTGAATCGACATAAAGTGTGGACGGGGGGAATTTCATTTGTAAGTGCAACAGGGCTAGTTGCGTTTCGAATCATCTGTTCAACTAATTTCAGCCGATTATCTGGTGCTCGCAAATTCTTCTGGATGAAGTAACTGAGTAGACCTGGCAACATTTTTTCATTAGGCCTACACTTTTGAATTCTTACCAGCACAGAACGAGGTTTCAGGCCGACAGCCTACATTTCTAATTCAATGTTGAGCACCGCGACACCTTTTGGCGACAGTTTAATCTGGGTAGTTTTGAGGGTTTATCCAACCGATTCTTGCGAATGGCATGGGACAAAGTCTGAAACAAGGTCAGTTTTCAACCGTACCCCTATGTGTAGAAGCTTCCTGCAAAATTCAGGGTAGTCATTTCGATAGCCTTTTGCCCGCGATCCTTTATGAAAGCGGTTAGCCATGAGTGTTTTGAGAGTTGAGAGTTCACCTATGACTGTCAATGACTGTGACAATAACATTCCAATCAAAGTTTCTTTGAACTTAGTGTTTTGTCGTGACCCTGTGGTTCCTCTATAAGCACGAACTTCTAGAATGTTGTCCGTTTTCTGAATCAGGATCACAGTGAAGTGGATGAACTTATCCATTTACTGCTTTCATCCAGGTAAGGTCTAAGGAGAGGTGTGCACCATCCAGTTGTCTCCACTAAACAGTCAATTTTACGTAGACTTTACAAGTAATCTTAATGAAGAAGGCCCTACTGAGTAGTGAATTTCTTCTCAAGCCTCAAAAAGATACAGCAGATTCCCATATTGAAGTAGTACCTTCTATAAGTTTGAATATTTTAATTAATTTGCTCGCCTACTCTTTCATTAACTTGTGTTGTCAGATGGAAAATGTTGAAGTATCTCTAATTAGGAAGTGTCCCCTCGTCAGAGTGTATGGCCGAATTAGATCACATATTCTCTCTAGGGTGCATCGCAATAGGTGTTAGGTGATGTGTCCGTTCTTTACCGTCAGGTTTCAGTAATGCGTCTCGCTCGGCTCTCTGTAGACCATTAAATATGGACGCTGCACTGTAGATTTTTACACACTGGAGCAAAATATGCACTTGATAGTCGATCGTGAATTACAGTGGACTTGGATATTTTCCAAAAAAATACTTTTTGTCTCGCGGGATGGTATTCTGTCATCTGATTTCGCCCTTTCACAATGAACTGGTAAGTTTTCTCGAGACCGTTTTACACTTCTACAAGAATTTTTAAAACTTCCATGAAGTGTCAATTGATGATAAACCCTCACACTCATCATAGATGGAAGCAAACTTATCGCGCTACCATTTGACCAAATACAAGAATCCTGGAAGCATGTTGTTCATCATTGTTGGTATCAGTTCCATTTGTATAATTTGGTAAAAATTTCTCTGTACTTTAGAAGATCATGAGCATGTCGTGGTCTCTGACACTGTTCTCCAGATCACCATAAATTTAGACTTGAAAAAATACAAAGTAACCGGTTTCCCTACATAGCGTGGTGCTGTACCCGGCGGAAAATGTTCTGGTTTTGCGCTTAGTTTTTACGTCATAACTCATAAGTATATACAAAGAGGGATTACTGTGAATTAAAATCCACAAGCGTGGACAAGAAGCTTGCATATCCGACTAAACTAGAATTATAATGTTGTTTTTATTTTTAAGGAATGCAGGTGTCAGTCTTACGCTCCTGCCATACCGCCATACGGGACTATAGACCAAGGAATCCCAACACACATTTCTAGTTTCACCCCATAACAATCTGACGGTTCCTCGCTTAGGGGTTACCGTGCTTCACGGACAGTGATATGCTCTCACTTGAGCACTGGACATGTAATTCGCCAAGTAGAATTCCCACCGTTTTTGCCACTACACTGGTGGTTGATCAGATGGCAGTTGATCTGTTCGCCGAGCTTGGCAATTGGCTTGCAAACGTTTCGTCCCCAGTCGAGGAGACATCGTCAGTGCGCAGTTGAGTATGTTGAGTTGAGTTGTAAGTGTAAGTGAGAAGAGCCACTTCTTCATGGATGGCCGAGAACGAAGGACCAGTTGTTTTTTTTAACGTTCGACGTTCAATCAGGTCTTCTATTATTCAACGGACACCCGATAATTCACATCGGTAGGGCTCATGCGTTACTCTAATCACGCAGAGCCTTACTAACATGACGACTAGCTTTAGGTTTCACGAGAAAGTAGTCAGTAGCTATTTGTGTGGGTGCATTCATTTGAATTCTCAAAGTCTTGGGTTTTGCTAACTGATGTTTGCCTTTGGTCTAACACATTCGGTTCTCGCACCGAAAAAAACAGACTGATATATCTGACACACAGGTGGTCCAAAAGCGGAGAAATTTATCCCTGGAACATGGTAGTGGTGTCAAATGAAGCCATAATGGCATCAAAACTGTTGCCCAGGTCGAAATCAGCCGAGTGGCTGCCGACGTTAAAGTTCAGGCCGTGGAGAAATCTGTTTATACTCCGACACACTGCTGGACCGTGACGTGTCGCTATGCCGCTATACAATAGTGACGCTCTTTCCACTAACAATGGAACGTTCATAACGAAATCTTGAAGCTCAGAGAAAAAATGAACTTTCAGCTACGTTTGAGGAACGTCTTATGAAGCGTGATGCACCCGGTGACAACGCCTCAAGGTCTCAGTTGTTTCATTGTGCAATATTTGTTGGCTTAGGTGCGAGTCGAAGTATCGGTGGCCGTGCGTGGACGAACAGTTTGGTGGGTCGCCGGAAAGTCATATATTCGAGTTCCCCTGGAGCTTCGTGAGATGCGCACTGCTGATAATTCCAAAGAAGGACGAGGGAGTTGTAAAATGCTTCTTGACCTTTCAGCATTGATTGGCTTCATTTACATGGCAAAATCTTTCTTAAAATTCCAAATCCTCAGCTTCCCAACAATGTACAAATAGTTTAGGGGGAGAATAAAATTCACTATGAGAAGCCGAAGCTCCAGAAGCAGGTCAACGCATGAGCACCTGATGTCTATCCTCTGGTTGAAGGATGAGTGACGCCGTATCTTATCTAACTGCAGGTTGATCTTACGGCTAATCAGACGCCCATGGCGAAATCTTCAATCAGGCTCATTCCATTGAAATACAATTTTTATCTTCTGGAAACGAGAGTACGTGTGAGGCTGCTAAAGATATTTCACAGCTTTCATCCCTTCTGATACTCATCAGGTAGGCCTATTTTCGGAATTTCTATCTGTCGTATCTTTCAGTTGAACACCGATTTTGATGTATGCACAAACCAAAGCCCATTTGTACATTAAGATGTTGCCAAAAAGCGTGAGTCAGATGAATCACAATTATAGTATTCTTGGGCTGAATGCGCTTCAGAAAAACTGCCATGATTAGGCTTTTAAGACATGCGAGATTTCAAAGTAGTTGCCTTGAGATGACAATATTTGAGTGTTGGTCAGGTGGGTGTTGATCTGTTCGCCGAGCGTTGCAGCTGGCCTGCAGATGTTTCGTCATCATTCCATGAGACATCACCAGTGTGCTACTGGGTGGGTGCTTCCTCGAATGGTGACGAAACGGCTGCAAGTCAGTTACAAAGCTCGGCGAACATATCAGAGACCACCTGATCAGTTACCAACGAAGGCACCCGAGTTACCATATTCCAACACATAATGGTACGTACAAGCTTGACGAAAACTCCTGGAGAGTCCACTACCAGTTTTACCCGTCTAGTTGCGAGGTACTTCTAAAAAGGTAGTTAACTGATACTCAGCTGAGTCTCCCCTGGTCACTTTGCAAGTAATTGCTTATTTGCACAAAATTCAAGTAGAACGTAATCTTGACATAAAATCGGAGATTACGCTTGTTTGATTGGTCCTGAGAGGAGGATGGAACCCGGAGTGAGATGTTGATGAGTTTTCAACAAACTTTTGAGTAGTATTTTGACATGTAAATATATATTACGATATCCCTAAAACCATACCAATTAAAACATGAGACGCCTTGTGGGCAACACATTCAGTTGAAATTTAGCATAAGCGAGAAATTCGCCTGAGACTGTCGTTAACAATGATGCAGTTTGCAAATGAGTGTATTTTGCCGCGTGAATGACCGCTTTGATGAACCACATCAGACTCTGCTCAGGCATCTTTGAACGGACTGCTGGTCTGCGTAACAGTAACCTGTATACTTGATTGCTCCACAAGGAAGAAGGAAAAATCACTCTCATGGTTGCATTAATATTATTGATTTTGTGTCACAGCTGGTTCTTATTCAAACAAATTCAGTCCAACGAAAAATGAAATGGAACAGCAGGTACTTTGACAAAAAAGTTGACTCGGCTTGGAAAAGATAAAAAGAGTCAATTTTTCCGGGAGAATAATGCCGAAAAGTGCGTATTCTGCACTTTTACGAAAGTTTGAGAAACAAATCTGTAGAAACAAGTAAAAAATAAGATCTTCGGACCGGTTGAAAACGTTCGTGACTAGGCTCGAAAGAGAGGAAAAACGATCGAAAGGGCATATGCGCACTTTTTGAGCTCTATTCACTAGTTTGCTTTGCGAACGCTAATGACTAGCATTTTTAGGTTGCGTGAACTTGAGAATACTGGGAAATGAATTTGTTCGATATTTAGAACTTCTATTGAATTTTGAGTCTATTGGTAGTACGAGTCCTCAAGTTTCCCGGCGGAAATCTTGATGGACTCTTGGAACTGGATTGAGATTCTCCAACGCTTTATGCCTTCAACAAAACCTGTTGCTGAAATCTGGACTTACGTGTGACGTACAAAGCCATACCTTGGTAGTGTTTTTGCGGAACCACACCATATTCCAAAAATGTGCAAACCGGACACTGCTTGTGTACAGATAAACGTATTAATCAGATAGCCGAGAAGTAACCATGTTGACCCCTTTTATTAAGAAAAATCTTTGAGATCTTGCAGAGTCATACAAACACTACAGCCAATATCGTTGCTTGGAATGGACCAAAACCACGTCCTTCATATGCTCCAATCGATGTTTTCTAGCCCAAATTATTGTACCTTTTTAGCCACGGTCACACCGGGCAACAGCAACAGACCCATAAGGTGAAAGGTAAAGTAACAGCAATCGTGACAACCATATTTACTTGAGCCTTTGTCTGAGTGTCCGTAATTTGTGCAGACTTCGAAGAGCTAAACTGAACCGGCATGCCTTCAGTGTATCAGCATGTCAATCATGGAGAGTTGGTGTCTACACAGATTTAAGAAAATGACTAGCTTCGAAATTAAAACCTGCAGGATCAGTAAACACTTTAAGGAAGCAAGTTTCAAGAGTTTGGGTACTAAATGGGCGTTGTCGATGCTGTTCCATCCAGTTGAACAATAGCGCTTGTCAGAGTACCTAGATATTCAAGCTAAGTTCCTAACTTTGACTGACTATGATGAAGTCATCTAGGTTTGCTGCCTGAACTTTTGGTCACCGGAGGCCGCCTTCTTCAGGAGTGGGAAAATCCGAATTGACAAAAATGGAGAAGAAAGTTAAACTGACAGCTACCGTTAGAACAACGTCATTTGAATAGTCTAGGTAATAAGCCAAAATTTGCGGTTTTAGGCTGCAGTCAACACATCACGATTCGATTATTGCTTACTTCTGAATATGTAGGTTGACTGTAAATCACCAGGGTTTCTGCACAGCGCCAATCCGCATACATCGAATATCCGCCTTGAATTTTCTGAGTCACACGGGAGCATATGAATCCCTGCTGGGGCATGTATAAAAATGACCGAATCTCTCTCTGGCTTTTGGGTTTAAGATGAGCTTTGAAACAGAAAACGAGTATGCACTATGTGTTCGCAATCCGTACCCTCAACAGCCGCTAGTTTCTTTCTCATATAACTAACACCGTGATCCTCGCAGCGATCTGAAGGCGCAGTGATTTTGAAAGCGGAGGGACTAGGGCTCTTAGTTTCAACCAAGTACAAGTGTAAGTTGTTTATTTTAACCAACCATCAATGAAGTGATCCCACCAAGTATACCGCCTGATATACACTCATATCCTTGGTCGAACGGACTTTTTAGTAAGTAGCCTATATGTATCCTGTTTACGACGCTTTTGATAGTGGAAAACGAGTGGATTTACTCCCTCCTGTTCCATCGGGCTGTATGAATTCATCAGATATTTTAGTGAAGTTAAACAAGTCTTGTTGAGGAGTGAATTACTACCATTAGTTTCTGAATCGGCTGGACCTTGTGTGACTTTCCAAACGAAACCGTGCCACTATAGGCACAATTCTTCAGTTTATTGTTCGTTGGCCACCATCTCAAAACCGATTGTCAAAGTAAATTTTATCGAAACGTTGCCATGAATACCACGAAAGACTGAGTCCGTCCTATCATTTTGGATTAGCGAGTTAGGTATTTAGAAATCTATTGTGCCTACACCTTCTGCAAAAGAAGAATGGTATTCCTGCAAGTGGCTCTGCAAAATGGAGGTTAAAGGACGGTGGACCAAAGTATCGGCCTTATATATGTACTACACTACTCATAGGGTTGCTGAAAATTCTTCGACCTTACGAGTAGTTTATTACGTCTATACACGTGTCCCAATAACTCAAACATCGTGCCAACTGAAACAAGAAGCGGCCTGGTGTAGCACGTTCAGTTGCTTAAAAAACTAAACTAGAGATTAAGCTGGGTTCCAAGTGAGTCTCTCACAAAACCACATTTGTTTGTAAATGAGTGTATTTCGCTAATATCGGTCGTATACTTTCGTCCATCGGCTGGTAGCATATCACGGATCAGATCTTGCGAAAATTACAGTGATGTTTGACAGACTCACTTTCAAATGAAAAACAACCTCAAATCTAGTTATCTACGAACGAAGTTAGCAACCGGTGGGTGCGGGGTGAACATGGGTAGTATGGAATGTTGTTTTTTGCACAGTGTGCGGTGGTCGGCACATTGTAAAAACAAAAAGAATTTTGCATTCTGAGAACACATTCTAATAAGGTTTTACCAAAATCACACCACAATGGGCCGCTCTTTTTACCGATTACGTTTCACCTAAAATGTGAACGACCAATGTACAAGTACAGGTGAACTCAGTCCAATCTAATAAACTAGAAAGGGTCTCCTTAAGGGTGAAACTGCTCTTTACCTGCAGGTGGTACGGCAACGGGTAATAGAACAAATGCGATTTATTTTCACGAAGTAATCTACTGATAAGTTTGATGAAAATTCTTCGATCGTCCAACAAGAGCATCATAAACGAGCTGTTCAGCTGGGATTCAGGCGAGCCTCCTGTAAAAGCCAAATTAGTGTGTAAATGGGTTTAGACGCGAACTATGATAATTTTGATTAATACTTCTAGCTGCAATAACGATTCCGTTCATTTCTTCCAGTTTAACTCCAGTAAACCACTTTTTTTTAAGGATCCCTCGATCGTGACCATGAATTAGTTTTTGAACTTTGAAATTTGCGCCACAGTCCAGTTTAACTCCAGTAAACCACTTTTTTCGAAGGATCCCTCGATCGTGACCATGAATTAATTTTTGAACTTTGAAATTTGCGCCACAATTCACAGCTAATGCTATTGCTCAGTCCCGTTCACAGTATGTTACGTCGCTGCAAATTCTCGGGGTAGCCCAAACGTATCTAATGCAAACCATTAGTCTGTCTTATCATTATCAGCTTCCTTCTCTTCCCCATCAGCAACATCACGGTCATCATCGACAGCATCACATCAGTTGCAACAGTACTGCGTTCAGTGTAGCCGATATGCGGACAACGTCGGTTCGGACCTCAGGATCTGTCGGATCCTTTGTGCGAACCAGCTGTCCATGAACTGGATCGCCTGTGTGGAATCTGACGCAGATTTTAGAGCCGGACTACATACAGTGAATGCTTTTGGGTGCGTGTTGTTGATGGAGACTCCGTACCGTCGGTGAAATCATTTATTTACTTGACTGAAATGCCTAGTTCCCATGGTTACGTTACTGCTTTTTGAAGCACCTTACGGGTCCATACGACGCTATGAGCAGTTTGGCTTCCATCAGACTGTGATTTGAAAGTTGATCCTATTGAAATTGATAAGCTCATCGGTGCGTTTACAAAGCAAACCTCTGAATGTGCAGACACCGGATATGTAACACGAATTTGTTGTCCGTTATTTGTTCGTCAGCTAGTTAAAATGCGCAAAATTCCACTGTTTTTCCTTAAACCCAATGTAACTCGTGCATGTTCATCTTTCCCTCAAACTTTCGAGATCATTCGGTCCTGTGAAAAATTTCTGATACTTGGTGTAGCTTATTTGCTTTGTTCATCTCACATTTAAAAGGCAATTTTTCCGAATGCGGAACTGAACAACGGGACCACCGTCAACTCTGACTGGCTTATCCGCGTGATGGAATTTTCCAACAACTCAGGCATTCTGGGGCTCCTGGCAAATACCACACACATACGGTCGAACTGAACAAGTACTTTCCTTATTCAGTAGGGATTCCCTTCCCAGCTTTGACATTCTGCAGAAACCTATATCATTTTTGGTTGCTGTTGGTCCCCCCAGACTGCGACAAGCAACTGTTCCTTCTAGGTGTAATATATTAACCTCACTATATACTTACTTAAATTCTGGACTTGTGCTGTCATCTTTTCCTAGATCAGCGGTGGCATGTTCTCCATTTTGAAAGTTTCGTCCATCAGGGCATTTACTCAGAATTTTGAGTACGCATTTGAGACTCGTTAGTGTTTGTGAGAGGCGTCTCACAAACTAAGGTATGTAAAGCTATGCTTTTCGTTGTTTTACCACAGTAACGCAACTTCCATATAAACCCCTTTTTCGTTTTTTGGACGACGTCATTTTTTAGGCTTTTGGCGCCAATCGAATTCAAAAGCTTGAATGAAGACCGTCTTAATCGGAGGAAACAACTTAATTGATTACTTCATGGAAGACACGATGGCAGGTGAAAACCACTAATCTGAAGACGCCACATCAGCGCAATTGGCCCATTGCCTCATAGAGATTTCGGAATGTGCAATGACACTCGTCCTCTCTGTCTTTTCATCAAATACAGTTGCTGAACTGCCGGGTAAAGGCTAAGGTGTTTGCAGCAAAATAGATAGGACCGTTGTTGATAACGAAATGAGGATTGCTTGTACCACGCCATTCGGCTTTGCACCCTCGCAAGTCCGAAAGCATTTATGTCCTAGAGAAGAGTCGGCAAAGTTTGAAGGCAAACCACTTAAGTTCACCTGGCTACAAGGCACTGGTGTAAACAGGGAAGCTCTTCGCCGCGAAGTCGTTCATTAGCAAACACCAGCTAAATAGTTACAAACTATTGGACCAGAATGTAAACATCTCATGTGCACCTTAGTTTTAAAAACTGGACATCCTCAAGCGTTTTCTTGAGCTTTCGTGGATATCCATCGACTATCACGCAATTGTAAACCAACGCTGTTAAGCAGTTCCACAGGTCCCGTAATAAACCCCACCTTAAATTAGACGCGAGGCGAACGCGAAAAGAACACGTACTACTCGCATGCCTCACCAGTAGTATCCGCCGTTAAACACCTTTCCCCTTTAAAGGTCGCTTGCATGCCATCGATCTCCATTTACCTCCGTTAGGTTAGCCTCACAGCTGGCCAATTCGGCAGCTCTTCGGGCGTATCATCCCACTACCGAAGCTGAGTCCCATTTACTCTTTTTGATCCCCGACCGTCTTGAATTGTATAGACGTTCCCAAGGCGATCGGTAACGACAAACGGACCTTGCCATCGAGCGCCCAGCTTCCACGACCTCAGTCCACCCCTTCCAGGATTCTCATGATCCTTCCACTTGACCTCGGCGCCTGCAGGGAGTGGTCGTGCCTTTCTACTTGCTTTTTTCTGCCTAGTCCTTGCCTGAACGGCGGTCAAGTTTTCCCGAGCTTCCCTCCTTTCTTATCCCGGCTCCTCCGGAGACAAGCCTATTGCTGGCAACAACCCAAATACCTGATCAACTGGAAGGCGCGGATGTCGACCATGCAAACAGCATGAACGGGGTTGACTGTATGGAAGCACGATTTACTAGCAAAATCACCGGCAGGTTCACTTTCAAGTCACCTCCTTTGGTGGCCTACCACTCCTTCATCGCTCGGTTATTACGTTCGGTTAGACCATCTGTTTGCAAATGATATGGTGCCTTCCTCAGTCGTCTGATGCTCAGCTTCTGCAAGCAACTCCTCACTGGCAAAGCAAGCAAATGATCCGTCAGGATCATTTCTGGCACACCGTGGTTAGCCGCGATGCGGTGTTTTACCACTCCACTGATTGTCGTCTCCCGTTGATTTGGCACAGCTGCCGCCTCGGTCCACTGTGACAGGTGTTCTGTAATTATCACGATATATTGATTTCCGCTGGCCATAAACGAAAAGAGACCCATGACGTCAACGGACTATAACTCGCCGATTTCTGAGACAGGAATAGGTTCGATGGGACGGGTTTCCCCTGTCGTGTCCCCACTCATCAGTTGACACCGTTTATAGAGCACCACACAATCCATCACCTCACTTCCCATCCCCGGCCAATAGGTTCTCCGCCGAAGTAAGTCAAACGTCTTGGTGCACCTTGCGTGTGCAACCTCGTGGCATTTGACTATCAGCTTCCGTCTCAAGACGCGTGGTATCATGGGCAGCATCATATCAGAATCGGTGGTGCTCCAAGAAATTGTGCCAGGTTCATTCAGCCTCAGCCGATCAAAGTGCCCTTGGAACGTTTCCAATTCCTTGTCTCCTTCTGCGTTCTCATCACTCGTTCCATCCAACAAGGCGGCTGCAAACTTCCGTAACACAGGATCCTGCCTTTATAGTTGAAACAGCCTTCGGGGATCCAGTTCGACGACAAGGCTATTAGCGCCAATCATGATCTCGGGGGCCTCATCTTCAGCCTCTGGTCTTGACAGCCAATCAGCCAAGTGGTTCTCCTTCCCTAACACGTGCTGGATTGTTAGGTCGTACTCTTGGAACCGGAGTGCCCAGCGCGCAAGCTTGCCGCGGTGATCTCTGATGGTCCTTATCCACTCCGGGGGTTTGTGATCGGTTTCGACATGAAATCGTTGGCCAAGTAGGCATGGTCTCCACTTATCCAGGGCCCAGACGATCACTAAACATTCCTTCTCAATGGTGGAGTACTCCTGCTCAGCGTTAGTCAGGACACGACTGGCATATTCGATAACTCTATTCCTCTGCTTTAGGACTGCGCGGCTACCGCGATCACTAGCGTCCGCTTCAACAGTGAACATCTCTCCTACCCTGAGCAGTTTGAGGGTCAGTTGCTGATCCAGCATTCGCGCTTCGACGCGTTCGAGAGCCTCATGTGCTTTCCTGGTCCAAATGAAATTCCGATTTTGCCCGAGCAAGTCGAACATTAAGGCAGCCATCGTGTTGAAGTCCTTGACAAACAGGCCGTAGTATGCTGCTGGTCCAAGCAACTGCCGTAGAGACCGCTTTGAATTGAAAAAAGGACAGTCCTCGGTTTTTGCCAGTTTTTCTGACAGTGAGCTAACCTCTCCGTGACCCACTTTATCCCCCAGCAGTGTCACGGAACTCCGAGCGAGCTATGTCTTGGCTTCGTTTATTCGCAGGCCAGCCTCCCGGATACGCTTCAATACGGCCTTCAAGTGAACTGCGTCTTCTGGTTCCGAATTGCTGTACACAACGACATCGTCTCCGTACACGACAACATCCTAAAGTGTTTCCGTTAAACAAAGCATCAAGCGCCGGAATGTGAATGGTGTCCAAGACAAACCAAATGTCATCCGTCTAAATTGATATTGTGTGTCCCCAAACGTGAACGCCGTTTTCTTCCGGTTCTCCACCTTGACAGATAGTTTCCAATGTCCGAACGCGAGTTAAACACCGTGAAATATCGGGAATGTTGGAGGAAATAGAAAATCTCTGCAACCGAAGGGACGGAGTTACTGAGTTATGGTATCTTGTCTTGGCAAAGCACGTGAAAATATCGAACGCCCGCCTATTTGATGCAGGGCTGTGTTGGTCGTGGCACTTCCGAAATTGGTGCCACTTTTTTGCTCACATATATGTTAACGATTTATTTCGCTGCTTAACCAAGTTACCGGGTTATCACATAAAATGTCCCGAACTGCTTATAACCTAAACGTGTTCAGTTGTTCGCAACGTAGCTTCCATGTTAATTGGAAATTAGGCTTCTTCCTCATTCCGATTGAATGTGGTTTACCATTCCCATGCCTAACCTAATGCTCAGGGTCGACCGATTTCATCAACGACTATCACTTAAAGTTAATAACTGGTTTCTTATGTGGTGCAGTTTACCGTAGTGTCACCCCCATGTCAACTGCAGTCAATTATCCCCTTTCCCTGAAGCCTCCCTTTCAGCATTTTAAGAACTGGGTTGCGGTGACTCCGTTATCAGTGAATTGTGTTCAACCATTTTATTTTATGTAGCTGTCAAATTTCTGCATTTCCAGTTGTCTGAAGTTTGCGCCTGTTGCGCTATTTTCCCACTGGGTTATCCGGCACCCCCGCAGTAATAAACCAACTGTTTGGCAACAGAAATCCTCATTAGTGTCTTTGTTGTTGTCAGGGTAAGCTGGTGCGCCAATCTTATGTGGGAAGAGGGAAAAGGTTGAGGCAGTGTAGCTAACAGTAGGGCAACGTTAAGCGTTATCTCTTTCTGTGATCTGTCATAGGTTTGAAAACTGAGCGGGAACTGGAGTGTATGCCACCCACGAGTTGAGGAATGAACATTGTTATTAATAATAATAATAATAATAATAATAATAATAATAATAATAATAATAATAATAATAATAATAATAATAATAATAATAATAATAATAATAATAATAATAATAATAATAATAATAATAATAATAATAATAATAATAATAATAATAATAATAATAATAATAATAATAATAATAATAATAATAATAATAATAATAATAATAATAATAATAATAATAATAATAATAATAATAATAATAATAATAATAATAATAATAATAATAATAATAATAATAATAATAATAATAATAATAATAATAATAATAATAATAATAATAATAATAATAATAATAATAATAATAATAATAATAATAATAATAATAATAATAATAATAATAATAATAATAATAATAATAATAATAATAATAATAATAATAATAATAATAATAATAATAATAATAATAATAATAATAATAATAATAATAATAATAATAATAATAATAATAATAATAATAATAATAATAATAATAATAATAATAATAATAATAATAATAATAATAATAATAATAATAATAATAATAATAATAATAATAATAATAATAATAATAATAATAATAATAATAATAATAATAATAATAATAATAATAATAATAATAATAATAATAATATGGTAGCAGGGATCTCAGAAACATGGTATACAGTTAAACTGTAGTGACTCACTGGTGTCGCTGTTGTGGAGGCGGGCATAATAGTTCCTTTGGAAGAGAGAGATGGTGGCAACACACGAGCCGGAATTGCAATCCAGCGCTGTGTGCTTTGGAGACTCATTTGCGATCAAAGCCAGAACCTCTAGTTTCATTTCACGTTTCTGTCAAGGATCTGGAAGCATTTGAAAAATTCTGTGCAATTTCGGGCGGAAGCAATGACTACAGCATTTTTTCTCGTCGCAGACCCCCTGACCTGATGACTCTCCGCGTTCCACCTCCTCCAAAATACACCTTCGGACTCAAACACTTATTGTCAAGGTCGCAATACGTAACGCGCCCTAGGGAATTTGTCCCTCGTTCTTCACAAGATAAGTGGACTTTGCCCCGGCCTCTCCATAATCACATGACAAGCACGTACCGCAAACTTGGTGAAACCTCACATCCGCAAATACCAAAGCCTGGTACTGTAATGCCCCTGCCCGTTCAAACTTCTCGAATTCCCAACCTTCGTCTAGACTTACAAGACCCTGAGCCCTCCACCGCTCCTGCAAATGGACTTTCTCCTTTACGGTGAAAACTGCAAATGTCCCCAACAGCCCTATACGGTTCTCTGCCGTGTATATTGGTGCATGCTTTGAACTTCGGCAATGCCCGGTTTGGACGAACTGGTTGGCTGGTATCCATTCCAACTGGCCTGTGATCTACAACCACAGGATCCCCAAACGAACCATAAACGCTGCGATCCCATATCGGCTTCGTTCCACTTTGTTTCCTCGGCCAGCCTGAAATGAATCCCGCTGCCCCAAAGAACTGCACGACCCAGCTCAAACACCTTAAACGTCACGTCCGTTAAGGGGCTGTCCAAAAATGAAGCATCTGAGGTCAATGATTACACGGCACTGCCATACCCAGATTAATAGCACACCCGCAACCATTCACCTTCTCCTCTCGACCGTGCCCTCTCGCCCACTCGTTCCATTAACTGCAAATACGACAAACTCTCCACCTGACCCCAGCTGACTCCATGGCACATTCATTCCAACCTGCTGAACTTTGGGTTCGAATTTGACCACCTCTGTGTTTCTATGCTTCCCACAAAATTCAATAACTTCCTATACAGTTCGCGTTCCGGCTCCTGTGTTGCCACTATCTCACTCTTCCAATGGGACTATTATGCCCGACTCCACGACAGCGACACCAGTGAGTACAGTTTCACTGTATACCATGTTTCTGAGATCTCTGTCACCATTTACCCGCTTTGCTAGTCCCTCCATTTCATCATCCCCACATACGCTTTTTGTGACCCTGGCCATGAGCCCAACAGTCCAAGGCCGCGAGGCCTCGTCGGTTGTTTTTGGCTTCAGTTCAATTCGATCGGCTGGATGACGCCAACTTTGCTGCTTCACCAGATCTGATGTGCTAGTTTCTGATTTTCCGCAGTTTACACTTCTGCTGTCATATGTCAGGCAGGTAGCCTCTTGTTTTGCCCCCTCGTTTTGTTTTGGCCCGCCACATTCAAATCCTAACGATCTGATCTTGCTCGATATTCTCCCCAATAACGCATGGTAGCTGCGCTTCCCTGCCCAATCTGGTTTAGTGGTGATCATGCCTACTTCGTATAATGCCCAGTAAAATAATGCTGCCCCTTTTCCAACCACCTTTGCCGTAATCCCCGATAGTCATGCTTTTTTCCGACTAACATTATTATCATACCTGACGGTATGTCACCCAGAAGTTGGGAAACAAACATTATTATTATCATTATTATGTCCTTTGGTAGCAACCACGTGTTTGTCACGCTCATCACAAACGTAACCCTCTCGCCATCTTGACTCTTCTAGTGTTAGTCATAATAATAATAATGTTTATTCCCAAATTTTGGGTGACATACCGTCTCCATGATCATGCGTTTACAGTCAGAATGAAGCATGACTGGGGGATTTGCGGGTAGTGCGGATTGCGCGAAAAGAGGACAATGTCATAAACAGTGGGAAATATCCGATGAAATAATAATAGGTTGCTTTCCCAACTTGTAGGGAACAACGGTCATGAGGTCCGACTAGTTCAAAGACATGAACATGGCATGAACTAAAACTGAAAACCATTGCTGGCCATGAGTGACCTTGGGCGCTTGGGCAAATGGCTGGAGTCACAACGAGCAAAAGTGAAGATGGAGGTAGAATAATTCGAATAGGGAGCACATGGCGAGTTTTGTCTAAAAATGTGGCTTAATCTGAAGTAAGCAAACTCACTGTTGTAGGAAGTCAGTTGCAGCAGATAGGTTGGATGGGGACGTGGTGTTAATGCATGGGGCGAACCAAACATCGTATACGGCTTGAACTTGTGGAAGAGGAAGCCGAAATTGTGGCAGAAAATCAGGCTAGCCAAATTTGGGCGAAAATTCATCGGGTACGAAAGAGCTCGTCCCAGAGACGGGGCCGGATGAAAAATTTGCTCGAAGTTGCGACTACAGGCTCGATTGGGCGAGGGTTGCGGTCGAGATTTTGAAGAGAATAGTTGCGGGAGTGCCATCACACTGGGTATGACAGTGCCATGCCATCATTGCACTGACATGCTTCGGTTTATGGACAGCCCCGTAACGGTCGTCAAGGTGCCGCGATCGGAGAAGGGATACGCAGTTCTGTGGCAGCTGGATCTGGGTGAGACGGGGATTGACACAGAGAGTCAGACGGATGCAGGGTCACAGATAATTTCCCTTTCGTTGGAGGACCGTGTGAGTGTAGACCGGGGACCAGCCAGTTTGAATGAATAACAGTCCTACGGGGCGTTTGGGCAACTGCAGTAGAAGTTTGAAGCTTGGGAAAGGGGTTTTGTACTCCTTGTGGTGGTCACTCCGACTGTGTGGTTTTCTTGCGGTTGAGTGATAGAGGCACATTGGAGGGGATTCGGATTCTTAGTTGTTTAGTGCATTCTGTCTAAATATTTTTTTCCAGTCCTTCATCATCAGGATGTGTCATGGAGGCCTATCCAGGCTCCTCACTGAGTGACACATGCAATTCACTTTGCTGGAATGTTGGCACGAGTCTGACGCTCGGCGTTTGCCTGGCGGATATTAATTTGAACCTCGTTGACGTCTGGGCTCCCGGATTGAGACGCTCAGAAAGGGGAAGGACATTGCCCGTCACTTCGTCCGTTAGGTGGTTAGTGAAGAATAAAGAATATAACTGACTCGTATCAGAACCCCGGAAACAACTGTTAACAAGGGGAGGACGGGCAAGTTTCGATGCTTTCACCGGGCAATTCTGGTTTGGAGGAATACCCGCAGTCCATTGCCTATTGCGTGCCATGTCTTTCGAGGTTCTAGAGGACTCAAACAGTTAAGTTCATGATGTCGAACGATGTGGAATCGTTTGTCAAAATGGCTAGGGTAAATGGTCAAAAAAGCAGGCATATTCATAACGCAGCGTAGGTTTGACATAAATCCGTGCGGTGCAGTGTACATTAGTTTACTGACGGTCAACTGCTTATGGAAAATTGACCTGGGATAAGTTCCGTCACCTAGTATAATATGCTGGTGCGATCAGTGTACCTATAGCTAATCGGAGCAAGATGGTAAACCGGTTCAAAATAGGTGTAACATTTGCCTCTTGTCACTTCTTTGGAATGAAACCGATTTAGAGAGTTTGTCTCAAAAATTCAGATAAAGTGTCCGCCAGTCCCCGTCAGTCCTGCGACCACTGTTGAAGACCGGAAGTTCCTCGTTTTACCTTCAGCTACCTCCTCAGGGATCGAGTGCTTTCTGGTTCTGCAAACTTTCTGTGAGTATTGCAACCAGAGTAACACATAAGCAACACTGCCAGGTGTTAAAGTAAAGAAGACATTTGGAAGCCCAGATAAGCGCTAGTACTGTGGTGTGGTCGCATGGTAATTCACTGCACAGTCCCTCCACGGTCGCATCTCGGTTTGCGGCTTACTCTGCCACCACTGGTGGTTACAGACGGGTTGGCAAACTGAAGAACACACAAGCTGGTCAACTAGCTGTTTACTTTAATTTAGCCTGGCTTGGGAAATACACTCATTTGCAAATTAATTTGGTTTTGCGAGAGACTCACCTGAAACCCAGCTGAATCTCCCGTTTTTTATGTTTCCAGGCAACTGAATGTGCCGCACCAGGCCGCCTCATGTTCCAGTTGCTACGATATTCGAGATATCGCGATACATGTATATACGTAATGGCTGGACTAGGCATTGTTTTCGACAAGGTCTCGCCCCTCCGCTCAGGTGCGCAGCAGGGCCCAGTCCCTTGACTGCGGCTAATTTGCAAATCAATTTGTTTTTCTGGACTCATAACCCAGCCGAATCTCCCGTTTATGATGTTTCCAGGCAACTGAATGTGCTGCACCAGGCCGCCTGGAAACATCACAAACGGGAGAGCTGGGTTCCAGGTGTGTGTCCCTCATGAAACCAAACTGATTTGCAAATTAGTGTATTTCGAAAACAGTCCAATTTGTTCAAGTAGAACATAAGGTTGGTAACTCGGGGACTGCGCCTACCTGATGAGCTCGAACTGGAAGGGCGAGACCGTTGGTGGGCTGTCAAGGAATTTTCAGCAACCTTATGAGTAGTGCATTACCTATTAACCTGCCTTGCTTCATCACGCTTGACAGCCATTCCACGCAGTTCACGGATTCACGGATTCACGGATTGATGCAGAGAATCGAGGCTCTCGCCCAAGTTTCCCGGGTCGGTTTTGTTGTTGTCGTTCGGCGGCTGTCGTTCACCTGAAAGTCACAAGTGAAAAAGGGTGTAGCACTGCTCTTTATGTTCTCAGCGCGTGGCACTGTGCTTGCCAGCGCGAGGACCCACATAACTAAGTGCCTAATAGCATTTTGAATTGGGTTCTAAAATGAGCGTGGACAACCGTCGGAGAGGTTATTCCACGCAACAAATACCCGAAATGGGAAAAATTTGCCCAATGAAGGTGTGCGCTAGAGGTTAAAAATCTTTTTACCATGTCCCCCGCCGTGTTTGCTTGGTAAACGCTGAAAAGCCTGTTGGCCAAGCCTTGTTCAAACAGGGCGTAAGAATTAAGTCCCCTCGGAGGCGACGATACCCAGAGTAATGACGTCAAGCGCCGCGAGACGCGTTTCGTAGTCCACGAAGTTGAGGCCGGCAACCATTTTCGTAGCAGCTCGCTTGAGGATTACGTCTTTCGTGCGTCCTGAGTAGACAAGCGGGTTGGTTTATTCAAGGAGCGGTCTGACGTAGGTCCCATAGAATGTTTGAATTCCATGCGAGTAATACGGAGAAGGTGCGCCAAATCATCCGTAGAACGGCGAATGCCTTTTGGGCTGATTTCTCAAGGTGCAGTGAGAAGGACATGTTTGAAGAGAGCCAGATACACAAATCCTTTTTGGCATCTATCCTCGAGATTTCTTCTGGTCCTTTCTCACCACGTGCGCATGACAACGGAGTTCACTGACCCAGTTAGCACCGGTGCGGAAATGTCTGCAGCATGTCTGCACGGGTGCGGAAATTTCCGCACAATATCCGCACACTTCTGCACCGGGTGCGGACCCAGTGCGGAAATGAAACAAGTTTCCGTACCCAGTCCGCACCCGGGTGCGGAAATTTCCGCACAATATCCGCACACTTTTGCACCCGGGTGCGGACCCGCGGAAATGAAACAAGTTTCCGTACCCAGTCCGCACCCGGGTGCGGTGCAGACGTTTGTACACAGTCCGCACCCGGGTGCGGAAATGGTGCAGACGTTCTGCACCCGGTGCGGAAAATCCGTACTCAGTACCGGAATTTCTGCACCCAGTCCGCACTTAGCTAAAGTCGTCCGGCCCGCAAATTTAGCCCATTATAGGCATTTGTCTCTTCCCTAGTACAATTCACTAACTTTCTAAATACTATGCTCCAGTGCCATGATAACCCACCTACCCCCACACCTTTCTTCAGTATATTACCTTCCTGGATATAAATAAGTGTTTTCAAGTAGAAATGTTTATATGAATGAATTTTTACAAAAATACAATACTGCCCTAAAGGGCATCATTTGTCACTCCTGGTGGCTCTCTGCAGGCGTTTTCGAACTTTCTGCCGTTCGTTTTCAAGCAGCATGATGAATTCCCTTAATTTGCCGTAGGTTGGTGTTTGGGAACTTCTCAGTTGTCGCGTCTGTAATGAAAAATATAGTTATTTAATTTCATCCAGCAACTTTTCAATAACATAGTATAAAATAATCAATAAATACTTACAAATAAGTCCTTGGGCCAGCCTGGTTGACCCGAAGGCTCCTTTTTCATTTATACCGCGCCAATTGAGAAGTACGGCGAGTCTTGGTGCCAGCGTCCGTGTAAGGATGTTGGACAGGTAAACTTGTACATCGCCAGCCTCCTGTAGGAGCCACCTTTCCACCTTCGTGAAATCATTAATCGCGACTACGACAAATACCTACCAGCTGTGCGTAACGCGGACCGTCTCGGAGGTGTTCTTCATACCTCCGGAGTTCCTCCATAGAAGAGAGGGGTAAAATGGGTTCATTGAGCGCCTGAGAACTGCTCGTGGGTACTAAAGCATCCAGCTTCATGTGCAGTCTCTGGAGCAATGAGTAGATCCTCTCCAAATTTTCTATAACATAGATGAGTTAAAACATGGTAATTTATTCACTGAGAATGAGGTTGGCCAGGTCTTGAGAAATTACGTTGGCCTTTGAATTTGGAGAGGTCCTTCTAGAAAATAAAATAAACAGCATGTAAAACAAACCCGACAAGCGGCGTAGAACTGCGTGGTTCCGGATCGCCCACGGCGGGAAAGGTTGTATATGTGGAACTGCTGATAGAATTTAGATGGTGGTAACGAAGTAAATCGTACGTTCCACATGTTATCATGGCTTCACCTAGGACCGGTGGTGCGTCCGAAGCGCAAAAGTCACTACTGGTTGAGGCTGTCGGATTGGGACATCTAAAGATAAGGAATAAACAGATTAGAAAGTTAAAAGGTGCGGTAGGAACGTACAGTCTTTTGGGGCTGGTGGGCTTATGACAATGTTGGCACAATGTTGGAAGAGAGGTTGTATCACCCCTATAGCTGATAGGTCTGTTCGTCTCAGAAACGGTACGCTAGCTGTTTCTTTTTACTGCAACCATCGTAATACGATTGATGAACATACTGTTTGCGCTTCGATCCACGAGCCCTTCTTCGTGCTGCTCTGCGGAGGAGGTATGCCCTGAGTCAAGGGCTTCTTGCTGGGCACTCAGTGCGTCCGCAAAAGTTTCTAGAAATATTTTAAAGTGACCATGAACTTACTGCAACGCCGGAATACTTCGTAGGTGCAGGACTTTAATGGACACTTTGGCAGGGTGCCCTCAGCAAGTTAGTATATAGAATGCTTGTCGTGCACGAGGGCCATAGGACTGAATCAGGTGGTACGAACCACGATTCATGCACTTTGCCAACAGAGTTGTCCGAGAAAATCACAACTGCGTACATGGCTGAAAAACATGTTCCAAATACGAAATTCCAGAAAAGAATGCCCACGCACAAGGAAGCTTTGAGGGAATAAAACAACACCGACACAAGTATATGTATTTATTTAATGAAATATTGTATAATACAAGTGGCAATGCATGCGTTCGCTGGCACCAGCGGCAGGGTACTAACTCAATAATATGCAAAATGGGGAAGTATATACGACTTTGTCTGTAGGAAAAACTTAAACATTTACAAGATATTTGATTGACGGATGCAAACCGCCGGATGTGTTGCAAGTCAGAGCACTGGAAAACTAAAACGTCCGTTGAGTTCACTACGTGAGTGTAAAATGGGAGACATGTTTCGAATGTCTGACACTCAATAGTATCCCCAGAAAAATCCACAATGACAGCGGGTTTACCGTCAAGCAAAATGCAGTTGTCG
This sequence comes from Clonorchis sinensis, assembly GCA_003604175.2. NCBI lineage: Eukaryota > Metazoa > Platyhelminthes > Trematoda > Opisthorchiida > Opisthorchiidae > Clonorchis > Clonorchis sinensis. The sequence goes on along the minus strand of CM030369.1, from coordinate 6,026,848 downwards.
GGAAAGTTTTTCGAAAAACGACACCCCTATGCACAAACCTGTGACATCCGCACGTAGCTGATGGCCGCAGTGGCAGACCCACATCATCCAAAAATATTCCCCTTCGACAGCATCCAATTCAACGCGCTCGGCCAGTCGGCGGTACAGTTGAACAGCCGGTGGTTTTGGCCCATGTATGTAATGCTTCAAATGCCCCAGCTCTGATTCATAGGGAAACAAAAACGATCCAAGCAGCCGTAGAGCTTGACGAAATTAAACAGATGGGAGAACAAGTGTATGTTGTAGACTAAATGGTTCGGTCCAAAAATAACAGCAAATTTGGAAACAGCAACCTTGGAAACGTCAATTAAAAATCAGCGTAGTGTTGTGCAAAAAAGGTGAACAGCCTATAAAAGTGGTTACAGAAAAATACATGAAGCATTCGTAAACGTCAGGATGTAAAATATCCCGTAAAACAACGGGTCCTATGTACAGAAGAAACTGCCGTAGCTCAGAAGCCTTCCAACGATCCAGGTCTACCACGCCTCATTTTCGGGGAAGTCTGCACTTAGGACCACACTCTGCTTCTGAATGGTATCATTCAGTAGGTTCCAGGATCCAAAGAAAGCCTAGCCTTGTGTCCAATTGGCGTAGCTCGGAGTAAGATGAGGAATTTTCGCACCAAACCAAGACATACACTGTGCATGTAATCTGGTGGAAACCCGTCAATCATGGGAAAATCCAACTCCTCCATAGGACTAGGACCTGTATGGTGAGCCTCTTGCTTTCGGGTCCGGAAATCAGCGTCACGGCGTAAGGGGGCTTTAAGGCGGGAAAAGTCATTCGTGTGCCAATATGCACACCCTTCTGTGTGCAATAATCACAGCCGTAATATCCTGTATGTCCCTTGACTTGCTTCAGAAATGCCCTGGCAGGACTGTCACAAATAATACATACAAGACGGATGGTGTGAATGTGGTAAACTCCGGAGACACCGTTCACTAAGACGTCGGTCAACTCAGTGACTGTGTCAGACATCAACTGTTGGGCATCGTTCGGCTTGTTCTTACCACAGTATATTCAACAACGAAAGGCTGACCGAGAAAAGGGAGATTATGCGGGAGAGTACGGGCCACACCTGGGTACGGGAGTTATTGTAGGCCCGAATACCATCAACGTTCAGCTGAATATCGATATTAGTCACCCCGGTATGAATCTCACGGAGCTGCCGCAGCAAGCCCGCTTTCAGTCAAGGTGGATGTACATCCCACCGGCCTTCTGTCACGCAGCACCGACGAGGAGTTTTCATTACTGTCCGTGGATCCTTCGGAAGAGACGGGAAAAAGTACCTGAGTTCGTCCAACACAACGGCTAAACCGGATAAAGGTAGGTTCAGCCTTCGCGCCATCCGTCGAACAGCCGTTAAAATATTCCTACGCGGTTGTGAACGGTTTAAAAAGGATACTGTTGAAAAGCAATATAAGTGCAAGCAGAACATACGGACTGATCCCCCAGCGACTTGCACTGGGCTACCTTGCGGCAAAAAGGTGAATTGTCTATAGTAACCGAAAGGTTCTCCAGGGACCGCAGTGGTGAATGGCCTTCTAGTGCCAAAGTACTGATAACAGGAATTGGAGAGACCGCCGGCGGACAGCATTGTGACGCAGAGCCTAGTTTATCCCCTGAGACAGTCAAATGCGGCATATCTGCAACCTGTCAACTGATTAATTATGAATCTTACCCTCAGATACTCGACCAAAGACATTGTGGACGCATTCATCTGTCGGGCAAAGAAAACAGCCGGTTGCTGCAACCGCCATGGCGTGCTTTTCTAAAAGCGTTGTCCTCGAAGAGCCTCTTCGCGTAACACGAACGAATTTTGAGCGCATTGCCGATTACTTAAAATGAAAAATATCGTTTGCAATTTTCGTACACGTAAACGTACAAGGCATAAAGCATAGCAAAGCTAAAAAACTCACTCTTAGCCGCACGTAAGGAAAACCAGAGCGCAGAGCTTCCCGCCAATAATGGCGCTGCACACTAAAACAAAACCACTTAAATCGGTTGACAGTTTACATTTCGTAGGGACACGGAACTGCAGGTCATTGTGGTTTTTTATCACTGCAAGACAAATAAAGAAGCTTTGATGCCTCTTAAACGTCACGAGCTACCGCGGCCCAAAAGCCGAACAGAACTGCCGAAGTTCTGCACAGATTCTGCACAGGTTCTGCACCCAGGAGCGGACGCGTGCTAACTGGGGAGTCTCCTCCAACAACCTATGAACGCACTGTCATTAGAGGAAGGTGCCAGTCCAACGACCACTGCTTTGCGGCGTCTACATCCATTCGGAGGGCACTGGCATTGGAAATCCACGATTTCAAGTCGTCCGCAAAAAGTAGACATGGACTTGCAAGAACATCTGGAAGGTCATTGACATATATCAGAAACAGCAAAGGTCCTAAAACGGAGTCCTGAGGAACTCCAATGGAGAGCGGCGCCGCAGACTCGATTTTTTGGATTAACGCGACGTGTGAGACTCGATCAAATGCTTTTGAGAAGTCGAAAAATATGGCATCCGATATGAATCCCTCATCCTTGGCTTGGGTTAAGCTGTCCATAAATACGAGCATGTTCGTCACGCAAGAATGAACACGAAAGCCGTGGAAGAATTTTACTCATTAAAAGTGCATGGTTCAGGTAGTATGTGGTAGCTGATGATGCGGCCAGGCAGGTTCTGGACGCTGATTGGTTGTCGGTTCACCCGTCGGCACATGAGGCCACTGGACCAATCATTCGATTGGATTAGGCTTGTGGGGTAGTCCAGTGTCGTGTATCTGTGTCCCAAATGCCCCGGGATATCATCACACTGCAACTTGGACAATGCGGAAATCAGAGTGAGTTTTTATCCACTCCTATATTTTCATCGCTTCCGAGTGGATGACTTATCCAAGGTTTTTCGTGGTCGCATGCTGATAGAATAATAATGAATTGTCGGTTTCATGTCACTTCCGAACTTGCATCTTGAATTGTTGTTTCCGATACACAGCACGCATGCGAACCAATTCCAGTGTGAGAGCGAGAGCAACTTGTCGACCTTGCTTCAGCGTGCGGACGTTTGAGGCTGCCAGATATACTGGGCGTCGGAGCTTAAAGACTGATTTCGGGATATCTGAGGATGTCGTCACCTGATGACACGCTGATGTTGCTTGAAAAGCTATGCAGGATGAACGGGGTCATCAATCCTAAGTGTTGTACCTACAAGGAGAGAGTTATAAATGGGGTGAGAAGATGGGGAAGAAAAAAGTATGTGAAAGAGCAAGAACGTAGGTGTCCGCAGTAGCCTATTTTCGCTTACCCGCCCTGCTGTATACGGCAAGTAAGGCGACTCGATTGGTGGCATCATACGATGGCTGATGTGGCGTGATTTTATCTTATATGTGCAATTGGTGGTTGTACATGGGCTGGGATACTGCCAGTGCGCCCGCACGTAGACAGGAGGGCGATTAGGAACCTCAACCAAAGCCTTTGGCCCAAAATCCCGACCGCAAAGCAGCGGTGTATGGCGTGGAATGCAAGTGCAGTACTATTGTTACGGAAAAATTCGCCATACATGTTCCAACCCCAACCTGGAAGACCAGGAGACTGGTCGTCAGACCTCTAACCATTGACCAGTCTGGTATGATAGACTCAGTGGGTGTCGCGGAAACCCCAGTATAGCTCAATGGGTCGCCGGGGTGCACAAACCGTCACATGGTAATGTTCAGACTCTTCGTGACAGGAGACCCAGTGATATGCCGTTCTAACAGTACAAGTGACTGACATTTGCAAACATGGTTCTGGCCTGTGAGAAACTTCCATCAGAGCTTATAAGAACTACTGAGGTATACAAAATTCTCCACAACCTCCTGCGATTCTCCTTGAATTGTAAGGTTTTTTTCAGAGACTACGTTCTGAAGCATGCCTTTGCACTTTGGATGTGCGAGTCGGATGCAGAAAGATGGTATGCTGTCGGTTAATTTATCCAACAGGGCTTGTGTTTCGCCTTCGTCTCCAAAGATGACGATGTAATCTGCTCTAACCAACAACAACTTGAACACCGGGGTTTCGAAGGTGTCCCAGTGTTCGCGTTGTTATTTTATCAATGACAAAATAGTAACTTATCGTCCAGCTGTAGCACTTTCAGTGCCTATCTGTCTTACCACCCGAAAGAAGCACTACTTCTGGGATACTGCCAGGTTGCTCAAGCCTAGACAGGAGAATTCGAGTTGCAGGGGTTGGATCTAAACCACGGACCTTCCGATCAGTAAATCTGCGTTTTAACCACTGAGCCATCTTGAGCTCGTCAATGACGAAATTAAACAAGAACGAAAAGCTCGCGTTTTATAAGGAGGCTTTCAGGTAGCTCTCCGTACACTGAGCCCGAGAAGTATGTGAATATAGGGTCCTTTTTGTGTTCATAATCTTTTTGGACATAGCCTGTTAGCAAGGCGCCAAACGATGGACATAATCGAGCGCGCCCTTGAAGTCAAGGAACAGAAAATTTGTAACTTACCTCTTAGTCATGGCGTTGCTCTAACACCTGGTGGAGTGTGGAGATGCGGCTGAAATCCTGCCTGATGCTCATGAGTCAATGCTTCGCGTGCCGCGGTAAGATGGAAGATTAGCGACACCATAAACCGGGTTACAGCAGGAGTCCATGTAACACCTATATGGTTACTACATTCTCTGCGAGTTGGCACTATTATCAACTTACCCGGGTTGTTTGAATCAGTCTGTTTCCTCCAGATAGGCACAAATAGGTTACAAAGGCACTGATTGAGGAACATCATCAAGATCTGGAGTACGATAACGATGGTATCATTCTACACAGGTTGACATGTCCACCGGATTCGCGAAAATCAAGCTAGGTCTCGCTCTGGGCCGGATTGCGTTGATCATATTTTTACTTAACGTCCCGGGACTGGGCTCATCTTTCTGAAGACCAGCTATGACAGTTTTTCTGGACCTGAAAGCTGCATCAAGCGATGCGCTGTGTCCAGTGCGTCTGCTGATTCCCTAATCATTGTTTGGTGTCTAAACTATCGCCAGCAAAATAACCCCCTACATTTTGTATTCGCAATTTCGGCGAACAGGAACAGCTCGTTTTTTCTACTTTTTTCAAAGCGTAAACTTTACTGCCAGCCAACTGATTTGTATCAGGGTCTAAAGGTCGAGCTCGCTTTATATGAGACTCTTGCTGTCGAGGGACGTTTAGTCATGACAATTCAACGTCATTCTTCCTGAACCGTCCGGTCCTCGCGGTGATTAGAAGGGACACATTTCATTGCCAGGCACTGCCTCAGTTTCTGACGGTCAACCCAGTTAAAAAGCGGATTTGAAACGAGAAAGACGACCACTTTTGGTCACCGGAGAGAGAGGGTGGTGTGGTTTCAGCACTTGTCGCTAGGTGAAGATATGATCAACACAAGCCCGGCTTCATTCTCACGATGACTGATTACACTAAAGTAAGATAAGAGAGCACCGTGGAAGCTACAACCGCTAGACTGATGTTCCGTTGGTTCTCGCACGACGTTTTTTACACTTTTTTTGAATATGGGAATCACCGTCTAGGAGATTCATTCTGTTGAGGTTTTTCCTTGTTCCAGGCGTTTTAAATCAATAAATCATTCAGTTGTAATACCCTTAGTACCTAGCTGCCACGCCAACCGAAGGAAGCACGAGGTCTGGGATACTGCCAGGTTGCCCAAGCCCAGACAGGAGAAGCCGGGTTCGAACCGCGGACCTTCCGGTCAGTAAATTCGCGCTCTAACCACTGAGCCATCTCACCCCTCCAGGCATTTTCGGGGGCCACGACGGCCTTGCAACGTTTGAAGAGTGCAGGTCGTAAACCCTCAGAGCCAGGTGCTTTGTTGCGCCGAGGCGAAGAAATTGCACCCTGGACTTCCGTCCCAGTCGGATTCATTTGGCACCTCCAGAGGGTGAATTGATGGGACCCAGCTGAACTGTTCTTCAAAGTGTTCAGTCCATCGTTCAATACCACGGCTTTGTGACTAGATTGAGGTCCCATCCCTCTCGGGGGTCGTTTCCCCAACACCCACCCAACTTGGACCACTTGGTCTGAAACAGGGTGCGATTGTCTTCCGGTGCAAAACCATTCTCCATCGCCCGGAGTTTTGCGATGCACCAGAGATCTCTGTCAATCCATAGGCTTTCCATTATTCACCGATTGAGGTATCTGCGCTGTCGTTAGTTGTTGGTATAGTTTTCTTAGCGTATATCAAAGTTGTTGATCGTGACGACATCCAGTGTTCGTTGGGGTGTGTGAGGGACCTCGGACGGACAGTTTCAAAGGCTGCGAGCATGACTTCTTTCACCTTTCTCTAGTCGTCTTCTAAATATCAGTTGTTTCTGTTGAATTCTGGGGGCTTCTCAGTCAACCTGGTATAGTTTTCTTAGCGTATATCAAAGTTGTTGATCGTGACGACATCCAGTGTTCGTTGGGGTGTGTGAGGGACCTCGGACGGACAGTTTCAAAGGCTGCGAGCATGACTTCTTTCACCTTTCTCTAGTCGTCTTCTAAATATCAGTTGTTTCTGTTGAATTCTGGGGGCTTCTCAGTCAACCCAACTCGATATTGTTGAGCTACAGGGACGCTTTGCAAGTGGCAAACTGAATGGCTTTTCATCAACTGGCGCGTTCCAGATAGAAAGCGAGTAGCTACGCGTGCCCGCATAATGGCATGACTGGAATCAAATGGTGTATTCCAAGATGAATGATAGTGTTGTATCGACTGCGTCTTACTCTAATACGATGCTGGTGTATGCATGTCAATCACCTCCGAGGGCACGGACGCCTTGAAAGCTTTTGACCGATTTTCTTTTGCAACAAGTCGCTATTTTTCCACCTTCCCATTCTTCTTCCATGTTTCCGATATTGATTATGTATGGACGGCACCAGGTGTCCTACTGGAGTACCAGTGGCCGTCTGGATACTATAATTGCTACTAACGATTGCAAACCCTAGACCCGAGGTTCCCGTCCAGGTTATCGGCACTGGGTTGTATCGAGTAAAACTGAGCGTCGAGTGAGACCAGCGTCCTGCAGGCTGACATCTTTCAGACTCGAGAAACCATCCTCCTGACAATCAGCATGGGTTTTCACCACCACCAACTGAAGGCGAACTCGGATCTCGGTTATCTAAACAGGAGTGTTGGTTGGTTTTATTCGGTACGATAATTTTGAAACAATAGGCGATTTCGAGGTAATAAGGTCGCGGAGCCAATCAGATAGTAGGCCAGTCACGGGCGAGTACATTTTGACATGTGAAGGATGTGAAAGGTTACGAACAACGTTGAAATATTGTGAATACCTATAATCCCACAATAACAAACTGAGGTTCCAAAAAATTAACGAAGTCTTTGATCGGTTTGTGGGAGCTTGTTGACGAGGGTTTTCATACTTCGTTTCCAGGCGGGACACTTTCAGCTCCTCTCCATCCTGCAGATGTCCAAGCGAAACAGAGGATAGAGGGAAACCAGTTTTCTAACTGTATCAGTTCGGTATAAGCCGTATGGTGTGATTAGGGCGTCTGCTGAGAATAATTCGCTTCTCCCGAAAATCATCCTGTATTCACGCCAGACAGAAAACTCCTCAGGTGTATTGATGATCTGGTGCTGATGACTTTTGTGTGGTCTTTTGTTGGCCTCGGTTCCAATGTTCATAAGTGTCCATAGGCTAGCCGCTCCTAATAACCGAACATCGCGTTAATTGGACGGATGTGTCACGTGCGGGGTACGGACCAAACGAAGGCATGTTTTGATTGCTGTGAATGTCAGTCAATCTATATATCTATAGCTTGACGCTTCTTGCCCCCTGACGAGGACTCTAGTGAGACCTTGTGGAATATTCTGTGATCACTCCAAAAATATGATTGTAATAATTTTCCTTCGTCTCCATAAAGAGCTGTCTGAAGCTACCGTAGCTTTTGATATACCGTAGTGGGCGGGTCAGGAAGCCAAAGATCGACACATGACCGCACCACCATTCAGCAACTCACAAGAATATGATCGGATGCGCCACAACATTGTTAACTTTGCCGTTGGTAAGCTCTTTGGTAGCATAATAGTTTCGATGACACTGGAAGTTTACTTGATCATCGTCGGCTTTTCTGGTTCGGGAGGTGATGTTTTTCTAAGCCACCGAAACCAGCACAAAGCCCTAAGCATACAGTTTTCCGATCACATCGACTGGTTACGCTGCAATAAACGGGTTTGGATTTAGTTTCATCTTCCTGAAGATAGCTCAAGTGGTTAGAGCGCGAATCTAATGACCGGAAGGTCTATGGTTCGAACCCGACCTCTGCCTCTCGACTTCTCCTTTCTAGGCTTGGGCAACCTGGCAGTATCCCAGCCCTCGTGCTTCCCTCCGGTGGCATGGCAGCTAGGCACCGAAAGGGTGTTACAGCTGAACAGTTTGTTTTTTTTTTCCTGAAGTTTTCAGCATATGTGTGTGAAACACGTCGAATCTCTCGGCTGACCTAGAGCTAAGCCAAATTAAGCTATGGTATCACATATGTTTGCCAGCACCTTAATGGTTCTTGTTTGTACTGCTCGGGTCTTACGATCAGGAAAGGCATGATGTGTGACGTGCAAGATGGAAATTTCCAAGTAGATACCTACAAATTTGTTTTGACAAATAACCATAACAAAAAAGTGCGTACCTCATACTACTGGACTAATGCGGCTGTTTTACACTGGGTCAACTACTCGAGTCCAAAGTTATTCCAAACAGATTGGTTAGACGATAAGCTACGGGCCTTTTTAACTTTCACACTAAGGTATCATTTGTTTTAGGATTTGTGAGTTACTTAAGGCACGTGAGTGTGTTAAACCAGGCGTGTAATACAAAGATGAAAAGTCGATTTATGGGTTGACAAACAGTAGTTAATGTTTGCATTACAGCTAAAAATAAAGGGCGTAATCGCAACACAGAATCAACAAGACGCAAACATTATGGTACACAACGAGACTGGACGCCTCTGACCTAGTCTTTTCCGCCTCCCCCAGATTCCCAGACAAATGTACCCGCATTCGTGCGTTCACCGGCCATAGATTTGATGGTGTCCTTACTGTTGGTATGTTGTCGTCAACGCAATCGATCGATTTGAGTAATGTAGTGTCTGTTCAAGTCCCAACATATGCAGTTCACCATTCACATTGTTTTTCTTCTTTAGTTGGGATGGAATTCTGGAAACAGCTTTGCACAGAGCACGGTATAAGTCCTGAAGGTCTGTTAGAAGACTATGCTACTGATGGTTCCGACAGGAAGGATGTGTTTTTCTATCAGGTCAGTGCAGCTTCACCATTTTTCATAACGGTTCAACTGAAGTAATGTTTCTTCGCAGGATCTTTTACTCGTCCATATCAGACACTGGCGTTATCGGAGTGTATTATCTGTTCAGGGATTTTTGCTTGTTGTCTGATATCTTGCATTTTTGCCTTTTCACTCTCATAGGCTGATGTGGTATCAAAGTAATCGATATTGGTTCTTCAGATTGAGGACACTGCTATCACAATACCACATGTGACACTTACACACACATATTGCTGTCGCTATATCACTCTGTGTACTGTCATTTTCAGCATTAATAATTACATAAGGGTGAACCATGATAGAACTGTTTTTTCAAAGTACAGGAAACTTCATTGGAGCGTATACTACTTGGTGGCAAACAGGTAGACTCTACTTAACCGACAAAGTTGGGCTTGCGTTGATGCCGCTGTGTACCAAGAGCCGTTCTCCAACTTTTTAGTACTTTTTAGTATTTTTCAAAGACAATGCTGTGTCAATGTGTTACCGATGTCCTTGCCAACATATTCTACACTACCAATTACTGTTTGGACCGCACTTTGCATCGGCTGACTTTTGCCCGGTGATAAAGGAAGCATAAGAATATATGAAAAAGAAGTAAACTATTCGAAGTCCATCATCACTTGAAATAGTCATCCCAAGAGGACATGATATCCTGTGCAACACATGCGGTCCCATAACTTTCATCATCATCGTCAGCTGTAAGAAACCGTGTACTTGTCGTACAGTGGTAGTAGCTGCCACAGTTTCGTTCACCGATGATTTGGGGAGGTGAGGTAAGTAGCTGCGCGTTGGAGGCGCGAGCTGCGTAAATACACCACTGTCAACGGGCTGTTAAGTGGGGGAATTGGGAAGGGAGCTATGCATTGAAGGCAATAGTTTGGATGCGCGAGCACCATTGAGGGCGCGACTGGGCCATGTTGACAATGTCTCTAACCATTGATGTGGCCCGTCTTGAGGTCCCCATCCAGGAAGACGGCAGTGACCAGCGCAGCTGAGTTTGCTGGTAGTTGCTTTTATGCTTCGCTGCCAAGTCATTGTTTGACCGCCTCTGGCTCGTTTCCACCCTTCATGTGGTTGTGCGAAGAGCGCTCTTCGAGGAATTCGGTCGACTGGCATACGCAGCACGTAGCGAAGCCAGCGCAACCTATGTAGTGTGATCAGTTCATCTATCGAGGGTGAGTTATTTCTTCCGAATACCATTCGACGTACTTCAGCATTGCTGATCCGGTGTTCCCACAATATTCGGGCAATGCTTTAGTGTTTAGTGTTTACTGCATGCTTTTGTTCTCAAAAAGACGCAAACATTATACCGAATCAATACTAGCTTGATGCACCCACGGGGAGAGAATTTCGGTGGTCGCATAGTGTGTTCGACTAACAACACAATACAGAATACCCTATAGGTACAAGCATGGCATTGCAATGAAAGACTCACTTTAAGGTTAAATTATGACGAACAGGTGGGTTGAGTGTGGTCCAAGCCTGTCGTGTTACCTAGAATTCCTTCTTAAGTTGGAAGAACCAAAGTGCGTCTCAGTTCATCAAAAGCGTACTTAAACTAGGAAAGATTTTGCGTCAACTTGACTTGTAGATGCTTTAAGGATATAAATTTGAGAATCTGGTTATTGAGTTGTTTGTTAACAGCTACGAGATAAAGTGCTAAATGAGGCGTCCAGACACTCTGGCACGTTTGAAATAAGGGATCGGGAGGCCAACCTGTTAAGTCAATTAGTAAAGTTATCGTGAATATTAAGGACAACCAGTGGTCATATCATCTATGTACTTGAGCCGCACTACGGACAGTGATAGAGGGAGGTCCTTAATGTTGTTATCTTCGACAGAAAGCAGCAGACTTTTGGCCATTAAAAGTCAGCTACAAGTACGTCGAAAGCGACCCAGCGGAATAATTGTGTTGGCGACAAGTTGTCGAGTATTGCTCCTATATCCAAGCTACAGTCCAAGAATGGTAATATTACCTCATCACAATTACTATCATTCTGTGATGTAAGAACACGAACGGTCGTCAAACAGCACGCAAGCGAATTTGATGGATTCAGAAGACTGCAAACTTTCGTTTCAACAGAAAATGATCAAATATCTCATGGGAATAGGAAGTACGAGTTATCGAATGGGATTTATTCGTATCTTGCTTAAGGAGTGGGGTTCCACTGATAGATCGCCAGCTGTCGGGTAACTTTTCTGAACGAATCAAACGTGTTAGTTGGATAAAAGCAACGGGTAGCGGTGAAACTTAAGTGCCTTCAAAGCTGGTTTCGAAGACTGAACTGTCAGCGTTAGGGCTCACTACTGAACAGCTGCGGATTTCGGATTAGAAGATCTATTCACAAATGCTTCAGGTTAGACATCACATTAATCGAAAAGGAATCATTTACTTATCTAGGAATACGTCATAATCTTGTCACCGTCTTTAAGTCACAAAATGCCGCTCCAGACAGCAGATAAGTTTGCTGTTTTCATCTCATGGCATAAATTTACCACAGTGCACAGTCGCTGCTATGGGTGATTATCCATTGATTCCCCAAACTGAAACTGATAATCTAGTACAGGAGTTGGCGAGCTACGGATAGCCGCGCCACTCGTTGCGCGATCCATTCCCCTTCCCTGATGCTTCATGTGGTCACTATTCACTTTGTAGTTTTCGTAGAGTTTTTCGGTGATTGTCAAATTGTTCAAGCACGTTCTAACTGCTGTGGTTCTCACGGTAAAGCCTCACTACAGTGACTTGTGACGGAGCTATTCCAAACCGGGTACTTTGGAGAATGGTGTAATTTACTTCGTTCTGGTGAATTCAAATGTCATCTAACATAATACAGACGCTACTCTTCTCAGTTCTAGTGGAGGCCATATTTGGTGGTTTGGGACTAGGTTTATCCCGGCCATTGATAACAGGAAAATGAAAATCCTTCTATACGAGCTCTTGCAACAATTTGACGGAACAGATCGGAGGCCACCATTGTTCACCGTAGAGTGGTTTCGACGTCCACAGGCTATAGCGCTCCACATTAAAGTTTGACTGATGAACTATGTGCTTACCCCTCATTTTCTTCCCCAACCATCTCTATCATTTTGTTTGACACAGGCAGATGATGCTCATTACATACCGCGTGCCGTGTTACTGGATTTGGAGCCACGCGTGCTAAACACGATATTGAGTTCACCATACGCCCGTTTATACAACCGTGAGAATGTGTACCTGTCCAAAGATGGTGGAGGTGCCGGGAATATCTGGGCATCAGGCTTCTCTCAAGGAGAAAAGTTAGAGGAAGAAATATTTGACATCATTGAACGGGAAGCAGAAGGTAGCGACAGTTTAGAGGTAAGGAAAGCTCTGGCAAAATAACCTAGCTAATCTATAGGATAAATGTTTGGAGTTGCTACATGGCGTGATGCGTTTGAATCCGCTATCATTTTGTGTGAAGCTTTTGAGTTAGTATTCTAGTATTCGTAAGAACCACCAATTTCACTGTACTATCCTTTCCAAGAAGCTTAAACATGTGTGAAAAAAATTTGCGAAAACTTTCCTCATGTATTGACTGTTGGTAAATGTTATGCTTTATCTTAGTTGCTTTGGAGGTATGATGTAATCACGCCCCATCAGGTTCCCCAATTAAAGTTCAGGTCTTCACAAGAATCGTAAAATGTCATCCGTCAAGTTGGGCGGGGAAAAAACAGCCGCGAAACATGAAATTTTTTAGTCCAACTAAAACTATAATGTGCATCACAAGGAATTGTTGATAATCTGTAAAAGTGTTTCTGAAATTTATGTATGTATATGCATTGCCAGTCTGCCAGATTGGAATTGTTTCCTTGCGTCGGCAAGGGTTTCAGTGGCAAGAGTTGAGAGAGGTAATAGGTTGCAACAACCTCAGAAAAGCTAGCATCTTCGGAAATGTTCGGAGATTATTTCGATTGATCTGTGCAACCGGCCCCAGAAACCGCCGTTGAGAGAAACGATCAAGAATCAAACTGGACGCCTTGACCGCTGGGTCAAATAGTTTGGGGAACAATTCTCGTGGCCACCTGCTGCTAGTCCGGACGGTGAACCTGGAGTTCCCTACGGCCTCGGAGATTTATGACCACATACGCTCTCTCGTGCACTACCGAGCTCCTGTTTCGGATGACCTCCCACCCGATTTGTTAAAGAATTAAGAGGAAGTCCTCAGGCGGCACTTGTTTGATATATTTGCCTGCATCTGGAAAAAGGAGACTATCCCAGACAACAGAGAAAGAACAATCGACGATAGTGCCCACTGAGTGCGGTAATCAAGAGGAATCAGCTTTATTCCAATCGTAACAAGATTCTTGGTGTTATTTGTCCTTCGTCGCTTTATGGTGGCCGGTGGAACATTGACTTGAGAGCAACAAGCGAGATTCCGGCCTGGTATGGTTTGCGATGACCAAATATTCACACTCCGTCAAGCGCTACAACAACGCCAGATCTATAAGCGCCCCACAATTTTAGTATTACCAGATTTTCAAGATGTATTTCACCAAGTTGAACCGTATGCTCTCCTTAACACGTTTGCTGAGCAAGGGGTGTCCCTGAAAACTGTCGATACTACAAGTTATCTATATTCTCAGACTTCGGGACATGTGAGAGTATGCTCGGAGCTCTCCAAAAGCTTCCGTACACAAATTGGTGTCCGAGAATAATGCCCACTCAATTCAGTGATCGACGGGATAGTGAAAGAAGTGCTAAGTTTTTCAAAACCCATTGTGTTCGGATAACTGCTGATCAAAGCCTTGTCGATCTGGAATATGCATACGACGTTGTCCTTGGCCTCAAACAGGAGAAAATGGAAGTTGTTTTGGAATGAACTGACCAAAATTATCCAGTCCTTTGGTACTCACTTTGCACCCACAAAGTGTAAGGTCATGCTCCTGAACATGCAGTCACTGAACACGCCACCTACAATCCGTGGACAAGTACTCGAAGTTGTACAGCGTCTTACGTATCCTAGAAGTTGTATTAGCTCAGATTGTAGTGTGACAGCTGATGTCAATGCACGAATCTCCAAGAATTGGGTCACGTTTGCTATTTTGAGACCCTATGTCAGAAGAGCTGCACATCCCTGAATTTCAGAGGACATATGTAACACGCTGCAGTGCGGGATGTTTCATCGTATGGCTGCGAAACATGGCCCCTTCGAGCAATGGGAATTAGACGTCTTCAGGTCTTCGACAACCGTTGTCTCAGAACCATAGGTCGTATAGGCTGGTGTCGGCTGATCTGCAAAGCGGCAGTTCGAAAACGAGTGTTCGGTTGTGCAACAAGGACTTCAATCGAAGCATGTGTCTGGCACCAAAAACTGGGGTGGTTAAGCCATGTATATCGCACACCCATTCGTCGTTTACCGAAAAGTGTTGGTTTTTCCTCTCAATTCGGAGTGGTGCAAGCAGAGAGTTGGACAACCTTTGATTTTGCGTAAGGTTGTGAAAGAGATCACCAACAGTCTGGGTGGTGTTGGTGCGGCTCACCTTCCAGGACAGAGTCCACGTGACCCTCCCTATTTATAGCTGGAAATGCTTCAGGATATGACTGCTACTCAATGTCAATGGGGTTGTCGTTTTCAGGTTCTATTCAGTGTCTGAATGAGTGTGTAGGGGTGTAAGCATGATTAGCATACACTAGCACCAACTTTTTCCCCATCCACTTTTATCCTTTTGTTCACATTAGGGCCTTCAAGTAAATTATGGCTGTATTGCAACGAAGCATCCATGTTGAACACTGATGTGTTATCGAGAGTGATTACTCAGTTTACTTGAAGATCCGGACTGTTTCAGTTCTTTGCTGGGTTCTTCAATTGAGAAATCGAGATCGACCCTGTCTACACGTCACTGCTTGCTATGGACCACCAACTCAGTGCTAACACCGAGTCAGCCTCGGTCATTTAACCATCGGCCCAAGAAAATTATGAAGGCCAATGAACACAGATCACATGGGGGGAGGGGGGAGGGGGGCGGAAAGAAAAGTCCGAAGACCATTCGGGCAACGACCAGTCAGAAGAAAGGTTAATCAACAAGCCAGTAGGGGTGCTCATTCAAACGACCAAAGGTCGGTCAAGGTCAACGTCGGTAACTAAACTTCACATCAATACCTACCCGCAAAACACCCACGCACTTCCACCCACAACGCACCGATGACGCCACCTCGACTGGTGATGAAATGTTCACAGCCAAATTGCCCAGCTCAGCGAACAAACCAGTGGTCATCATTACTCTCTGGACTACCACTATTTTCTTATATTGCAAATGTTTGGGAGAACTCCTAAGATCATCACTGATCTTTTGTTTCTGACACACACAGTTTGCTTACTGGAGTGGTGGCATCTTTACTAAATAATACCCTGGGAACTCAAGCGTTTTGGTAACTTCTGGGAGAGTTTCTTTTGATTTCGGAACTCAGTACATTCACGCTGCACGACTGTGATACCTGATTCTATTAGCTGGTACATTGTCGTCAAAGGCGTCTAGGTCGACTCCTCATTTGCATACGCGTCTGTTCGTCCCCCTTCAGGTTTGTTGCCTCTTCAGAGCAAAGCTGCCATGCACTTCGTAGGATGACGACAGACGACACTTTCCACATCTTGCTAGTGACCTGGACCAGTGTATACTTCTCTTAGTCGTCTCGTTTCTTGTTTGTTCTCCTGATACCAACCTGGCGTAACATTTGGAAATATGTGAAATGATGAAAAATTCCAGAAATCTTTCTTTTCAAATCTCCCAGATGGAACTGGTGCATTGAAAAGTTCCTCTTATCTTCCTGGGTTTTGTTATGGTTCCCTTTCAGGGTTTCGTGATGACGCACTCAATCGCTGGTGGAACTGGGTCTGGAATGGGATCATATATTTTGGAACGTCTCAACTCACGGTTTCCGAAGAAGCTAATTCAAACCTACTCCGTGTTCCCGAACGCTGAAGACACAAGCGACGTTGTTGTTCAGCCTTATAACAGCTTGCTTACGCTCAAACGTTTGACTCTCAACGCAGATTGTGTGGTAAGCCTATGCGGCCTGTCGTATTCTATTTTGGTGGGACCTTCCATTTTCACTTTTGACTTGCTCATACATACCTTAGCGGACTGTGCAACAGTTTGAGTAACTTGGTCGATACCAATCATTCACTGGGAGACCTGTGTCAAAAGCATAATACACATGGATGAATTTTGGTCTCCGCCTGTTTTCAAATCGAGCTTTGTAGAGACGTCCCAAATATGGGGGACAGTGACCACAAGAGTGTCAGCAGGGGGCACATCTCCGCGCACACATTTTGAAGTTGTTCCGTTTTCTTTTCGAGTTCTCCCTTTTCTGTTCCAACAGTAAATCTCTTTACTTCTCCATTCTCTCCCAGGTCGTCCTTGACAACACAGCGCTGCATCGGATCGCAGCTGAACGTTTGCACATTGAAACACCCTCGCTAGCTCAAATCAACCAACTTGTAAGTTGTTTTCTATTCAGCTCTCTTTGAGCTTGCATCGTATGTTTTCCTGTCTTGTTAAGTTCTTCTTTTCAATATCAAAACGATGTTGATACACTTGCCTGTGGGTTTTTTCTGCCTCCGGGATCCCGGCGAATCTGTCTTCTCCAACTCACACACTAGTGCCTTGCTGCTTTTCCGTAAAAATAGCTTGAGTAATTTTACTTAGCACCAATGCAACCTGTAATTCCGTTATCATGCTGTTGCACTGGTCGACGCAAAGCATACAGGCATGATGCTGCGTCCTGCAGGGTTGGGTAGTATGTCTCTATCTGTTCAGTAGCGTTGCCTCCGAATGTTACTTTCTACTGCTTTTGCAAAGTGGTTGTCGGTTAGTTGGTTTACAGTATGTGGATAAACGATTCACGTGTGTATACACTCGGGAATTTCAAAGCGTGGTATCCGTTAATTAGCTTGAACTGAATTTCTGTGATCTACCATAAGCCCCTACCTAATCGTATCTGATTGAGTGAACATGTCCCCATTGCGAGTTGAAAGTTAGTAATTGTTGCCTAGGGGCTACGCATACTTTTTATTATATTTTCCAGCTGTGCTCTTACCTCCTTGGGTTTATACTGGTCTTTGGTGTTCAGTCGTAATCATATGAAGCACAGTACACACGCCTCTAGTTGAATCCTTTAGGTTCGATTGCATAACCTATTACGGTAGGTTAGTTTGGGAACCGCTACTCACCATGCGGCCACAGGAAACATCTCATTGTGTTACTTACTATCGCATAGTAGTACAAATTAAAAGTGTTTCCTGTAATCGGATCTTCATACCCATCTAGGTCTCAAAGGTAATGTCAGCAAGCACCGCGACTCTTCGATACCCGAGCTACATGAATAATGACCTGATTGGACTGATCGCTCCTTTGACTCCAACTCCCCGCTTGCACTTCCTCATGACCGGGTACACGCCGCTAACCACAGATAGCGAAGTATCCACCGTCCGTCGGACCACCGTGTTTGATGTAATGCGACGGTTGCTGCAACCAAAGAACATGATGGTTTCCACGCAGGTGCAACGTGGTGTGAATCACTGCTATGCAGCCATATTGAACATCATTCAGGGTGAGTTTTCCTCTTCGTAAATTTCTAATACAAGACGCAAACTTTGTTCTGTTCTATTCATGATTTTTGTACGTTCTTATGTGCAAGATTTCCTAACGTTTTAGGGTTTAAGCATGATTTTTTTAGTTGGTCTTGTATTCCTAGACAAATATGTGAATTGAGTTTGGCTTCAGTAAGGAGTTTGTTTCTTGCCCATGGAAAATGCCTTTCTCCACACCGAAGTAGGTTCACTTAGAGACGATGTGGATGTGAAAACCGTTACATTTTCTCAGCATTGTTTAGTTTGATAAGATGCCTGTGGAAAGTGGGAAGTGCCACTCATCAGATGCTTCTCTCGATATTCACACCAGGATTTCGAGATAGTAGGCAAAACTGTCTATTTGGGTAGCTTTCACCACCTGTGGGACAGATCTGGCATCAACCTGTCTATCAAGGGTCGAGTTTACTGTGCTACGGTGCGCCTTATAGTGTTGCATGGGGCAGAAACCCGGTCGCTGAGGACATCAAAGTACTTTCAGTGTTTGATCTTCGATGATACTGAAGCACACTGAGTGGTTTTCGAATGAAATAACTCGCCTCTCATAGACGAACTGATCACGCTCCGCATGTTGCGCTGGTTTAGTCACGTACCCCTTTTTCCAGTCAACCGACTTCCTCGGAGAACTGTTTTCGGACAGTCCAATGGAAGGTAGTGTCAGGCTAGAGGATGCCAAGTAACTATTTGGCAGCGAAGTATGAAAGCCATCACTAGCAAACTCATTTGCGCTGGTCATTGCGGTCTCCCAGGATGGGGCCCCCGAGACAAGGCATGAATGATTGGGAGCATTGGCGAACATGCTCCAGTCTTGCGCTCAATGGCATGCATGCATCCAAGCTGTTGCCTTCATTGCATACTTTCCACCCTAGATCTCCCCAAATCCACTTTTACTCTTTGATTCACATGTCGGTCATGTTAGCTACTGCCTCCCTCATCACCACCGTTATCTCTCCAGACCATCAACAAACGAAACTGTACAACATGTACGCGGCTTTTCAGCTGCTGCGTTGATGGTCGTGATCGTGATAAGACCAGAATTTCGCCCTTCAATTAAAGCCAATCAACTAAGTCAGGAAGCAGTGCTGAGCTGTTTCCTCTCTGCATAGAAGTCGTCAGCAGTATGCACCACAAAACACTTGAGAGATTTGAACTTGTGATCTCTAGGCCAGTAGTTTACTATGTATTAGGAGAGCCAGCTGCAAACATAACTGGACTACACAACTACCAGTGGAATAACAGTTTTCTTTGAGACAGATTTACTTGGTTTCTTCACTTGCTCTTGACAAATGAGTTTTATTTTTAGTATCGCTTTTTGACCCACCTAGAACTCTCCAAGTGAGATTTATAAGCAGCCCGTTTTTGGCTGCACATGACACGTCTGTACGCGCCAGTGCTCAATAGATCAGCTGATTCGCACGTTCATTGGTTTTCTGGTTTGGCTAAACGCATCATGTTATCAAACGGCTATCCAGGCTCGAGTTCACGGTATTAAGAAGCCATTAAGAAACTGTGGTCCACAACAATCTGCAAGTAGTTTGGCCTCTGGTGGCTTAGCAGCGTGATTAATTTGTAAATAGACGGGGTATACCATACCGTTCTCCAGCCACAGTCCACGCCGCTTAATGTGGCTCCTCCTGGTCTTACATAACAAATCGGACTGATCCACGAGATTGTCTTTTCATTAACTGTTCTATGGTATGGATAAGGAGACCGCAGGCGGCTTCCGTTTGCCACCATTTAAGCGTCCTGTTACTAGTCCATGCCTGACTCGGTGTTGTTGGAGGCTTGTGTGAACCAGACACCCAGTACTCAGTTGGTCGGCAATTATAGAATATTCTGACAACAAATGATGAGTTCTCTTTTGTGCATTGATTTCACCAGAATAGCAACTCAGTATTTCAATTAACTCTCCGCTTTATTACCACTATTTCCGAATTCGTGTTAGTCTATCTTTATCCACCAGAGCTCACACTTTTCTACACGCAACAGTATCTCGGAGTGTCAGTTCATGGGCCTCGTCGATCATTATGTATCGGGGGTTTCAAGAAGTCGGATTGATTGCGGCTGCACCATCCTTATCGTAGTATCTATTACAGAGTGCGTCTGCAGTGGGTCCAGTAATTTGGAGATATGAAATTTTTCACTCGAGCCTTCGTCCTCTAAGTGAAGCCAATCTATGTCGAATTCTAGCATTGGTGTGGTCTGCTACAAATTTCGGACAGAACATTGTCCCGCTGAAGCCTGGCTAGTAGAAACGATTCGGGGCTTCGGCTCACAATAGGTTTAGTGGATCTTATAGATCTTAGGTACCTGGATTCTGCTCTTGCCAAAGTAATAATAAATATCATATGTAAATTCATCTTTAACACCTCTTCGGTGCCCAACCGTCATGCTAAAGGAAGGCTGGGATACTTCCCTAGAAAGGGAAAGTCTAGATGAAAAGGTCGGATTCGAACCATGCACCTTGCCAAAGAGTTGTCCATCTGTTCTCCGTTTCATGATATGACCATTCTTCCGTTAAGAGAGATAAGCTGGATCGCGACCGAAGCTGTAATGAAGAGCGTTCTCTAGTATACTTTTCAAATACTCGAAGGCCAGTCGGTTAAGTGACGAGTGACTTCGGTCTCTACCTACATGACGGCGCATATCTTGCTTTCTTCCTCTTCACTTCCGTTGCTACCAACCGGAGTTTAGGAATATTGGTGGGCCTACAGAATGCAAGTTAAAGCTGAATGGCTGAGTACGTAGTAGAAGTCATCCCGTGCACTATAACAGGTCCACTTTTCATTGATTCAATGGTGGTGATTGGTAGGGACGCCACGGGATTTCGCTGTTAATGCTGTAACCAGCACTAGCTCATCCATTGTATTTGTCTGCGGGAATTCAAGTACCACAGTTTTCGTTTTTTTTTTCTTATTTGCGTGTCGAATAACCAAGTCATACTTCTCTTTCCGAACTCCCGTGTCTTGTGGACGCGTTCTTCCTTGAAATTCATCAGTTATGTACGCTCTGGACGAAATAATGTCTGCAAGCATGTGTTTAGTAAAACAGGCCCGAGTTGTTTTCTTTTGCTGTCGACTGACAACAGTCTGATATTAAGCCGGTTGTTGAACAGGTGATTCCGGCTTGCCTCAATTCGTTTTATTGAGTTAGCGGCATTACTTTACTCGGGGTATTCTCAGGCATGTGATGTATAAATCCGTCTGTAATCCACATTGGTGAACGCCGTATGTCAACTAAACCAAACGTTTTTTCAAAAAATCCCCTTGTTCATTTCCATATCCTTCTGATGTATAGGTGAAGTAGATCCATCTGAGGTTCACAAATCCCTGCAACGTATCCGCGAGCGCCGTTTGGCCCAGTTCATTCCTTGGGGCCCTGCCAGCATTCAGGTAACCTTGTCACGCCGTTCTCCTTATGTACAAACACAGCACCGCGTAAACGGGTTGATGCTGGCGAATCACACGAGCATATCCACAGTACGTTGTTGATTTTTTCTTTGTACTTTCACTCACTGTTCCTTGGACCTTATCTGTCTTCTACATCAGCCGTTGTATCCAGTCAGTCGGTTCTCCGACCGATCCATTCAACTTGTTTTTCAGGCTCTCTTGTGAAGTTGATCAAGGCATTGAGGACAACAAGAGGTGAATTCATTTCGTATACTCTCTTCCGCCGTAGGACGTGCAAAACAGCTTAATATACATAATACAGTGCAATTCACAACATCCTAAAAAAACCGCGGCAGCCCCAGAGTGTCAATTAGATCCTTCCGAGCGGAGACGATATCGATATAGGCTCAAGAAACTTCAACCTCTGTGGCTGTCTGCTTCGTGCTAAGAGCTGGACCAATGACCTCTGACCCAGCGATTTGACCCTGGACCTGATCAGCTTTGGATTGGGGTCAGCCGACGTGGTACGGAGTTTTTGGCTGCTTTCTCCGTTGCTCGCGTTTCAAGCCTCTTATCAGTTCTGCAGATATACTTATTATCGCAACTGCAGTTGTTGCTTGCAAGTTTAGTGTTCAGGGCAGTAATGGCTTGTGCCAGGTTGTTGCACAGTCAGGCTGAACTGGACGAAGAGAAGTGCAGGCAAGAGATCATCCACACAAAGGAGAAAGCATAGGTCTTTCGGCAATTTTAGCGCTAATTTTCTCAGTCATTTTTACAGGAATAGAATGGGTATGCAGGAAACCTCCTATTTAAGTAATCAATTCTGGATGCAACCGGTACATGAGAAGCTTAGCACAGTGATCCGCATACGAAACCTGACCAATTGCCTCCAATGTATCGAGGGTAACCACCTTCCTTTCACCAAAGAGTCCAGTTCAGCTTATATTTTGCATGCAAGCCAACATCAACCGTTAAGCGTTGGCACCTGAACCTATGTTAGTGGTCACCCTTGTCTTCAAGAACATCTGAGTTGTTGGTTCGGAACTGATTCAATTACTTTGGACGAAATGGGGATAGTGGAGATTGACCCGTAATAGTTTGGGTCAGAGCAGGAGCCACTTGTGGTAATAGAAGGGATGAACGATTTTCTTCACTCTGAAGAAAATAATACCAATAGTTTAAGATAGATGAAAGGGCTTCGAAATGCTGAGGCAAGTTCAGGAGCAAACCTAGGTGAGTTGGAGAGGTTGGTTGAACTGGTACGGAGCTTAGAGGAGAAGAAGAATTGGGGCTAAAAGTCGGACAAAGAGAGCTTTCTCTAACGGGACGAGTTTGGTACTCCCAGGTCTGACAGGGAATGAGGAAGAACAGAATTTGTAAAGGGCTGCTTTGACCAAGCTCTAAAATGAACTACTTCAAGTGGGCACTTTTGCCAGCTGGGTTTTCTTTCTTGCGTTGTATCTATCTTTTACTGTCGATCATAGATGAGCAATTATTACCTACGGCAACGCAGTTAGCGCTTGTTGAGAGAGAGGGATGCACCTACCAACTCGAGGTTGTTTTCAAGGATTTGAAAATATGGGTGATAAATTAGCATATGCCGTCGGACAGGATGTTCGTAATATTTTCTACGAACATCAAGGGATCTCCTGTAAAACACCAAACACTTGACACAGTCAACAGATGAGTGTCACCAGAATATGCGGCAAAAGGGGAGACTTTGTCTTGGAAGAGAAATCGAGTGGTAAGGGAGTGATCAAAAGAACCCATCCAACAGTGTAACGTTTTGAATGGGTCTTTTATGAGATATCGCAGTTGCGATCAGGAACTCGGGTTGGAAAACATACAAGTTGGATGACGGAGGTAGTGGTTGGAGAGAACTTGGCCACACAGCCCGCAGCACCTGTGTGGGACGTTTTTACCTACGTTGAAATTGCCGATACTGCTAACTTCCGCAGGGGGGTGTCGGACGGAAGTCTCTGTTCAGAGTTCACAACTTAGCATCGGGGTAAGTACATTTTAACCCCATATAGTTTAAAGCCACTAGTACAAGACTCCGAAGACCAAAACATATGAATACTCACGACACTTGAATCGGTTGTGTATTTGTTCGATGATTCAGGTTGTCTGTTTTAATGAGATGGATAAAGGCAGCTCATGGTCTCGGAATTCGGCGCTACAGCATTCCGTAGGAAAGCAAAATAAACCTGTCTACTTTATCCTTGATAAAATGTACTTCTATGAGTTCACTACGATAGTACCTGCCCTACAGAAGGTTCAACACAACTGCACTTGGGCAAAACAGATGCTAACCGCTCTCAATCGCCCTCGTGAACCCAGACAGCCACTTCACTTAGTCGTCCTATTTTGGTTAAATTTTCCGCTACTTACGAGTAGTTGCACGCATGAGTCGAATTCAGTTCTCAGACCTCCAATTGAGTTGCTTTCTCTGACTGGTTCACACTAAAGGAAAACGGAATAGTCCTAATTTTCGCTCTTCCCAAAACTCCATAGCAATATTAATTAACTAGTTCATGCTTATCTCTAGTTCAAAAATATCCACGCTTCCTACCAGTAACATCGCTCGTCGCACTGGCAAGTTCGCAATCCAGCGATTACCTCCAGCGCCTTGTTAGACACCATTCCTGTGGCACCAGTGGTTTCTTGTCCATTTTTTCACCGAATAAATGGAGATCACGCATGACTTTCTCGCATCTCAAACAGCTGGATTTCAAGCACGGACCGCGACTTTGGGTAGCCACTATTCGTTTGCCCAATTTAGGGCGGTTATGGGGACTGTTATAGTAGCTTTGATGTCCGTCTCCTATTCTGTCAGACTGTTTTCACTTTAGATTACCTCTACAGAAGCTTGACCGACTTGGACAACTTAATGGCCACTTCTTCTGAAATACATGCTTTTAACTGTGAAGGGACGCGTTACGTTGAGTGATCTTTTGATTTCCTTTGCTTCCAGCTCTTTTTGCGTTGTCTGGCTCAGTATGATCGCCTCCGTACTCGTGGCGCATTTTTGGAACAATTTCGCAAAGAGGACATCTTCCGTGACGATCCGGACTTGAAAGAATTCGCGGATAGTCGACAAGTTGTACATACTTTGATTGAGGAACACACTGCAGCCACTCGATCCGATTACATCCACTGGGGAGCACAGCGGGCTGTTGCCGCTGCGGCAACACAGGCAGCTGCAGCCGCGGCATCAATGAATACAGCGCAAGCTTAACTTCGTGCCAACAAGCTGCTCACACTGCTCAATATTTTACGCGATTTTTTTTAATCCTCCGTCCGTACAGAGGCATTCAGAGGGGTAATCTCGGTTACCCGGCTGCGCATATCATTTTTATTACTGCTGTTTTTTTGTTCGAAACGTTTGGCAACTATATTACACGGTTTTCATGATAATCGTCGGGATTTTATCTGGTCCAAGACCTCCGCGGAGATCAGATATGGGAGTCACCCAGACGTCGATAAACGAACCGTCCAATAAGATTGCTCACCTCAACAGATAATCCTAGATAAAGGTCACCGACGGCTGTTAGAACATATATGATTGCTTGTATGTCTCTATTTGCACACCAGCGCACCTCTCCCCTAGACAGTGACGCTTTCATCGTGTCAACTCGATTAGTGCAACAAAACGGCTAAGCCAGCGAACATTTGAACCACGAGTTATGGACAACTTTCACCTATCTGTCGGAGTACATTGTACCACAATCGCCCCTCTCAAGAGCAGACACCACTGTACGAACTTGTTAACTTATTTCCATTCTGTGCGCTCAAATGTTCATCACCCGCAGCGTGAGCTAGACTCGAAAGACCCGTCTTTTCGATTCTTCATAATATTTGTTCTGCCGTTGATCAGTCTGCTAAATGTTCCCAAGTCAGGAGTGATCGAGCGTTCAGTGGTCAGCTCAAACCGTTTAGTTTTCTGGCCAGGTGCGCGTGTATTGGTAGTGATAATGAAATAATTTTTGGTTATTTTACCCAAGCAAAGACTTAGAGGTGTTTTGACTGTGCCTGAATGCACCAAACTTGATGAGAATCTCATTTCTGCGCCGAATGAATGAGTGGCGCATTTGTACTTCAGGTTACCACAAGATTTATTGGAGTTCTGTAAGTTACATTTGGGTTCATAGATTGAAATTCCATAAACGACTGTGGGAGCAGTCTCTGCCGTCTCCCTGATGTCGCCAATATTTTTTCGAAGTGTTAGAAGCTGGCTGAAGTTTAATTAAGTGACTTTTATTCAACTGCTGGAAATCATCTTTTCGGATGGGTCTAGATCATCAGTGGAGTTTTTGGAACCTTTGAACGGATCTCTTGTCAACGGATGCTAAATTTATGTTCAGCAGGATAGGCATTTTCAGATCTCAAGAAGCTGAACACGACGAAGCTTTTCATCCTAATTGGGGCTTATGATGTCGGCTATTGGAAATCGGACGAGTGACCCTTTGGCCAAATGACGACGAATCCGCCAACCAGTTTGCACAGCTGGAGAGTCCGAATTGGTTGTGAATTTTAGCCAAACTAGCTGTTAACATATTTAAACACTGACGAACTGGATGTTTTCAACCGAGTGAAAATCAATTATCGTGGAGGATCTGATGAATGTATTTGGTGCATGACAGGGAGTAATGTGAGCGCCTTAAAATCCTCGAGAGGTAGAGCTTATTTGCCTACCTGCCATTTTGGGCGGAGGATCTGAGACATCTTTAGGTCTTTGACCACCGATGCCCCAGAAAAATGGCTGGAATCGCGTGAAGCTAGCGGATTCGGAATGCGGTGATCAGCGAACGGGCTTTTGGTGAAGTAGAGGGTACTTCAGTCAAAGAATACATCCAGTAGTGCAAGCTGAGATAACTGGGCCATGTGTTTCGAATGCTGAGTTATTGCCTGCTGAGACGAGTACTGTTTTCCATGCCTCATTTGGAGTGGCTGAAACCTAGAGGTGGGCAGAAGAGGCTAACGGACGTTGCGAAAAATCTGGGGTTTGTCCTTTTCAGCTTCTAGGATCGGGTCCATGTGACCCTCCCGGTGCTTGGATGGAGATGCTGAACGGTGTTAGTGGCATTCATCTTGCCAGTTTCTATCTAGTATGTGTGAAACGTAGGCATGCCCTAGGCCCCCTCTCTGTCCCATCTTTCTCTTTCCATTATAGGGCTTTATTCAAATAAAATGACATTGTTGTACGCGGTCAAGCACCCTTGCTCTCTGGTATTGCCGTCAATGGTGATTCCGCTTATTGGGATCATAGTTGCATGTAGAAAGGCCGGTTTTGATAATTCACAACTGGTTTTTGCGAAGTGTTTGTTTAGGAAATTTTCTAAACAGGACGTTATTTATTGAGTCGTTTTGGGTGTTGTTTCTGGAATGAAGGGATCCTGTTGATACTATGGCGTGTCGGTCCAGTGAACAATCCGAGTGGGTGAGCTTATTATCGTACCAAACATCTGAGCAGAGCGTCGGGGGTTATAGGTTCCTATTGTTGAAGGCATTTCAGGGTAACCACCTTTGAATTTACCGAACAGATTATCTGTTTATCTTTTCCGAATTCCCTGTCGGCTGTTCTGTACCTGCTGTATTCTGTAGAGTGCGGGTGATAGTGAGCTCTCGCTGTCGTCGGCACAGTAACAAGCCTAAGTGGCCTTGGGTGGTTCACCGCACAAAGCCCCGCGTTTAGTCTGTCAGCTTATCTATGTTTTTTACTGGTATCAATTTTTATTATGCATGTATCGGACTCTCTCTCTCTCTCTCTATATATATATATATATATATAACCTGGCTAGTCCAGAGTTGCTGAAAGTACCGCTGTGCAGACCAAGCTGACTAGTGGCCAGTGGTAGTTAGTCATATGTGCATACTTTGGGTGCGTCTTACGAACTGTAGGAGCCACTCTTCACACAAATTATAGATTTCAGCTGTTTGGTTGCCCCCGAATTAGTTGACCACAATAGGTCATCAATCGGGGGTTCTCTTAACCTTAGAATTACCCTCGTACATTCACCTCCCGGTATTCCTACCTCTGATTTATACCGGGTACGCCACCTCTTGTTGTGTCACTTATTGCGTAGGGAATCCATCGGCACGGTTCAGGGCAACGGGCAAATCTGGAGGCTTGTCAGTCTATTTTCTTCTGTTTTTTTTCTCGTGTTTTTCCTTGCTAAAAGTGAAGTGTTTGATTAGTTGTTACGCTTCATCATCATCATCATCATGGTTGTTACGCTTACAGAAACCAGTTATCTACTCCGATACGGTTTCGTTTGACTTCTGGTGTACGACGGAATACTGTCTAAATATAACCAGGTTGCATGGAAATTGGTTTTTATCATGGAGGATTAATGTATAACTGACGAAGTCTGGGCCCGGTTGGAACACCTACTGGTTCCCGTATTAAACCAGTTTTCAACCTTGATTGGAATTAGCTTGTTAACACTTGCCGTGGCGACATTAAGTCCATTTCACCCACCAAATAAGAAAAAATCCGCGATGTGCTGTTCAGATTATATTTCCACTGGTTTTATGCCCCGGAACGTCTGTTTGGTGTCGTTTTACACCAACTGTCTATTACGAACGGTACACTGAATCACTGCCGTATGGTATCTAATGTCACGTGTGCTGGATATATGCCCACGGCTGTCATCAGGTGTGCGGACTTGCGCTTGCTGTCCCTCTATTTCCAGTTTTCTCCGCTGCATCACATCGAACACCGTATGATACCGATGATTACAGCCACACTGGGGGCGATGATGTGAGAGGAGATTCGATACATGGCTACTTACAGCACACCCGTTCCCAAGCTCAGCAGGTGGACTTCATTCTATGTGAAGTCTCAGTGTGGACGTTCTGTCCTCGTGACCAGGTTGCCATGGATTGAATTGTCATCAAGCTGCCCCATGCCGAGCAGCTGTTGGATATCCACACGCAAGCTGGCCGGAAGACATTTTATTGCCTGCTGCCCCTGGGGTCAGCTTGAAAGCGAAAAAAACGATATTGCGGAGGTTGCTATCCTGCCAGTTTGGTGGGAGCGCAATCAATGTCGCGTTGAGCCAGGTGTGTTTCACCAAGTTGAAAAGGAAAACCGCCCGAACGTGTGTTTGGTTCGTTTGCTAATCGTACTACCCAGTTGAGTATATCGGCATCCGGGTTTCGTACACTACGGATGACCCGGTGACGTCTCAGCAGATCGTCTACACAACGATGAACCATGGATGTTACGTACTTCGCGGGGTAGTACATTGTATGAACGCTCCAAGCGTCAGAAGATTTTTGTAGACCGAAATGAAACACAATACAGCCATTCACTTTGCGTGAGATCAGCTGGAAAGTATGAACTCGGTCCTGTGTAAGCTAGTCTGGTCTGGATGTCCACGGATAATCTTTGGCCCATATAATCCTTAAAAGTGTGTATATATTACGCCCACGTATTGAGGTAAACTCGGGAACTACAAAAATGCTTTCCTCTAGGAACTTCAGTTGATAGCAAAAGAAAGAGTGAGATTCTAGTTTTGTTAAGGGGCAGGGTTCCATAGATTTCGCGAGCTTGTGCTGAAATAATACTCCCTGAAGCGAACACGCCAATACACTTGCGTAACCAACTGATACTATTGCAACACGGTGAACCCGTACAACGGTTGGGTCCTGTCGCTTGAGTTTTTACGAACTAATAAACTTTATTGTACCAAGTGAACTCAAATTTGAACCACGCATTGTAATATCTTGCTATCTGCCGAAGTAATGAGAACTCGGTAGATATCGAATTAACGCTCGTTACTGCATCCTGTCTTCTAGTTGAATTATCTTGCATCCGCAGCGCATTCTTGACGGGTATCGACAAACAGGCTTGTGGGTGTTTGCGAAGCTAACCTATGGGACCTGTAGGTGCAATAACGCTTCAACAATGCGTATGACCTAAGTGGTTTGTTGTGAGGGTTGAAGACCGAATGTGGACTGTTGTAAACGTAACGGCTTCATATTCAGTGGCCTTTGGTTAAAGTCTGAGGCCACTACCTCGAATAATTCTCATGTAAGTCTGTCTTACTGGAATTTGAGACTCATCGGTCGGTTCCTTCGTGAAAGAACAATTTCAGTTAATCAAGACTACATGCCATGTTTTGCGTTGTGTTTTGATAAGATTCTTTCACAGGAAAAAAACAAGAAATCGGGATGGTCCGCATAGGTATTAATACTTAGTTCTTTTGTAGCCTCAGGCTAAAGTGCACAAAATGCTACCAGAAATTCCCCATCTCGGAAATCATAGTAATTAGGACGAGAACTGGCCTCCTTGTTAGCCGAAAATCTCGTGTAAAACAGCTTACGGCACACATTTTGAGGCGAACCTGTCGGCAGTCAAAATCGAAAACTCTCCCGGTAAGATTGCGGTGTTTTCAAGTCTATTCGTTCGCAACATGCTCCTCTAATTTCTGGTGTTTCTTTTCAATGCTGTCACAGATTGCTGGCAGAAAGTCTTCCAGATTTGGCCGTATGCCATTGAGCCGTGATGAAAAACAGAGGTTGCATGATTTTTTTGGGGGGGAGGGGAGTTTAACAACAATCCAAGCTATGATGAGTACATACTTAAAGATTGGGGGAAATTGCTGCAGACCCCTCGAAATGCCTCGGAAATAGTGTACTTTATATTTCATTCCAGTAAAAAAGAATCAGTAGACAGCTTGTGGTATAGTAGCTTATTTAAAATTCAGCAAACACGACTGAAAGTTGAAGTGGACTCACACTCAGTTTGTAACGCATTCCCACTCTTCTTTTCATTTAATGACATCCAGAAATGGTTTACTCCCAAATTGTCACGTTTTTTCTGCATATTTTCAGATAACCTCTATGAGAAGCGAACCGAATTATGGTAACGGGGGATTCTTTCTCACACTGTCCATAAACGGATCATTAAATTGTATTTTCATTTTTTTATCAGTAACAGGCCCAGTGAGGGATAAGGCGGGCCAACTGGTATCACCACGGCAGCTGATAAGTCCCGGAATGGTCTGACAAAGTGGCATCTCTTAATGTAGCAACGGTGTCTCAGAGTTCGTTGCGTGCACGAACTACTTCTCTACCTTCAACGCAGATCCAAATACGCCGACAATCGCTGCTTCTGTTGTGTTTATCATCCTGTTTTGCATTGCGTTTCCATCCGAAAGTGAAGCTTCAGATGGTGGATACTTCCACGTCGACTGTTGGTGCTTCGTAGTGGAAAAACCAGGTCTCGGTTTGACGTACATCGACATTGCTACGGTAATCATCAATGGGCGGTTGCTGACGTTTAATTTTCCATTGACCGAGGACCTGAAGAAGGTCTCACTAAACTTTACTGTCCTTAACACTAGACAAGTGTATCAAGAAACTGTATTGACCTAAGGCACCGCTCATAGGGTCGCTGAAAACCTTTCGGTGGCCTACCATCGGTTTACCTCTTGCTTGGACTCATCAGGTGGGCATAGTCTCTGAGTCCTCTGCAACCTTATATTGTGCCCGAACACCGATCGAGGAGTTGTCAGCAACCCTGGGTATGGTGTATTATGTCAAGATTTCTCGAATGTCGTACCGAACCAAGCATGTGCAGCACAGTCACTTGAAGAGTATCATAAGCTTGAAGTTCATTTGAGTCCCCCGTTAATATCAAGCATTGGTCACCAAAGGGACGGGATAAAATTTCGTTCATTACGCTACAGACGTTTGTAACCAATAATCTTTCCTTGCAAATGCCCATCACCCGGATCATTTTCGCTCCTTTCCAGCGTCCTGGGAGATGCCACTACTCGCATAAAAACCCAAAGTATTTTTGTAACTCTCCTCCGGATCCATTCGTTTACCGAAGATTTATTACGAATGTGACGAACAAGGAAAACAAAGTAAACTTGCACTACACCAGAAGCTTCTGGGCACAGGGATTTTTTTTTGTATACCTGCACGCCATAGATGACCTATTTTCTGTGATACATGTTTTCAAAGGCGAATTCTGGACGTTTCTCTTTTTTGGACAAGCAGTATTCCTGGAAGATTGGCTGAAATCTAGACGTTGCGATGTGGACAGTTTGTTCACCGCAGGATAGCAGCTTCCAAAACTAAAAATAAATCTCGAAAAGGAATGCAGGTAGCTGAATGTTACATGCGCTGCTATGAATTTGACTCGTGTGTGAAAATAAAAAAAGAACCCGAGGTGTTTACCACTCAGTCCATTTGACTAAATACTGTGACCAAGGAAATCGTGATTTTTGACGCCTCGCCTGTGCATATGAAAGAGTCCCATAGCGCATACCACAACATGATTTTCAGTCTGGGATGTCAATAACCGGTTCGGTAGTCTTGAATCGTACTCATAGGTGAAACTAGGGTGTACTGATTCAAAACACCTAGTAACCAAACGATCCCGAAATGACAAACACACGTTTGTTAGGTCAAATTCTCAATAAATCCAGTGAAAAAGCCTTTTATGGGATTCTGGAAGCAGTGCTGCTTTTCCCTGAAGAAGGACGAGTCTGATAGGTCTACTCTGAAGTTTGAATACCCCGGTCGCTCAGAAATTGACCGTGGCCGCCGGCATGTTATTAAATACGGTCGAAATACTTTTGGAAATCAAGTGTGATGCCGCCCAAAGGCGTCTGCTATGTACAGTGACATTAAGAGCAAGACTTCAATCCCGTAATTCCGATGCCTTCAGGTTAGGTCTGCTCCCCACTGTTTTTTGTGGTCAAAGACGGGATGGAAGGACCGAAATATCCTGACCTCATGCAGTCAAAAAGGGATGTAGAGAGGTATAGCTAAGTAAAACGTGCCTTCTACGAATCGGAACCTTGAACCTGAGAACTCTCCTGGATGTTGAGTAAGGAGACAGGTCAGAAGGACGAACTGCAATTGTGACAGAAGAACGCAAACGCCATAGGACAGGCCTCATTGTGCTCAGTGCGACTGATCTGCCTGACGAAGGTAAGCTATGAGAGGCTAGCTCTTGTAATACCTTCTACTGGAGTTAAACAACACAATACCTCGGAAGTGAGCACGGCCAGATTCGCAGTTGCATGTCACGGGAATCAAAACATAACGGATGAGCCGAGTTACTTCACACCGAAAATGGTGACCGTCAGATTCCGGCTGTCAGGGGCTAGTCTTGCTATCTCTGTCAGTGCCTACTTCCAAACAGTGTCACACCCGAATTAAAAAAAGAATAAATTGTACGATCAACTGTCGCAGTTGGCTACATAAGCACCTCCAAGCGATCCTCTTTCCTTTGAGTGATTTCAATGCTGGGATTTAGCTAGACGTGGAAAAAACTGGAAGAATTACCGCGTGCATTTGGAATCGGGTCAGGACACGACAACCGTGGAACACTACTGACAATGCTTGTAGCATTTGAATTCTCAGTAACGAATAGTCGGTTCAATGTGGAATGGATATCTTTTGCTGCGTGGACTCACCCAAGAAGTGGGCACAAATACTTAGTGGACCACATCATTAAAGGGTAAAGAAAGAGGTCTCGGTAATGTACGGATAACAAAAGCCACGCATTATTCATCACTCTAATGCTAATGTTGGTGAAAAACAACTCCATTCGAAAGATACCCGATCCGAAACCCATGAATATACCGATGGCGGTTGTGGATACAATTGGACTAAATCAAGGAAGGAGGCGCCGTTGCCACAAAGAATGGGTTACCAGATAGGTCCAAGGCTTCTGGTATAAGCTTCCTGTGCACAGCAAACAAGGTCATTGCTCGTATCCTGCCCAGTTGACTAGTCGCTACCATGCTGGAGGAAGACGTTCCTGGGTAACGACTTGGATTTTGAAGTGATTGTTCGAAGTAGGGCTGACTTAAAAACATCATAAGCGAGAGATTCAGCTGTGTTCCACGTGAGTCTCTCATCAAAACTGAAGTGGTATGCAAATGAGTGTATTTCGCTAGGGCTGACTTCGACAAAGGAGTACTGTGCATCGCCCTACGAAGGCCTGTCCGGCCTAATTTTTCAACCTCCTCAAAGCCTTTCACAATGGAATGGAAACCCTGGTACCAACCTGCGCAATGCTCTCGAACGATTTCTCAGTCGATTTCGAAATGTCCTTGTACCAGCCCCGAGTTAACAACCATCTGCGTTCTGAACTTCGAAGTTGGGATACCAGTTCAAAACCCTTTTGCTGGTTCTGTGTTAAATTCGAAGGAAGCACCGTACTCCATCTCAGATCAAAAGTTTGTGGGAGGTATGATGTGACTTTGCAACTTGAAACGATTGCGAGGATAGCCAAACTGGGGGCTGTGAGACTTTCTTGCCCTCCTGGTTTGGATGCATGCGATTGTGCTTGCACGTTGTTAGAAACCCCATTAGCTAAGTTCGGCAACCTATCCCCATGGCCAGCATCCTGTCACTTCCTAGATGAGCTGCCTGTCAACGGTAAGTCAGCTCCTGTGCTCCGGACACTTTTTAGGTAGGGCTCACAAGGAGAGCTGACAGTCATCTCCCTGAATGTATCTTATTCAAAACAGTGCTTAGATAGCTTTGTTCTGACGTTGTTCGATGTGGACATGTTGTTCATCATTTTCGTGAAAGACGCGGTTTTAGCACTAGCTCTTTACCCTTTTCCTAGTTTTCGTTCTTCACTAGGGCGTTATTTTCTCATGATTGAGCAAGTAGTCAGTGACAGTCTTTACTACGATGTCAGGTCGACGGTCACTCAGAATGAGTCCGAGATTCTTGAGGTCGAAAAATATGGAGTCTGCTTAATGGACTTCTTCGGTAGGTACGATCTTAGCAACGCTGTAATCGAAGTTCAAGTGTTCCATAATTCGGGTTAGCGCTCTCATAATTCGCTGTGAAAGTCGAACTGTTTTCGCAACATGAATCATGACTCATTAGCAGTTTATGGAACGGGCTAAAAATATCCCTGCTTGTTAATCGATGCTCAAAACTATAGTCCAAAGATTGATCACAATAAGCAACGACACAGATGGACGGCGATTTGTGTGATGTCATATTGCAGGCTGTCTGAATGGCGTCGGCGTTTTGATGAATGAGACTGCATTTATACGCTAGGAAACGGTATGCAGCTGCCTACATCGTCAGGGCGAATTTTAAAGTATTCTACTGAGGGAGGTACTGGTAAAGTGCGATCATTTTCAAGAACTCTTGATGTGCTGGGAATGGTTCGATAAGAAACTGTGCGCTTCATATCAACTTTCATCAACAACTCTAATGAGTTTACCTTGGAAATTCCTGCCAGAAGAGGTGACCCGGGCTTCACGTAGTTGTACGGATTAACATTCAATGCTTATATGTCCATAAATCATCTTTTCTCCCAGTTTATTCTCACCTTTGACATTTATGCAAAAAACACTACTTGTTCCCGATATGTGGGTATGCGGGTACCCAGTAACCATTATTTTTGTTGAATGCGTTGTTACCATGGCCGGTCGTTTTATCTTTCTGTCATGTAGGGCTTAGAAGTATTGCACTGACAAAACTAAACAGTGTTGTGTGTGAATAGATGTCACTAATTCAGCATTCACTCACCAGATGGAGTGCGTTGCTCTCGGCGCAGTCAGTTTGGTCCCATGGGATTTACCTTGAACAGGTAACTGTTAAATAAATCGGTTTTCCTATCTCATTTCCTCCAGGCACCGACAGAAGATGTCAATGTTTATTTTTAGTTTGGAGAAAAATGGGATATGGAACCTCTGAAAATGATATTTTATACTCAGCCTATCTTGGTAGCTGTCTGAATGGAACGTCGTTGAAAAAATCGTTGCACTTCACTCATGGTTGCCGCACACAGCATTATTAATCGAATGTTCAGCGAAGTCTAAAAGCAGACGCTTCACTGAGCAAGGTTGAGCTACCATCTTTTTTTTCTCTGGAAAATCTTCTGGTATATACTTTGCGAATGTACAGCGGATTCAAAATGTAGCCAAGAGACTTTAGAGATGGTCACTCAGTGTCAATAAATTGGAATTGGGAATTCAAAGGGGAGTAATTCAGATAGATACATAGCTTACAAACTCATCTCTGTGGTGTGCCATTTACTAGGTTCTGGGCCGTGTAATGAAAGCCCACTGGGAATCCTTGTGTGAGCTTACAGTAGTCAAATGCTAAACAGGTAGATAGTATAGTTTCGTCACACAGCGAGCAGTTAGTTGTCTGGCTACAATTGAGAAGTCTGACAGACTTTATGAACAAACTGCTTTTTGACTACTTCAAGTAACCATCCCCAAAAAACGCAGAGTAATCAACACACTGAGCAAACTGCCCGCCGAATGATGCTCACGGGTATGCCTTGTTACGGGATTACACGCGCCATCCCATTACGTTATCGAATCAAGAAACATTACTTCGCAATCTCACATGAAATATGGTTACTTGAATGGACTCCAATGATTGGGGATAGTGGGATTGCTTTACAAACAATATTTCCATATATTATCTCCTTTGTGCCGAAATTAAGTATGCGCAATTAAAGGTATGAGAGTCGTATGCCTATCGGAACCCGATAGCTTTCTTTAGTAAAGCGCCGCAGTGTTTTTCCATAAAATGCCAACTACCATCAAGCTGCACAATGTTAGTCACGGAGTCACTTCACCTGACGTACAGCTGTAGTGAACTTGGACAGATGCTTTATTTGGATATGACAAAAAGTTAAAATGCGATTACCCTCAACGCTTTCGTTCAGTTCTACGTTATTATCAGGTTAAAAATCAAATTAATGGATATCACTGCATGCGTCTTCCAGGAGGCCCGAAGGCATTACGCGGAACCCGGTAGTGCCAAGCTACACGTAACCAGCCAGGGACGGAGTTGATCTGCAAACTGTTCTGCCAGAGGTTCTCAGCGGAGCCTTTTTGGCAGTAGCCTCCCTTTTAAGTAGTGCATTCAGCCAAGCTTAACTATCCCAGTTCCTCATTCAGTCCAGAAAGATTGCAAGAGCGCTACTGACCCATGCTTGCATTGCGCTCAGCCAGAAGTACGTCACACAGGCACTTTTTGGAAGCGGTCCACTTCGCTCACGACATAACATCACCTACTGGCATTCATCTCGTCTAGAAATTACTCACAATGTCACCTTAACTTATGAACAAGAAAATTCTACCTGCTAGACAACGACTCGGAGGGTAAACCACGTAGAATTGCCAGTGAGGTTTACCACAAAGTATACACTGTTCAATCGGAGTAGGCGCTCACAACCAAAAAATAATTTATTGAGTTAACTGAAGCTTGTCCACTCGACCAACGGTTTTGTGCTATCAGCCGTGAAGCGGCTGAAGCTGCCTCGAATAATCCGCCATTAAAGTTCACTAACAATTGAGTATTTGTATGGTATGCCGTTTATGTGGTCACATCTGGTGGCTAATTTTTTGGCGTAGCCGGAACATAGTCCACGTACTGGTCAGTAGGTCCATGTGGTCGTCCAAATTTCGCCAGGTCTTTATTCAGCCCAGACAGGTCTGATCGTGAGAATGCTGGGAGTTAGCGACCTAACTAGACCAGCATAGCTGTCCAACTGTATTTAGTGTCATTTTGTACTGTGTTCTCGAAATCAGGTTATTTTAGCTTCAATTGCTTAGACTGTTGTGAGTGTGCATGTATACAATCAGTATATAATCTTCATAAAGACGGCTTTATGAGGAAGACCGATGGGGCGAATCAGTCGGTACTAATGGAGCTATCTTTGGGTACTAACTGACAAAATCCAGCTCGGACGTGTCTACTTTTCACACGCATTACGCTTGTGGGAAGTCGGAATTGAGATTGATATCACCGTATACGCTATTGAGTTGAAAGCAGCTTCATTTCACTGAACGAACCAGAAACTCTCAGGGATCCAGCTATGCGGTTACAAGTGCAAAGCGAAAACGAGATGCACTAAGATTTGAAGCTCAATTACGATGTTTGATAAACCTCAAAAGCGCATATAAGTATTACACGAACTAGCGAAATACACCCATTTGCATACCGATTTGGTTTTGACGGGAGACTCACTTGGAACCCAGCTGAATCTCTCGCTTATGGTGTGCTTGAGCAACTAAATGTGCTGCACCAGGCAGAATCACGTTTCAGTTGGGCACGATATTCCAAATATCGTGATACACTTTGAACGTAATACGCCACTCACACGGTTGCTGAAAACAATTCGACAGCCAATGACCAGTTTCGCCATCATCATTTCGTGCTCATCAGGTAGGCGCAGTCACAAATTTGGGTTCAGGTGAGTCTCCCGTCAAAACTAAATTGGTATGCAAATGAGTGTATTTCGATAATTTGGGTTCAAGTGGAACACAGGGTCGACGGGTACTCGGGGACCGCACCTGCAAGATGAGCCCCTAGAAGGACCAAACAGGTCGTGGATTGTCGAAGAGTTTTCAACAACATGCTGAGTAGTGTGTTACGTCTATCACATGGACTAATTCACAGTTAGTTCGTTCTATGTGATACACATGTGCGAACCTAAACCCCACATTTGGTTTGAACTCATTAGAGTTCATCAAAAATTGTTACCCAGTGGGAGGAAAAACTGGGTCATGTTGTCAGTTTTACCATGTTTGACCGCACCAAAAGACGCTCGAAGCAGAACTATGTGGCATCAGTCCACATCTTGATCCACTGAGCCAAACCTGTAACGATTGTCGATGCTTACGCTCCAATCATATGCTCTACAAAAGGCTATAAAGATGAAGATTCGCCCTTCTTTGAAGGATTAGGTAAGCTGACACGATCCTCTCGCTGATAGACTTCAATATCCTTTTGGGGCGAGATCACTCCTCGTGGACAGGGGACGTTCCCCGACCCGATTGTGTCGGGAATGTTACAGACTTTTCGGACGTGTGTCACATGGGTGACACTATGAATCGACCTTAAGATAGCTTGTGCGAACGCAGATTAAAATTAGGCCTTGTAGACCATACTACCTCAGCCGCAACAGTAAGCCCAAAACAGTTGATGCAATCCTTCTCAAAAATTGGGAAATCAGCTTGTTGTATTACCAACAGCTGGACTCCCTACTGACAGCCTTCGATCCACCCTGCCCGCTTGCAGAAAGCTAGCACAATTTGAAGAACCAGATGATAACGATGGTTGTCAGCCATATTGGACGACTGCACCAAAGACCTCCTGAGTGATTTGGGGGCAACTACCAGCATATAAAACAGCTATCAGTTTGTCGAATCTTTTGCCCACCCGAAAAGCAAGTCTGGATGCAGCAGCTACTGGGTACCCGAAAGGATCTGACTCAAAGCTCAGCCGCATCACAAACAAAGTGAGCATATCGGAGAATTTGTTGCTCTGCGGCGGCACAAAGAATTGTATGAGTGTTTAAAAGCCATCTATAGGCCATCTGTTGGAATAACAAACCGACCTAAATTCTCCAGGTGGCTGATACGGGACTGGGAAGTCATCCACCAAAATATCGGATATATGGCGCAAGTACAGTACCAAGCTGCCGATACTTAGACAGTTGTGCAATTGCAGAATAGTAGTGCAGCTGGAGAAGACACATTTTTTGCGGAACTCTTTAGGTATAGTGGTCTGAATCTACAGAATCCACTTCTTTGGCTGATAAATATGGCGTGGAATTGAAATTTTCATCGTAATTCAATTTTGCTTTCTCCTTGTTACCCTAGAAGGTGAAATAAAACACGACTTCACCTGACAACTACAGGGACATAAGTCTGTTAAGTTGCTCTGGCAAGCTCCTGGCACCACTGCCACCCACTCTGTTGACAGCTAAAGTGGTTGAAGCATAAATCTGTGAGGAATAGTGTGTGTTCCCTACTGATTCCAGCACAATGAATATGGTACTTACCGCATGATGGTTTCAGGAAAATATCCTCAGGCATATCCAGCCGCTCTATGTCTTATTTAGACTTCACGAAGGCCTTCAGTTTCTCTGACCCATAAGCATTACAGAGAATTCTTTACCAATAAGACTGTTAGTCAAGATTCGCCAACCCATTCAAAGTCGAAATGACGAGATGTGAGCGGAGATGCTAACGAATGGATCAACTTCAAATGACCTCGGAATCTTTACACTGGTGTAAAATAAGAGTGCATCCTTGCCCCCATCCTCTTCAGCCTCTACTAAACCACCAGGCTGGATGCGGCTTTTGTGAACGAGATACTGATCTACAGTTCTAGTATCTGCTTGATTGACGTCTGTTTGATATTAAAAGTTTTCGTATGGGAAGTTGGATCCAGCAAACCAAAGTCTGCACTCTGTTTTTTGCGGAAGACTGTCGTTCAAACATGATGGACTGCAACAGCTAGCTGAGAAGTTTTCGGTCGTTGTTGTGGGGTTTGGGCTGAGCGATACCACGAAGAAGCCTTTCGTTCTGCACCTAATTGAGCCGGGTGAAGTCCCAAACAGTCTTCCGCAAATCCAGCATGGAACGGAGATTTGGGATGCCTGCTCAAATTGGTGACCTTTGGCCCACTGACCAAACCTAAGGGTTGTGTGTGCTCCGGCCAGAGGGTCTTGAAATCATGTAAGAGGTGAACCTGAGTTACACAAATTAGGTACTGAGCCACTGGTTGTATTTAACTGGGGTACCTCGTGTTTATTAGGTGTGCGCAGAAGAGTACTTGTAAACTTAGGTCTTCAGTATCGAGGACAAGCAAATCTTGATGCGATAAACGCGATATTTAAGGCTTAAGAGGTGGTCTTCCCCGCGTTTATCTCCCTCTTTGTTCACAACGTTGATTTCCCCTTATGTCATTCTACCTTTTAAGTATTACTTTTTGGCGCAATCCATCCATTTGTGATTTCTCCACTCACTTCTGAGTACAGACTAATTAAGCAGAAATACTACAACAGATGAGGAGTAAAAGCAGCCTACTATCCAGGGAAAGAAATCGATGCCAGACTTTTTGTTAGACTTATCAGTCAGAGCCAGTTAACTGATTGTCTCCACGATCGTTTTCATCAACTGGAGGACTCATAATCCTTAGAATCTAAGGTTTCATCGAAATTGGCTAGTCAAAACGAAACATACCTTTTAATCGTCCCTGAGTGTTATCTTCCGTTTAACATCAGTCTTTAGGTTAGATGAACAGTGCACCAAATCACACTCACACTAACACAGCTGCAACTTTTGCCTCAAAAATAAAAGTGCCTACGCCATGAAAAGGTGACTGTCCTCCTTCTGTCATTGCGCAAGACTGACTGCTTATCTCAGACGACAAAATTACTCACCCGTTTTATGTATCGAATGTATTCGTTATTTGGTTTTTAGGCCGGGGGGACTGCATTCGTCGCTCATCGTTTATTTACCCCACCTTGACCGTTCAGGAAAGTGCATTTGTTCTCCGTGGAGTTGAGAGCAATGCACCACTAGTTTTTAAAGTGGAAGTGGCTGAGCCATTTAGTTCTATGAGAATCTCGAGAACCAGCGACTGTGGTTGGCCTAAGTGTCTCTTGACCACTGAGGCCCGCTTATTATGATTGAGTGTGTGGATTAACCGTATTTGTCAATAACTGCCGTGATATGAAGGCGTAAAGAGTATAGGTTTGGTAATCTAAGCAGGATGCGAAAAGTATTTTCATCTGGAATACAAACATTTGCACACAAAATTTATTTTAACCGTAGACTCAACTGAAACCAGCCGGATTTCTCATTTATGATCTGCTGCAGCTGAATACGCTTCACAAGGTCGTGGGCTGTCGAAGAGTTTCCGGCAACTTACGAACGCTGTGCTCCCGGTCGGATTCTTCTAGTGTAGATGGCTGCTTTATTACAGTAAGCTTATAGAGAGTGAAATGTTTGCTCGATCAACTCTTTATCCACAGCTATAATTCTGTCATATGGGCCGACTGATTTGCCATAGTAAGACATTGGGAAGCAGAATCTTGAACTGAAATACATCGAATTGACTGCTATTGGATAAGGTGTCATCATACCGGTGCGTCGCCAAGTAATCGGCTCGCAGTCATGACCGTCACTCATAGGACCCATTTGTCTGCAGTGCACATGCATACACCATGCGACGGCCTCGGGCGGACTCAGCTCGTGACCTGGTTTTCGCGCACGATCGCGTGGCTATGTGAGCGTAAACACGAGACCGGTGCTGTCACCGGTCAATCAGCCGTTCGGTTCACCGGACTAATTGACCACACGTCAAACAGACAATCTGATTGAACTGATTTCAGCTCAACCTGTAATTTGTTCGCAGCAGTTATCTTGACCTTTGTTGATCTGTGTCAGTGAGCGAACTGTCTGATCAGAAAACAGAGAAATGGAGCCAAAAGAAGTCAGCTGAAACCAAAAATATTTTCTGGTCTGGCTGTAATTCACCGTAGCTGTCCTTTCCCTATCTCAAAAGTGTCCGTTTTAGTTTGATGTCCCAGCATGGCTTGAAAGCTTTAATTTTAGGCCTGGTAATCTCCCCATGGATTACTCTGGAAGCAGCGGTTTTTACTACATTTTAAATTAGCGTGAGTCACGTCCACTCAGAGGCTCTACTACGACCAAACGCCACAAAGAACCAGGACAGTAAGAACAAAAATCATGGTCGGTCATCACTCAATCCTCACACTGCGAACAGTTATAAAGATTTGATACGTTTTGATCGTAACATGCGCCGAAGAACATATTGTTTCCAACGGGGATAAATAAGCGTGAAGTTCAAATAGTCCACCCGGAATAGGATAGTATAAGGTCCTGCGGACTTTCTTTCGGTTAAGCTGCACCAGATCGTGCTTTGATGCAAGACTGCCAAAGAGCGGAAGCGCACACCAAAATGCCACAGAAACACCAGGAATAGTTCCAACATTGTTGATCCAACGGCTGGGGCCAAACATTCTTCCCGTAACTATTGGGCTGTCTGTCACTAGTTTGTTCTGAATGGTAGGTATCCTGCGGACCGTACGCGTTAATGCCATTAGGATGGGTCTCGATAACCTCTATGGAAGGCAAGGACAGGAAATTCCTTGTAGACCCATCAAATGTGGACCTAAGGAAACTCCAACTTGAGAGTTTGGTGCTGAGTTTTACGTTTATAATCAGACCTTATGCTAATGGCCACACATTCATGGAGACAACGCAGACGATTCACCTTCACGTCTCCAGAACTGGTCGAAATTGAGTTTAACTGGTTTAAGTAATCGTTTTCGCTCCTCACAAATGCATCGATTGGTATACGTTGAGAAGGCTGCACAGGAGCTTATAAGGAATGAGAAGTGATTCTGAAACCTGACTGCGAATCTGATGGTGTGACAAAACAAGAGGC
Organism: Clonorchis sinensis; assembly: GCA_003604175.2. NCBI lineage: Eukaryota > Metazoa > Platyhelminthes > Trematoda > Opisthorchiida > Opisthorchiidae > Clonorchis > Clonorchis sinensis. Next base: position 5,984,278 of record CM030369.1, on the reverse strand, counting down.
CTTGTTTCTGCAAGTTTGACGCTTTCAAACATACCGTCGACAATCAGTCTGACAATGAGGCGTTGGCAGAGGAAAGGAAATTCATTTACTATGTAGCTTCAACTTACAAACCGTGTCTTATGTGCTTGATGCAATCTGATATCACACCCATGGAGACTCTACGGATGACTCACGGCTCACTAAAATGACATTTATTGAGAAAACCTGAGAGCGGTCCGTTGAACGCACTGTCTAGAAAAATGATCACAGGACTTTAGGGTAACTGGCAAGTGCAGAGATTGCGAACTCGACGATGTGCTCTTTTGAAGTCAAGACTTTGTTGAACAAAAAGCCCCAGAGAAACTAAAAATTTCCTGCGTAATTTTCTACATCTTAAATTTTACGTCCAGGTCTTACGTCTTTTCTGGTTTGGACCCTGAAGGAACCTACTACCGTCTTGTTAACCTCGGTTTCTGCGCAAGCGTGACCGTTCACTTTACTCGACAGAGCCAAACTGATTTGCACTCCTAGTACACTGGATGAGAAGATCCACCTACTCAAAAGAGTACGGTGGAATGATTATCTGGGTTGTTTTATTTGGGAAAAGCTGACAGTTCACTAGAATTGACAAACAGAAAATCACGCCACGAAGTCTGATATTATCATTTTCACCCTATACTGTTGACGAAAAATCAGCCCCCTTCAAACAAACTAGATGTTTCGTTGAAAAATGTGTTGTTATAACACAAACAAGAGGAACCTCACCTTCGCCAATGAAAGCGGTAAAGTCTGTTTTATTGACTAACGATAGTTCGCCTGTACCTACGATGATGAAACTCATAACGATTGAACTGACAACCTCCGGTCAAACAGACGAGTAATCGATTGAAAAATGAAATTCCTCGATGCGTATTAATCAATCAATCGAAGTCAGTTCAGTGAGCTCAGTAAGACTGAGAATATCATGGTTTTGTCGATTTGGTCACATTTTTTAGGACTTATCTAGGGGACTTATTGTTGCCATAATTCATTTGTTTGCTCGTTTACTCCGTTTTACGCTTGAGTTATGCTTGAGAGTTGCAAAATGAGTTCCTCCGCGGTCTTGTTGTTCTAATCTTACTATTAAGGGCGCTTTGGACGCCAGATCAAGTCAGTTCAACATAAGTTGAGTCAAGGTGGATGCCTCACCGATTGGTGAGCCTTCAGTGCTCACAGAAGAGTGGGGAAAACAGGAGTGACAAACTAAATGAAGTCGAAAAAAATACAAGATTTACATATTTGCCAAGGTAGGCATGTTCTAGGACCCGAAGTGAGTGTCTGTTGCTTCACAGATATGTGCACTACACGAGAACCCAAGCGTGCCAGTTGCTTTACATAGATCTAGATGAATTAGTATGCATATGATGAACTGCATCTACCGGAATTTCGCAGCAGCACTGGCACAGACCACAGGGTGCGTGGAAGTAACGGCTTTAGCGAAAAACGGTGCTGGTTAGATCAATACACTTGGATAACAACATAAGCGATAGGATAATCAGCAAACGATCATTTGTTGATGCCAATATGAGGGAAGTATGAGGTTACTCTAAAGGAGGCTAAAGGGGAAATCCAAGCACTTTTTGGGCTAAAAGAATGTGAAGACGACGTTTTCATTAGAGCACTGAATACTAGAGTTAAGATAAGGACTGAGAACCAGAATATGAATAACTGATTACGATGTAATTCGCAACAAACTGTGGATAGTTGCATTGTATAAATAAACGCAGAAAACGACAACTAGGTCGGGAGAGCTCTTGAAGAACACCTCTGTTGGTCAAAGCTAGGAGGTATATTGATCAGCAAAATAATCGTTCAAGACTGGTGAGGTCTTGAAATGAAAATTCCAGATCCACATAGCATGAATGGAAAAACACAGTTGGGCACGGTCTAGAACTGCCGATATCTCTCCTGCCGGAACGGACCGGCTGAACTACCTAAGACGCTCACTGTCCGCCGCGCTCGTAGACCTGAACTTTACAGTTGATTCGTCACACGTGTTTCCACTGGACTAACTTTTGGTACGTGCGATTGACGGCAGTGAATACCATATGTGAATTTCAAAGTGGCTCAGACGTTTGTATCGTTTAGGTATCCAATGGAATCTGGCGAGATAATTGTAAGATAGGAGCTCGGTGAGCCCTTCGTGTTATCAACGAGAGCCTGTCTACCCTTTTTCTATCCAACTCTGAAGCGACGAGATGTATTATAAGTGCCACGGTTTCGAGCGCAAATCGTGAGCATCAGTCAGAAAATTTATGGTTGTTGACTAAGTCCAGGGATATCTCCATTTATTTCGGCAGAATTGTTCTAAAGCACTTAGTAGGTGGCAAGTCCATTCAAAATCGAGGACGCACTGTCGAATCTGTTGAAATTGTTCACTGCCATACACAAAAGGGAGACGAGAAAGTAAGTCAAGCTTGCGGATGTGTCATCACTGGGCACTAATTTGTTTATCACGAAGATTATGAATTCAAATTCAAATTACACGGAACCGAATTGTTTTCAAAAAACCTCTGAAACCGAAAGGTGAGACAGCTTACGGTTTTAGCGTCAACGGTTGGATTTGTTTCAGGTTTTTCTTATTCGGATGGCAACACCACTGTTGTAACAGTTCATCGGGAATGCACTTGCGATTAGATTAATTGGTTAAACACAGCCACGTTTCCTGAAGCATGACGACGCCGGTAATTCTGTATTAATGAGATAATGTTCGGGGGAAACTCATCGAGGTTCCAAAACCAAAGAACCAACACTGTTAGATACATTCGGTAAGCTAGGCATTTCTTTGATACTGAGATGTCTAAGCGCGACATACCGACCAGCGCAAAGGCTTTCCGTACCATACCACAAAGCTTCACAACCGGTCTCCTGAACCAGTTCCTCAGTGAGTAGCCAAAGCAACTGACGCAAAAGCACGAAAGTGTTTCGACTATTTGACCTTGGGGCACCCTTCAACGAGTAAAATTCGAGTTCAAATGAGAAATCTTTACAGTGTAACTTTGTGAAGTCTAAGCAGAGCACAGCCAATTGCGTGGTTTGTGCGTCTGCCGTCTTCTGTTATCAACAGACGTTTAACCATATAAACTAGAGAGTTTTTCACCTATTCCAATCGCTTGGTCTTCGGAAGTCTCTTGATTCACCACCTACCAAAAAAAGAAGGAAGGAAAGTACAATGCCCACTAGATTCTCGGCATAAACTGGTTCATGTTTGTGGCACAAAATCCGAACGTTTGGTCTTACATTGCTTTCTCAGCGAAGACATGATCTTAGAAAATTTCGCGCTTATTTCTTTTCCTTCCTGCGGATATCTGCCTACAAACTAACGAAAACCACAGAGAACTGTTCTCACGACCTGACAACATTTTTCAATATCCAACCGACAGAGAATTGTCTGGTTCTGATTGTTGGCCGGTTCTCACGTTGAGGTGAAAAGAATGATTCGCTTTCATTAAATGTAACCACTCCGGTTTGTGGCAAGCATTAGTAACGATCTGTGATCATGTCTGTGGTACTACTCAGTCGTGACAACCAGTTGCCACAACAACCCGGTATAATTGAGTATTCTGGACAAATTCCGCTAGTCACGTATCCTATCTTCCTTACTTTTGAGCCCACGAATCCAGACAATCAGGGGGAATTGCTCTCACCCTAAAGCAATGTCTCGACAGAACGAAAATCCAAGCTGTGCTCGGTGAATCATTTCCGCACGTTTAGTGGGGCTTGTGAACGATCAGCTTTATATTTAAAAAGTACAGTTAGAAGTCCTGTGTTTCGAAGACCTCGGGAAACGAGTGGCCCTTCTTTGATATTCGTTGACGTGCTGATTTGGAATTTGTATTCGCTTCGATTCGATAGAACATCAGAGAACAGAGTTTGACCCGAAAACAGCAGATTTTGACCCTAGGCTGACCGGTGGAGTCATATCTCAACACCTAAACTATAATTAACGGATTAATGCGTCGACGTTCGACACCCTGCGGGTACGAATTGACATCCAAGATGAATCAATGGCTATTTGTTCATCTAATGACGTGAATAACGTGTCATCAATCAAATCAAGCGTGACTGATCATACCTAGAAGTAAGGACTTATACAATGTGCACTCGTGAATTAGGTTGGTTGGTTACAGACCGATCGGTACTATTTCACAAGCAGTCTAAAATCTAAACTCCATCGATTTGAAGGACTTATACAATGTGCACTCGTGAATTCGGTTGGTTGGTTTCAGACCGATCGGTGCTATTTCACAAGCAGTCTAAGGTCTAAACTCCTTCGATTTATGCGAGTAGAAATGGAAGAAAGGAAAGAAAAATCACCTTCATTCCACTCAATATGTACATCAATCTCTACAGGTTGGACCTGTATACCAAAAATTCGAAAAGGGGGATCTCATCGGGGAAAATATCTACAGACGAAAATAATGGGTTTGAGTAATAGCTGAACTGGTGGAGTGAATCGATCGGGAAAATATAAGGGTGCAAAACTTGGGAATTATCTGGCGTGTATCACAGTTGCGGAAGGCATGTATGGAATCTGACTCTGGAATGCATATGTAGGATGCAAAAGATAGGTTCAATCTTTTTTTCTTTGACGAAAGCGATCAGGTAATCAAGATAACCGGAGTCGTTTGAGCAGGAATTCGGGCACGTTAAACTTTCGATGATACCGCACCGATGGACCCGGTCTCAGCTAGGGAAGATTTTGTCAAAGTTGCCATCTTTTCACGTTTGTTGTAGTAAGCCTGTAGCTCGTGCAATTCGGATACAGAGACATGGACCCAGTCAATAAATTTTTGTCGTACGTTGGCAGAGGGAAAGGTGAAATTGAGTTTGGGGCCTTCATCGTTACATAAGCATGCGCCATGCCGATGGTCTGCAAGGTAGAAAGAAGAGACAAACTCAGCGATACTAGCTTCAGCGGCGAGAACCTCTAGGACAAACAGATATGCGAAGCACTGAAAAAACGATCAAACCCGAAAAAAAAACAGACTATTTCATAGAATATTTGTGATAATTCCTGAGAAAAACTGTCATAAACCGGCTCATATTCTTTTGAAGAAAGTAATTTGGGTTTAGTCTATTATTTCAGAATACGTCCTGTTCTCGAACACTTCACCCAGAGGGGGGAAGCGGATCAGTTGGCCGTGACTGTCAGCTTGACGAGCGAAAACGGAAACGAAGTTGAAAGATGTCGCGCTCAGCTGGAAATCCACATCCAGCTGTTTATGCGTGTTTCCATTTGTGCACCGAATGATGAGGAATCTGTTGATTAGCAACCTGAGTCAGACGAAGATGTGAGGCACGGCGCTGAGCGAAAGTATCAAACCCGAGCTAATTGGGTTGAAGGACACAGGTTGTGACTGTGTTTTCAGCGGGGCATTCGATCTGGAAAGGAGTCGGATGAAGGCTGGACGCAAAAATAAACATTTTAATGTGAAACGAGAAAGCAGCTTACATTGTGTTTCAAACACCAACACGTGAACCTCTTTCAGTGGCAACACAGCGCGGACTTGGTACACGCCAAGTGCCATTGGTTCATGCGAAAAGTACTGGCTTGATTTCGGCTTGGATAAGGTCGACGCGGAGGCAGCATCCTGTCCCAGGGCAACCGAGGCAGCGCTGTGCCAAATAGATCCGGAACCTCCGGAATGTGCTCCAGAAACAAGTTTAGACACAATTAAGATGTCGTTAAACAGGAGAATGTAGCGCCATCGCTTGTGGTGACGTGACCGCCGAACAACAATTCGGTCTAGTTGTCGTCCGACTATCCAACCCACAAATCTTCGGTGGCGTTGAATGAAATTATCGGTTTTCAGCGTCCCTACCAACATTGAATCTAGGCGTCGCATTTGATCCATAGGATCCGGCAGAGTCTTAAATTCATTTTTGGCCACACGATGATAGATACCACAAAGCAACTCCAGTGGAAGGTCTTGACCATTGTCGATACCCCGATTATTGTTTATAAACTCCTGTTGCGTCATTCTTTGGCCGAAGCGACGCACGTTCGGGTTATGAAGATCGGTGTGAAGCATTAGTGTTGAATAGGCCAAGACTTCCACCGTTTCCTCGTTGCAAAACATCTGAGCAACCAAGTTTCGATTTTTGGCACAGTAAACTTCTTGGAAGATTTTCATCAGATAACTGATTTTTTGCGATTCTCCCTGAGGGCAGGACAAATTAAGAGATAGGGATTACTGGGAGTGTCGGAAAATTTATTGATATTTTGACTCAGTTCAAGCTTTTTTTAAAAATCCAACTATACTGAAGAACAGCCCATTTTCTATTTATCTCTGATACATTGCCACCCTATTCTTGCTGTATTCCATTGATACGGTTTACCGGTTCAGGAGAGATGTGTCCAAAAATGGACTAAAAGTACCTGGTCCCAAAATTGTTTTTCTTGCGCAAGATATAAAGCTGTAACACCATAAAAATCTTCAAAAAGGACGACCCCACGAATAGGTTGAGAAATGTCAACCAAAGCATTCGGTTTAGAGCCCAAACATTACCCCTCTGGGTGTGAAAACATACGGCACTTTTCCAGCGGGACAGTGATGGTAATGAATCGCCCAGTACCAAGCACTGCCAGCAATTGAATGTTTGTCCCAGCCTTAAGGACATTACGTGGTGTAGAGGAAACCATACCGATTCGTAACTTCCCTTTACAGGACGGCATAGCACGCAGTATTTGATTCATTCCTATCTACAGGCCCTCGTAGAAAACACAATGGAGGTCGCTTAAACTTGGTCTTGATCAGGTGGGTCCTAATGCTGACTGGAATTTGAAACGCTTTCGAATAACACTAACCCGTTTGAAGCTGTCCATCTCACATTGGGTGTACAGCTAGCCAAAATTAGAGAGTAGGCTGATATTTACCGCATTCTTCCATGAAATGTGAGTTTGATGGATTGAACAGCTTTACTAGGCGTTTTTCAGTCAGTGTTCATAGTCCTAAAGTTGGTATCACTTATGTTCGGCACAAGGCGAATCTGAATCACTCAAGCAAATTGTGGTATGAGATATCCGTGATGATAACCACATTCAACTGGGTGTACGCTGGAAGTTTTTGTAGTCATGAAATTATCGTAATCCGATTCAAGTCTTAACAACAACCCTCCTTCTTCGTAATCAGCCCCGTGACGACTGTGGAAAAAAATGCAAGTGCTCTTCAACGCGTTGTGTTCTGCACGCTACAAATTTTCTCACGCAAAACTTAGCGAAAAAGCGCTGAACACTTGAAGAACATGAGATGGACAAACTTACCGCGGGATGAAAGTGGGAAAGCACGGCTCTGACCGCCTCGTCGACTTGCAACTTCTGCATGGGAACCAACCGCAGATACTCTCTGCGGCAACAAAGAGAAAAAAGTATCAATACGTTAGTTCAAGTGTTCTGGATATCAGTTTGTTTTCAGCTAAGACACAGGAAATCCGTAATACCGAAAACTCCTGTTTTGTGGAGCTATATTGAAGAAAAACAATGAACAAGTCCAGTTTGTAGAGTGATGCGAAAAAGTTTCTAGTTTCAGAGGGGCTTGTAAAACAATCGGTCGGTTGCTTTATTTCAAATTGGAGCACTGGTAAGTTGTGCTTCGATATAGACTGTCTTCGAGCTGGAAGACATTTCGCTTGATAAAATAAAAGTTTCCATCAGCCTACTTATAGCGTAGGGCAGTTACAGCATTAAGTTAGATTTGTCCGCGCAAAGAATGCCTAATCCAAGCGGCACACTTACCTGAGTACTTGGGTTGAAAATGGATCTGCAATGGCACCAAAATACTCCCCAATGGCCTGACGACTGAGACCTCCATGGTTGAAAATCCAGCGTGCCACTGCGATTGGAACAGAAGCCACCAACCCGTTTTCGGTCAGATATCTCACACCCTCATGAGGATTCCTGTAGGATGGGTTGAACAAATCGTAGAATCAGGTGTGTCAAATAGGTCACTAACTCAGCTGTTTGGACCCTATGCTGAGCGAAACGATGAGACTTGGTCTGAGAGTAGCTTGGAATAAACCAAAAATTAAGTTACACATGGATGATGGACCGATAGCGTATGATTACATTTACATTTCATGATTACATTTACGGGACTATAGTAGACTGAATGTCACAAAAAGCGATCGAAACTAGATAATACTTCGAAAAACATAACCTACTTGTTAAATAACGTCTGTCCGACATACAAGTGACATCTTCTTCTTGCCCGATTTAGCGATTTTCGTAGTCGCATGGCCCATTCGTTTGCGCGCCACTCGGAGTTCAGTCGGTCCACCTTCACGGGCGCAGAGCTGCTCTCCTCTGTGTCACTGTTGGTTGATGTCGTCTGATCTCCAGGCGATGGATCCAAAAAGCTCAACTCGGATGACCATCCAGAATCTCGGCCCACTGATCTGGTGGAGCCTTCGAACTCGCTTCTTCGGAAAAATTCTTGGAAAATTGAACTATCAGATTCAACCAGTCTGATAGGTGCATTAGTTGGCGAAGAGGAAATTGGATGAATATCTCGGGACCGAGTTCCATTGTGTGAAGACACTGTCGGGCTGGAAATGGAATCACAGCCATCATCAGTAGCAGTCCGATCACCTTCCGAGTAGGTTTGCAGCAGGACAGATTTTGAATAGTCGTCGTAGACCGGTCCATCTATTCCCGTGAGGGGCAGCACATAAGGATTCTGATCGAATGGAACGTCGTTTCTGCTATTATGATCACCTTCAGTAAGGAAGCAATCTCGAGATTTTTGTGCCTCACTGTTTGTTTTGCTTAACCCTGAGGCGGACTCTTGTTCCATTGGAGTTTGGTATAATTCATCCATCGTATTTGGGAGTCTGTAAAGGATGAGAAAGAGCATAAAACGGTTAGTCAGTTGAAGCCAATGTACCCTAGTTAGTCTAGCCACTATTTGTTGTTCTCCCATGTACTTCCATTTCTGACGCGTGCCAGTCACCAAACTCCTGTTCAGGCAACCTACCACCACCGATCTAGTTGCAGGCTCTTTGTCTTGAGTTTCCCCAATCGATATTCCCCGGACACGGTGCGTCACCGTTTACAAGAGTTCTGCTGGTCCATATGGTGGAGACAAAACGGCTGGAATAGTTCCAGATGCTCCACGTCAAACTTAGATCACGCTCTTTTCCTACCACCCCCCTCCCAGCACAGCCCACGTGGAGGCGTTTGGATCGAGAATACTTCTCCCCACCAGCTTTTAGCCCATATGGATCAACCTAATCTTTCCCGCATCTGACCAGCTCACGTGTGCTCATTATGCTTCCCATTCACCCACCCTGTCTTCCACCTTGAGTGGGGGGAAGTTAGGTTATGGACACACGAACGCACCTGCACGTGAGTTGACAGCCTTTCACACAACTGGCTCTCCATCACACACGCGCATGGTCGAGAGTTTGAGCACGTGCTGCGTTCCTGAACTAAAACCGGCGTTGTGTGGGTTAAACTGCTTAGTGTAGGGGAGCGAGCTTATGGTGATCAGACATCCAGGCTGCATGAAGGCTTCTAACCGGTCGGGTCGAAAATGGAAGCAAACTCAACCGCTTCTAGTGAATGTCTTAATCGGTGTGCACAAAACCGCCTATCGGTAGTGTGAGGAGATCTGGAAATTTCGTCCTTTAAGTGAAGCTGATCTAAGCCGGAAAACCGAGAACCACGTAAAACAGAACCACCTTCTCATAGCTCCATGGTCCAAAATTAATTCACAGAAAATGATCCTTGGGTTCAAGAGCAAGGTGTCGAGCACTTATTTAATAAAGACTTGCATTCACGTTAGAAAGGTCACTCGCCTGGATCCTTCTCTCGGAAGTGAAGAATTGTACGCATATTTACTATCACCATTATGCTTATGCGGAACAATACTTTCCATGCCATACAAACTTCAAAAAACTTGTCTGCTAATCGTCAACACACGGTAAGGTTCCTGTCTACGATACTGTTGAGACTGAGCTCACCTGTTTAGAAAGTGATGAGCATGCGGTCTCGAGACCATAAAACAGGCGCAAGTAGTGTGTGGCAACCCCAGATATTACGATATATATCAGAATCTATTCGACAAATTATTCGTCATGCCAACTCTGGGCAACTACTTTGCAGTAGTATGTTACAGATACCTAGTAGTGTGTTAACTTTTGGAATAACCTTGCAATCTGTGTTTGACGAGTGCTTCTTGTTATCCTTGTACGCTGCGTGATCCAGTTACATATGTTCGCAAAAAATTGCGGCTAGGACGGTCTTTGGGGTCTTAATAGCCTAAACTGATAAGTCGGGAAACGTCTTCTACGGATTCCGTCTTGAACTGAGAATCATTCTTGTCAACATGAGTTCGGAAAATTCCAACTCATCATCCGCGGGTGACCGAGTATCCTTAAATGGATTCAACAGCTGATCAGAAATATTTATTTGCAGAGCGAATTCTGCAGATGCATAATTTTGGCCTACAGGCACTTGTTCCAGGGGGTGAATGATGTATGTCTGACGGACAGGAATCTGACCTTATCTAATGAATTCCCATGAACCCCCTACTAAAAATATCTGGTTTATATCTTTATACCGTATTCTTAATTTGAAGACCCTGAAACAGCTCACCATCTGGACCAAAATCATGTGAATAGTTGGTAAATTCTTTGATACAGGGACGCGCAGAATCGCTCAAGTTTTCTACAGACATATCCAAAAAACGCACAAAAATGGAAAATGCAGTCAAATGGTACCAGAAGAAAACCCCTTGCGCCCGAATTCCCAACAAAAATTTGCTGTGTCATGTCTCCAGCGTCAAGAAAGTTAAGTGATGACTAGTGCAGCGTCCAAAATTAAGACTCACCGTTCTGAAAGCGGTTTGAGATTGACTGACTTTCTTCTGATTTCACAGAAAGATACTTTAAACCGCTTTTTCTCACCCATAACAGGCGTTGGTGGACATATTAATTCCGTAAGTGTAGGTTCGTTTTTCCGTTCAATTGGTGAGCGGTCTCGATCAACGGTCAAAGATCTTCGACGGCGCCAACTGCTGAGCATCGAAACTCGTCGTTTCGGATCATTTTCCTGGCTTGTCCGCGGACACGGCTGCATGCTGAAACGTTGAACTAATTTTTGCAGGGGTTGAACGAGTTTGTCTCCTATGGAGCTGTGAGGTTCTGAATCACATGTTGCAGTGTTAAATGAAATCGGCCGTAGGGCGACAGGCTTGTTATTGACATTATGGCTTCCCTGGTGTTTCCGTATTTTAAATATTCCAGGGCGCGGATTTATTGTCAAAGGAATCCGTGGATGGCCCGCAATATCACCACCATCCATGCTAGGAGGTGTCCGTGGAAAATGTGAAAATCGAAAGCCTTCGTATTCAAATAAATGTCCGATTGCTGGAAGGATGGCGGAACTAGGGGGTGTTTCCACCAATCGGTGCACGACAGTGGCGCGTGACAGCTTCCACCAATCAGATGAAAGCTTCAATGGCCATAGTCACACTCAGTGAGCGTCAGCACGATAGTGCGTGTGGCTGGTGAACAGAAACGAACGGACGACAAACCAAAGCACGTTCTCACAATCGGTACTTATGCATACCCCACGTTCTTATTTGTACTATGCACAAAGAATCCTACTGAATATCCCGATAGCGGGGCCCGTTTTCCTAACAGCTTGGCTTTTGCAGTGGACGAATTCAGTAATAGACTAAGTGAACAGTGAGTTGCAGCGGTGGTGATGTGGTTAGGGAATAGTCAGTTAATTTATCTGAAAGTCACAGGCTCCGGATGTTACCATAGACGGAAGTTGTTTGCATGATATGACGAACTGTGGAGGATTCCCGAAAGTCACATGCTTCTAAGTAGAATAATCAGATGAGCAAAATGTCACCATATCAGACTACTACTAGCCATGCCCGGGAACTTGTGGAAATTTTGCCTACATACCACCAGAATATAGCATTTCAGTCCCACATCATGGCTTCAAAAGACCTTCCTTCTGGAGGGAGTCATCCGTTCTGCTATTTTAAAATGGTCTCTCTCGTTATTCGTTACTGAGTGTGACTGACAAATCAGATTTGACCTACCTGCCTATATTTAGCTTCTTATTTAATTTTGTTTCATTTATATTTACTCCCTGCAGGTTTAGTTATAGTCAAGTGTTTGGGAGTCGTTCCTGCTCCGAACATTTTAGCAATTCGGTTCCCCCAACACGTAACAATTCTGTTTTGCTTTATGAACACGCCTTTCACAAATGGGAAACGGATGTCACAATTGTCCAGGCCATTATATTCTACACTTTCTCACTTCCCAAAGCTTCCAAGAACAGTGATGGCATTGGAAGACTTTTTACCGCCGAGAAGTATAGGGAATCTAATTTTGTAGTACGAAATTTGATGGTATCTAGGAGGCATTTGAATTATGGAAAACGGGGCTGGCTGTAATTCAGTTGAACTGCGTGAACTATTGCCCAAAACATCCAGTATTTGAACATACTCAACAAAAATATACAGTTGCTTGCAACAACGCACTGTTATGAAGTTCCTTACAACTTACTCATTCTTTTTGCCTATCAATTTTGGCCGCTTCCACAGGACTATTATTTAAACCTGAAATTCCACAACAGTCATTGGTGTGCGAGTGAGTTGTTTATTTTTTGTTTTGGTTGTGAGCCAGTATGAGACATGGCTAGTCAATTTATCTAGGTCCAGTTTTTCGATGGCTTGTGCTCACTTTCATTGTCCGAAAACAAGGACTAAGTAGGGGTGTGCGTGGGATTCAATGTTCCATCTTGTGTGCCCCAGTGATTCAATCACCTTGCTTTCCTTACCAAGACTAATATAAATGGACTGCAAGCGTCTTTGGTGGAAACAGCACTCCCTCCATCATGGCCAGTTGCGTCCTTAACATGAATGAATTAACTGAGTGACAATGGTAATATGGAATTTTTAGTGTTTCAGCATGGGAAAAGCCAACTCTATTCGTCACCAATTTCACTGATACGTGCTATTCTCGTTATCCCAGTTCTACTCATGAGGCGACAATGCAAACTAGGCAACCTCCACCGTGCACCAAACTGTCATCTCACAGCACTACACAACTCTAGAACCTCCATATGGTATCTCTCATACAAGGTTGTAAACGTGGGTTCCGTTAATTTAATTTATGAGTCTTTCTAGATCGTTCCAACCTACATCTGAAGAGAGGCGGACGCTCTTGCTGTCAGGAGGGCACCAAATTTGTGCACCAATGATGCTGGTTTATTCCACAGGTTTTCAGTCGGCTTGAGATCAGGATATCATGCTGGCTGGTTCAGTTTATACAGGAAACAGATTGTTATGAGGGGAGAGGTTTGAATTGCTGCATTATAGCCAATCCTTCTTTGTATGAGTGGCAGTGATATCCATTGGAATGTTTTTGGTAAAACGTGTCTTTCCGTTACTTAACGATTATATTCACTCCTCACCTCTCCACAGTTGGCGATGATACCGTCAAAATGTTTCTGTAGTGCGTTGCAGTTTTCGTATCTGCTAGATTTCATTCAGCGGAGGGTTTACAGTGTGCCTTCCGGGTACCAGAGGTAAGCGAATTTCTCAACGTTCCTTCCGGAGTTTTTTGCATTGTTGACAATTGTAATGAGGACAAATCTGAGACGTTTGGGTGCATCGCTTGCTGCCGACTTGCGGATTAATAGTACACTGTGGTCCGCATCCATGAAGGATTGATTTTCATTGAGAACCTCAGATTAGATTTTAATCAGCTGGTTTATTCACTTACGACAGATTACGTTAAACCTATCTGTTTCTTTTCGAAAATTCGCGCAGTGTCACTTCTTGTTGGATAGAAACCATGATACGGAGCGAGTTACCAATAAAGAAATCCATCGAAAGGTAGAGTGGATCGCCTTCTTCTCGCTTCTTGGAAAGTAAAGTAGCAATGTTCAAGTCTATCCTAAATCTCCCATGAAACATAAACCTCGGAATAACCAATAGCTTGACGGAATACAAAGTTTAAATGCAACTGCACCCGAGAAAGCATCGCCATTTAACACACCAGTACGAAGTGAACAAAAAAGACAGCCTGTGGGTACTCGACAACACACGCATGCGAATCACATTCTCTTCGGTTATTTGGGTGGCATGTGGCATGTTAAACGCCTGGCTCTTGTCCGCTTTGATATTAGCCAAGTACAACGCCTAATTATGCACTGACCACTAGACCGCCGTGTGAACACAAATTTTACCATCAAGTTAAAGGCCTACTGCATGTTGCGTCAAAACGGCCGTATGGTTTCGTTGATTATATTCGGAGTATCCCATTGTGAGATAGGAACACGGCTCACAGTAATTCACCAAAAGTACACACTGTGGAGTGCCTATTACTATGCACCAGTTAACCCACATGTTCGAACGATTACCATCAAACAATGTTCTTAGTGTGTAACAAGTGAGTTGACATCGCGCTGACATGCTGTACGTCACAAGTTTGATTTAATCAGTCACGTAACAAGCTCATGACGCAATCGCTCGGAAAGTAATGGCTGCAGCGAATGACAGCTGAGCATGTTTCATAAGGGTTCATCAAATCTGCTGGGTCATCGTCCACCTATATGCTCGTTAGCTTTAAAAGGGCATGTGTACATGCCAGAGTGAGCGCCGCTCCTGACATCTTATAGTTCACGCGGCACAGCTAACCTTTGAGCTTAAGGCTGCCTGAAAAATTCCGATGAGTTATAAGTCGTCCACGCAACCTCTGGGTGAACACGTGGCCAAATCTGAGTGAATCGCGATAAAAAGTTGCAAACCAAACCAAACTTCCATGTGTACCAAAAGAAGATAAATGAACAAAAAACGGGTTGACAACTTTATACACGCTGCGGTCGGTCTCCATCATGCTGGGCTTAAAATTTTCTCAGTCATTTCCTTGTAAAAATGCCTAGTTATCCTACAGTTTACCTCGCTATCGAAAGAGGAGGTAATGCACTCCACCTTACTATGTTAAACCAAAACTCAAATTCGTAGTCTGGAAGTCTGGGGACCAGGCAGTTAGAAGTCTGATCAAGACAATCTCCAGGTTCTGCAGGTTTGGAGTTAAATATCTGTCGTAACTTATCTCTTTAAAAAACGTAATTCATGGGCATTACCTGCCAGACACCGCAGCCTTGCGATTCGAGCCATCTGAAACATCTGAAGTTGACGTCGACCACTACAAAGTCCTACAATCTGTTTCATGATAAAATGAAATGTGCACATGAACTACTTACCACTAGTGAGTGAACTGGTGTCAAAAGTTAGAGTTATTTCAAAGCCACTTTACCGTATTTTCCCTGCGTCTCAAGAGGTTGTAAAGCTAGCATACTGTGACAGCACAGTGATGGAAAACAAGCAGTTCTGAAATCCCTCGTGACTCAAAAGATCACCTATTTAGATCCTGTGTGCAGCAGTCAAACAACGGTATTTTCGTGGCACAGCATGAGTTAATTGGATGGAACCCTATGGTGCGTAATCGAGCACTTGGTAATGAACAAGAATCGCCATAGCACCAAACGGAGTCAATTTTAGTGAAACAACTGTACTACTATAAAACTAATGGATCCTCTTAGATGGGTAATCCAAATCCAAACTCTGAAATAGCCCCATCCTCACTAACAGCGTAACACTTATTGGGGCTCAGCAACAAGTGATAAGTCTTACGACCTGTGCTGCATGCTTTTGCTTTGAATATGCGTGTATGTCGCACAGAAACAAAAACAGGAGCAGACCAAAGTTAGGATCTCATCCAGGTCTTCCAGTGCATGTAGTATTGTGCTCACCGAATCACGGTCATGTGAGTTAATCTTGGTAAATTACCGGAGCGCATTCGCATCAATAGGGTCACGTGTCCTGCGAAAAGATTCCAAGTCACATGTGTCACATGCGAAGCACTATCGATCTGAAACTACCACGTCGCTTTGAATTTCACTCACACACCGTACCCCATTAAAAGTGGGAGCTACTGAAAATGTTCTCGGTCGATGTGTGGTCGTGCTGCAGTTTTCTGTGATTGCTACACTGGGGTAAGTAATAAGGGTAAAGTCCCTGAGGATAAAGGAGCAGCTTTTTTCTGGTGCTTATTCACGGATAAATAGTGCATTAAAAATGACCGGATTATATTTTCTGACGAGCTGCTCAGGAGGAAGAATTTGTCTCTGACAAAATTTCTAAATCAAAGTTCCCGAGGTACCTGTGGTGGTTAAAAGCTTAGCGGAGTTTGCTGGTATGATATGATGTGGTGCTGGCTTAATTTCAGTGGTCTACAAATTCCGCTCACCTCAGCGCTCAAAGATTGCTTCATCCGCCTTTCATTATATGTGAAACTGTAACTAAACACTACTGTTTCTGATGATGAAAACTGACATAACATGACATCCACAAGAGAAGTCCCTTCGAAAGTATGGAGCAAAGTCCCCTGTCAGTCCATCCAAGGCGCGACAATTCTACAGGAAAGATCTGACACCCCTTTTCCCATATGTGGCCCATCTTGTGGATACAATTGCAAAACTTGGAGCTAGGGAAGTAAGTCGGTTTGGTATGTGGGTGTCATCTGGCTGATATCAGGTTGTATATTACTCAGAATAAGTGGGAAGGTCCGGCGCTCTAAAATGTCTATCCCGCATTTGGAAACGTGAACGTCGAATGCAATTTTTCCGTAGATGGTATGGTTTTGGAAGTGCATTGGATGGAGAATGCACCTTCTTCCATGAATACTGCTCACGTAATGCCCACTTTCGCATTCCAAAATAGTAGAGTGGTCACCAGAACAGCGACATTTCTTGGAGTAATATGTCAGCACTACTCTGGTGTTCACAGTGTAATCGCAGTATTACTGTTAGGTGAACAAGTTTGGCGAACAAGTTCAAGAAGTCGATTTCGACCCCGGCATCATAAACGCATTCAATAAGATACTGTCAAGCACATCTTTCGAAAACAGCACAAATGCATTAGGAGTGGGCGGAGATTATGAACTTTAAAGGGTTGTGATCCGCAAACCTCGGAAAGTGAAGGTGCAAGCGATCCACGATATGATGCGGATAACACATGCACAAGAATCAAAGTTGGATGGAACAACCATGTTGGTAAAACAGTGGATGTTATTACTTTCCGCCGTCCCTCTCCCGTCAAACTGAACTCAGCCGCTCACGCACCGCCACTCTTCATCTCCCCTTGAGAAACGTTAGCTCAGGTCATTTTCCTTGAATTATCGCTGCCCTTCAAGAATGATGACATCTATTTGTATCCTGCCCGTTGGATAATATGCTAAACTTGTTTTTACTATCCATTCATCTCTGTTTCTTATTTTACAGTTTTGCTGGCCACATATATTTTGTGACTCGTGATTTGGGTATTAGTCAGCCATTTGTACTTGGGTGGGAAGTGTCCTATTGACTGAAAATGCACACACTGATTGGGGAGGTTCGTTCTGAAAAAAGTTCTAACAGACATCGAAAGCAACGGTCGTTCAAGCGACCAGGTTGTTACATTGATTGTCGGGAAAGAGAGGGGCGAGCAATTTACCTGAAACTGAATCTCTTAATCAGTTCTCTGATCCTAAAGTTTGCCTGCTATGAGATTTATATTTTATCTCAAAGGACAGGCATGCATTGGCCTTTCTGACGTAAATATTCTGTTATGTCTGAATACTTAGGCTAGTCTTCATTCGTGCAGGAGTTTGCTGAAGGGATGATGCTGAAAAGCACCCGCCCACCTTTATGTTAGATAAACCAGAGAGCTTATTCACACGTTTCAGTTTTATGTACATCTACGATAAATGAATTCCTCACGCTTCATAGGTTGCGCTGGTTGGGTCATGTACTCCGCATGCCAGAAGACCGTCTGCCTTACAGAGCTCTTTTCTCCCAGCCCTGTGCTGAGTGGAAGTGACCGAGAGGTGGGCAGTGTATGACCTGGCAACGAAGTACGAAAACACTAACTAGTAAACTTAGTCGGGTGGGCAACTGCCACCTTCCTGGATGGGGACCCCGGGATTCAAATCATCAGTGGTTAATGACATTGGCGGAAATGGCCCAATCGTTCAGTCAGTGGCACTCATGCATCAAAGCTATCGCCTTCAGCGCGTAGCTGCCCAATTTCCGAACAAACTGAACATGCCTTCGCCTCCAAGGCTTGGTTGTATATTCCACATTCCCGTTTTCCGGTGATCGAAACTGTAGTAGCTGGAACCAATGTGCCTATGGCACACGGTTTACAGCTGATAAATTGATTGAATTTATTGACAACTATGATATGCTTGCACCACTATAATAAGCACCCATTCTCGGTGGCAGCTTTTATTCGGTACATTCATGTCTGGAAGAACAAGTTCCCATCTTTTTTGTAGTAGGTCTTCCTCTGTACTGGAATTTTATTCAGTTCGCGTAAGGGCATCCGGTTTCGACACTACTTCATCCACTTGTGTAAACGCTCATTCGCGAATGGTCTCGTCAGTCATCGGTATAGTCGTTATACTGTGACCTATACTATCCGCACAGATGCGTAAGGCTTTTAGCTATACAAACGTAGTTCTATCAGATATTCTGAGTGCCAGATGCCGCTGTAAATGAAGTCTATCAGGAGGGGCAAAAGCCAGAGTTATTTTTATTGTTTCACATTTCTTATTTACGTGTCCTGGTAATGCTGAAAGAAAACAGCAGAAATTTAACTACTTGGTTTCCATTCGCGGATACGAGGGGTAGCCTCACAGTGCAAACTATTTAGGTAGGTGACTGAGGTGTATTTTCAAAAGGCTGGAAGCGTAACTTTTTCACGCTTGTATCACATTTGTTGGGATGAAACTCAGTCTCCTTGTCGGCTATTTCTACGCTCATTTTGTACAGGGGTCTCAGCTCGGTTTGATCTCTTCCATTGGTCATATTTCACTATGCACAGTTCATTTCGCCTTCATAAAAACTAAATTTGCTTGAAGTGATTTCAAAGTACAGGCTAATTTTTCTGTACGAAAAGTGTTCACAAAATTATTAACTAGACAACTCAATAATATCAGGAGGCTCAGTATGTCCGGAAACTCGACCACATAAAGTATCGACATTACCCGTTCTCCCCAGCGGGAGTATTCAAAGATTTCTTTTCCAAAAGTGGCCACAATTTGCATTTGAGACACTGTGTTAATCGTTTTACTCAAATTGACAGAGGGAAAGTAAACACAACATAACGCCGAACACAAATACTTTGAAGCTCCACAATACGGAATTCGCGAGTAAGATACACATTATATTCAAGAGGAATTTCGCTATTCATTGTCCGTTTGTGATTGGTATCCTTGTAAAACTCTGGAGCATCTTTCATACCCATGGGCGGTTTCTGTGGCTGCGCCACCGCGATTTATACTTCAGTGAAGGGGACTCTGCCTTCCAGTGATAAATGGTCCGAAATCTTTGGAAATCATTCTCTGACCGTGGTCAGGGGCCAATACAACAAATACACCAAATACGAGCTTGAAGAAAGATTTTCTTCATGAAGGTCCTTAACACTGTTCCTAAACAAACATGAAACAAGAGGAATACACTCATTTGCAAATCAATTTGGTTTTTGCGAGAGACTCACTTTGAACCCAGCTGAATCTCCCGTTTGTGATGTTCTCAGGCTACTGAATGTGCTGTACCAGGCCGCCTCATGTTCCAGTTGCTACGATATTCGAGATATCGCGATACATGTATATACGTAATGCGCTACTCATAAGAAACCTTATGAGTAGTGTATTATGAAACAAGAGCATTTTTTCTCGCACTTGAAGTTAAGACTGGCCTATAAAATCGGTCAATGGATGGGCTGCAGTAGGCTCACTAACGGTACACAGTAGTGAAGCTTCACCCTCTGTCAGAACGATTCGCGATTCCTGTCTATATTGACACGCAACTCAGTAGATATCGAGTTCAAGGTGCTGCTCACCACATTATAAGTCGGTGCTTCTCGAACCCGATGGAGTGCCGAGATGAAGTCAACTGCCGTTCACGGATACCTTTTCATTGGTCCTATGGATTCTCTTCACAACGCTCAACTTGTATTGCACCCGGGAATGTTGTTTTCTGTTTTACCAAACGGTACACGTGCCCCTTATTCCAGTATATGGTCGTGCAGAAGCAACTTTGAAGTAATCCTTGTTTCTCAAATCCGCTGCGACGGTTTTCTCGTTGATCCGAGCACGTAACATACACGTAACATACATACGTTTAACGAACACACCTCGGTATTAGATCTGTTCCGAAGATAGTTTGAAGGTAATACTGTTTAAAGGCTGCGAGTTTTAGTAAAAGTTGCATTACGCAAGTAAAGTAAGTTCGCGCTAAAAGACCGTGGGACACTACACGGCTATTTCACCTCTGTTGAGAAAAGGTATCTGTGGCCATTTCATAAATCTCCAAGGAGAGTCGAACCCGGGACCGTGTGGCTAAGAGTTGAACGCCAAAGTATGTGGTTACGAATGGCCAGAGTTGACCTTAGGCAGGTGGTAGCGACACTACGTTTCAGCCATTAATTTCACGTCAACTGGTCCAGTGTTGTTTGTCTCGGGCGAAAAGTGCGTACGACTTGTGCGCATTTCTGCTTTCTGGAAAGATTGCTTTTGGAGCAGAGTTTGCTCGAAGAACTACATTTTTTCAACTGCTTCGGTTTTAGGATGTTGTGTATTTATAAATGAATAGGTATAATCCCACTAAGCAAGTAGTCTTTAGCGTGGTCATGAGATATGGCAATTCATAGTGAATGTATGGGTATAACATTCCATCCTGAAGCAGATGCTGATGAATGCAATAACCGAACACGCACTTGAGGTGTTCGCCAACTTTGCATTAGGATGTGACGTCTGCCTAGAGTATTCCACAAAATGCTATACGTGTTAACACTAACCGTTTCAGGCCCAGCAAACTACAGTGATTTCCACCACTGTAATTCGCTTAACAAGGGATATGTTGTTCCGATTATTCTCCGTTGAGGGTTTAATTAGGATTTTATGGGACATCCCGATTGGGCCCTGACAAGAGCGGACAATCCTCAGTTAGGACCACTTCAGTTATTTTACATAAGTGTCAGTGGCTGTGAATTCTATAGTTCTTCATGTACGGAGGAACTTTAGTAACTCTGCTCGCTTTCAGGGACCAGTAGCGTGCGTTCATAATATGGAGCTGTGGACGCTCCCATAGCTAATATTGTTTTTTTTCGGATCCCATTAATTCTTTTCCAGTGATTACGTCCCTGCACATAGAATTATTCAGGCTGTGGCTGTATGCCTTAATTTTTCGTTTATCCCACTGACACTGTACAGGCCAACTGTAAAAGGGACAAAGAACCGTTTTTCCAAACAACGGTTGAGATTAGGAGTCATTGTTCTACAATTTGGGACGTAGTTTTTCAAAGCTGACTGGAGTGGGAAGGCGGAATTATCTGTGCATATGTTTGCCTTGTGCGCGCTTGCTCGTTGAGCACTGTTCACTTGCTTAATTTGAGATCCCGGCACCAGCTGTCACAAATGATGAATGTCCTTCAGTTCCGCATATGAGGGTTTTCCGAGCAGATGTTTCTAGAGCATCGTGGCGCGTGGATGTCCACGCGCAGAACTTATGTGGATGGGGTGGGAATGTGCAAACACACTCTGTTGGAGTTCTCTTCTTAATGAGTCAGCGGGCTCGAAAGTTTATTGGCAAGTGTCGTTCAGGTAACTGTCTAGGTCATGGGGCGCAAATAGAGCACACGGAGTCGTGATCGGGATGAATACGTGGGTGTGAAACAGAATGGGGTCATTCCGAACGCGAATCCGTCAACCGGTTATTTTCCCTACAAGTGTTGTGCACCTTGTCATACCGATCTCTCGCTTTACTAGAAAGGCGTGAGACGATGGTTGCTCTTATCCCAGAACATCGCTTAGGTTGTCGTCGATCGTTTATTTCACGGGGTTGTGTTTTGGTTGCACAACATGTGTCTGAATCTATCTTCGACCTTGAAGTATCAGGGATGTAGAACTAACCATTGGTGTGTATTGACCCGATGCAATTCTGTCAGTAATTATCGTGATAGTCACCATAATAGTAAACTTTTTCACAGAGCACACATGGGCGTGGGCTGACGTTAGTCCAGTCATCTGAAAACCAATTCTGTTTTAACGGACGACTCAGATGAAAACATGTTCCATCTCTCGTCTGTGATTTAATTCAAATGGAAGAAGCTTGTTTCGGAATCACCATTATCCGATAAAGCGAAATTCAGATCTAAAACTTCAGGACCCTATCAAACAAGGGGAGCAGAGCTAGGATTGAACGGAGGACGACGGATGTTGCCAAGGGGTCTGAACGGTGTAAAAGTGAGCTTGCGAAGTTAAATGAGAAGTGGGAAAAATTTGATGCTGAAGCCGGGGGCAGAGTGGCCGGAACAGTACTCCTGAACGGTGATCGAACACGAAGTTGGATCCGACGGGTCGTCGGTGATCGAAACCGCATCAATCTTATAACAACGAAGGCTCGAATTCAGCTCGAAAGAGGGCGCTCTGCTATATTTGTGTACGCCCATGCGCCCACAATCGTCTATCCCGAAGTGGAACAAAGCCAGACTTATACTCAGCTGTCGAACGCGATTCAGTCATCATATACAAGCGGCCATCTTATTTTGACAGGAGAACTTGATATCCTGGTTGGTTAAGATTGAGAAACTCGGAGGAAGATAATTAGACCCAGAAAGATGTGAGTACTGGGTAACAGTTGTGTGCTATCCGTGTTCCGACGTTACCCATTTTTAATGTGTTTTCAATCCTCAGGAAAACTTTAGTAGCCACATGGACTCAGTCGAGAAGTGAACATGGGCTTTATGTTGACCACAAAGCTACGCAACATGCTGCTAACCATCGTTGCTGAGTTAAACACCGAGCATTCGTTGGTACGCAAGAATTTGAGTGTGGTTGGTGGAAACTTGGAGACTTTGTCTGGCTGGATGAGTAAAATCAGTGATGGTCCGCCGAAGAGCTATTGATAAACTTATAAGTAGTGTGCGCAGCCAGTAAAGTCCATTTTATTATCTCCAGTAGCCTACGAACTAAACATGAGGCGACCTATGCGCAGAACACTGCATTAAAGAACACCATAACTGAGATAAAAAAATCTTGGACTCATCTGCCTCCAGTTAACACCAACCTTACTTGCAGATGTGCACCTCGACAGTAGTATCAATCTATTTCTCAAGTGTCATGGCGGTTCAAGTCTCGAACCCGGTACATAAATCCAAACTATGTCTAAAATGTCATACAATTTGATCAGATCTTCGGGCGTTTGGCTGTACTAAAACACTGAAATCAAGCTGCTTAGGGTATATTGACAAACTATATCGATACAATCGTGCGTGTATTGGGAGGCGTGCAGAAATGGATTCGCTTCTATGCCTATTGCTAATGGGTATGTTCACGACTTTAGATGAATTTTTCCCATTTTCGAACATTATAAATTTGATCTTGTCAATGAAAAATCTAACAGAGTTCAACTGTTTGAAATTTTACGTAACGGAAGAATAAGCCACAAAGACTGCTTTAACCGCCTTGGTCTACCAGTACATCGGCTTCTCCCATATGAATCACATACACTGTTGGCAAGTAAACAATGTACCCTGAAACCTACACTGTAATATCCTTAACGATTTTCCCTAACAGAGTAGATACATGGCAATACCTTTTATACGTAGTATAGAAAACTCAACTGCGTTAAGCTAAGAGCTTAAGCCAACGAGTTAGGCTTTGCAAGTGTGTACAAACCACATGAGACAAGTCCATTTGGAATTCACAAATGCTTATTGTACCGCGAATCTTTTGATGTGCTCGCGTAGGCGAATGTGATATCTCGTAACTTTATTTCTGACGGATTCTACTGGGAGTGAACGTTGTGGCAAAAAAATTTTGTGTCAAGATGAAGTTGGAAGTGGTCAATTTTGATTGTTGGCAACAAGTATCTGTGAACGAGAATTCAGCGTTGAGTCCAGTGGTTCATTCGTTCCGATATGTCTCATTCAACTTGATCGGTTAGTCGAAGAACCGACATGATTTTTCACATTCTAAGAGCCGTTATAAAGTTCTTAAGAAAGTCCTCTTGCGGAGGCGAATGGACACCAGTGGACGCGTGATGTCTTGTTCCTTCTATTATTTAGCAACCGTTTCTGATGAAAACCGATCGGCGTCCATCGTAGTCTAACTTGAGCATTTTTTTGGCGAGATGCTATCAAGTGATAGTGATGGTGTTTCTTTCGGTTTTAATGTTGATGTTGCTGATCAGTGATTCAATGGAAGCAAGTATGACATACCGCAGAAGTACACTCACTGGCTAACTGAGGTGGCACTAACCTAAGACTCAACCGAATCTCGGTCGAACGTGGCCCAGAGAGATCATTTCACGTTTCATTTGGCACGATATTTCCGATATCGAAGTAATTTTTCATGACGTGACGCCGCTTATAGGATCGATGAAGAGCGTTAGATGTCGCATCGCCGGTTTTGCCCTTGTGGGTGCTCACCACACAAATCTATTCTCCGAATCCCGAACAGGATTGTTTCGTACTTGGACGTATTCGCAACTAAACACTCACTTTCCAGTTAGACTGCTGGATCTCTCATCCTTAATATTATTTAAAAAAGTGTCTGTCTTAAGGGCCGTTTCCTCCTCAAATTCAACCGTGATTAAAATTAAAGTTAAATCTTTTGGTACGACATCACTTTAGCCTCAACAACTTAGTGAAAATAAATTTGACTTACTGTTTCAAAGCTGCTGAGGGCCCCGACAAATTCAGGTTACCATTTTGGTAGACTTCTGCAAAGTTTCCAGGACTCCGATCGATGGACGTCATTGTGTATAAGTTAACCAGACGCTTCATTCGGGTTATCAATTTTGCTACCCCCAAACCGTTTGATTTAGAAGCAATCCTCGGTTGCTACACGTTCTTCCGAGTCTAATTTCACATCACTTGCTGCTTTCACTGTGTAATCGTTTGGTGCGTGAGAGAAAACTAGAAAAGTGTGTTCCCATGCAGAGTTGGAGAATAGCACCTTTGAGATATGTTGTTTATGTTCAACCAGCTATACTGAGATTAAACATAACCAGAGGTGCACATTGTTGTACACTAAGTGGTGCTTCGTGGTCACACACCGATCAATAATATCAGTACGGTCAACTTCGGACCAATCAGAGCAGCCCCTATTCTTTAGCAAATCCACTGTTTGTTGCGAGAGCACCACACTGTATTGACAGGGATTGTAAGCAATTGTGGTAGCTGGTGAAGCGGAAAGCAACTTCAACCAAACTAACTCTGAATTTGCATATCTGAAAAACAGTGTTTTCCATAGGTGCACAGGCTACCGCCAAATCAGACCATGTTTCCGTATGCATGATTAGAGGTACGAGCTTGACGAGACGTACTGTCACTGAAGTTCTGGTAAACATATTTAGAATTCTTTACTTGACACTTGCAGGCAAGGCCAGTATATAGCTCACAGAATGGTCTTCTATGGAAGTAAGACCGAAAAAGTCAGAATGTCCTCAAGACCACCTCCGAGTCGTAACAAGGGAACGGTTATGTTTGACCGGCCGAATGTATATCGTCTTAGAACATAACTTGGGACAACACCCTAGGTTAATATCCACTAAAGAACTGACGCGAAACCTAAGAAAATCCTGCCCTTGGGAAAGATTTGAATGTGACCTGGCAGAAATAGAGAGTAGGTGCTAGGAAAAAGGATTGCGGTGGCAGTCCACTTAGGAACAAATCTTCCAAACAAGATTTCAAGAAACAGATTTTTTGCGCGTGACATTCTAGCGAATGAGCCTCAAACGGGTATCATGAGCATGCAACCAAGTTCAACGAATATGAACAAGCCTACATAAACAGCCCGATAAACGACGAATGGCGTATTCTGAAACAGGTTATCAGTAAATTGCAGTACTCGCCTCTGAAATGAGACCACTCCTTAGCGAGTCCAAAAACACGCATTTCCTCTCATCAATGACCCGGATTTCGGTGATCTTGAAGGAGACTACTCCTAACAAACACCTAATCTTCCTTTCGTTGTCTCACGCCATCGGAGCAATGCAAGAAATTCATGTATTCAAACACTCGCCTTCTTGAAAAGAGAAGCTTTATTAACACAGATTACAAATGCAGATTTCACTTCATGAAAACGGTAACATATATCCACTACTGTAAACAGACCAAGCGACCGATGATCGAACCACCAAAGCTGCCTCGACATAGGAAGTTACATATGTACAGGAATTTGCAAGAATGCTTTTAAAAGAGGCTGCCTGCATTATAGAAGGCTGAATTATATACAGTAGAGGAGGTATGGCTTTGTATGACAAAGGGGCTCCTTTGAATGTTTATAGTGGGCATGATTTGAGCATCTCTGAGTTAAGAGTATTTTTGGTACTGTCCAGGGGCTTCTAAATTCCCAACCTATGCATTTTATTGCAAGCTAGTGAAATTATTTCGTTGAATGTCTTTCAAGTGATGTGTCATGTGTGCTTACCTGACGGAGCACTTTTTCTGTAAACAGGAAATCGTGTCAAGTTTATAAAATTCGTAGTTCCATCTGTATAGCAAGTGTATGCATTCATATTCAGGGCCGTCCAAGTCTTCATCCTCTTTTTCATAAGTACTTTGAGCAGGATCGATTTACCTTGATACAACCTACACTTTTACACTGTGCTTATTTCGAAGAATACCTTCAACAAGAACGGAAATTACACGTCCATCCCCCATCTTTCCAATAAGTCCGTACAATCTAAGAGTTTGCCTGTTGCGTTTTTCGTGGTGCTGCCACTAAAAACTGCGAACAACAGCACCTAAGCCCAAGAAAATAAAATTCGGAAAACTGGCCATATGTTTATGGCGACTGAACTGAGCAGAACAGGGGAAAGTCTTTGGACATTAAGAGTACCATCTATGTTCAGATAACTCCTGGCGTATTGTTTTTACCTAGAAAAGACAAACTTCGGAGGAGTGGAGTTGATGCAACGCATATAGAGTATAATGAGTAAAAAGAAGAGGAGAAACAATATGAACTTTTGAACTCCCGTTTTGGTAGTACCGAAATTTAAAGTGGTCTGCGACGTGCCGAGTAGATGCTTTGGTAGAGAACTCATCCAGCACACATTGGAGTTTAAAACGAAATCGATGAACCCACGTGCTTATTCACAGGGATGTGAGGCAGAGCTTTCGATAATTTTCCGAGTTCGAGTAAATCGACATCGGCTAATTACAGTATGTACTTCGTAACACTTGTAGACAAAAGTGAGGTGAGTTCCAAAATAATCGTTGCATTGCCCACCTTTAAGTAAGTAGGTGACTGGCATGACGGCAAAAATGGCCAGACCAAGAAGCGGGCGGTATATTTTCATTGAAACGCTGACGGTGATGAGGTACAATGCAGAATTTAAGCCGACATGGTGGAAAATCACCTCACTGCAGTTTGGGGTGAGGGTAATTTTTTGAGACCAGCATAGCTAGATTGAGTTCCCCTCTTACGAAGTCCTAGTTTACCTCTAGCCTGAGGAGAATAACTGGGTTATTAGAACCGGTATGGTGATGAGTGTTGGGCTTTATTTCTAGCCTCTTACCGTGGATTTTGTAACGAATGATTCACCTCACTTCATCCATCCTTTTCCGATCAGCGCGGTGAACGACTGGAACGTGCGGTCGTCCTTTCAGCTCCGAGCAATATACGTATGGCTGCACATAAGGTCGACAAGCGTCACGGAACTTCATTTGTTACATTTTTATTTGGGCGTCGAATGTCGAAGACAGAGCTTCATTCAGCCGCGTGCTCATCCATGCGGACTGACCAATAGGTCGCTGCAAAGGAATAAACCGCTTAAGTGAAGAGAAGATTATCTCTTTGATCAGTGGAATTTTCAGCCACATGAGCGAACGATTTTAAATGTTACCCATCGATTCGCTAAACTTCTGCTGACGGTCGACCAGTATAGATGGAAGATGGAGGAGTTCAAGCATTATCCTGAGGACAGTGCTAACAACCAGCTCTAAAACAGACACACACGCAGAAAGTTTGAAGGGGGACATAACACGTGAGCTAGTCTGTTAACGAATAGTCACCGAAGTGTTGTGCCATCGCATTCCCTCACGATCCGAGACCTATCAAACTTGCTCACTTATCCGTTCATCTAACACCAATCCACTTGTGCACTTGGTCTCTCCTGTAAGTTCAGTCCACTTATGTACAGTGGTTCATAAACTATGGATCTTGGCGCCCATTTTGCACCCTTTAACTCCGCCATATATAAAACTCCCTTAGGAAAAAGTATTAACGTTACTAGAGTTATGTGTATATGCGGGGATAATTTTAAACCAACAGGAATATTTTACCAGCGGAATACGTTTGCATATCAAATACAGATCCTGAGCCAACCCTTGCATAATAATTCCGTTTGAAGACAGCTGTAAACAGACGTTGGTTTGGATATGCTTTTCAGCCTGAACTAAGGAATTGAGTCTACATTTGCCCAGCTTAGTGCACAAACGTTTTTCAGAGTTGCGGTAGAATGTTTTCACGAAGAATTTGAGAAAATGAGCTATCTGACGAAAACCTAAACAGAACAGAACAAAACAAAACAGAGAGTCAACTGAAGAGTGCTGTTCAGCGGCGCTGCCAGTTACAGATTAAAATGGGAACATGATGAAGCCTATCCGTGTTTTCTGGAGCATGCGCGATAGCTCGTTATAACCATCAACTAATCGTGGAATGTATATGAACTTCGCCTAAAATTCTCTCCACCTCGTAAAAAGGATGTAGCAAAGATGTAAAAATGGGCAATAGAGAAAAAGATGAAATGTCTGTTGTGATCTACTTCACTTGCTTCAGGTACGAGGTCCAGTTAATTGACAAAAAAATATCGCAGGAGGTGGTTGTGTTGGGAAAACAATTCCGGCAATTTGGTTACGGCAGTTACTCTCTCCCAACAATTGCGGTAGCCAACTTACTTGAGAGTGGTTTTGCCCCTGTCGTGTCCCCTTTCATCAGTTGGCACCGTTTACAGGACACCACATAATCCATTACCTCACTTCTCATCCCCGGCCAGTAGGCCCTCTGCCGAAGTAAGTCGTACGTTTTGGTGCACCCCGTATGTGCCATCTCATGGCATTCGACGATAAGCTTCCGCCTCAAGACGCAAGGTATCACGGGCAGCACAACATCCGAATCGGCGGCGTTCCAGAAAATTATGCTAGCTTTATTCAGACTCAGCCGATCAGCCCATCGAATCGACTCTGGAACGTTTCAAACTCCTCGTCTTCCCTCAATTCTCAATACTTTTTCCATCTGACAAGGCAGCTGCAACCTTCCGTACCACAGGATCCTGCCGTTGGAGTTGCACCAATCTTCCGGGACCCAGTTCGACGATGAGGCAGTTGGCCCCAATCATAATCCTGGGGGCCTCATCTTTAGCCTCTGGTCTTGACAGCCAATCAGCCAAGTGGTTCTCCTTCCTTGGCACGTGCTGGATCATGAAGTCGTACTCTTGCAACCTAAGTGTTGAAAACCTGATGTCTTCTTCACACCCTTCCACTTTTTGCTTAAAACTTGTCCGTGGAACAAACTACTCGGCGTTCAGTCGGTGAAACAATATAAATGTTGCCAACTCCCAGGGAACAATAATCCAAATCGGTAGGGTGTCTCCACACTAACAGTTATCAAAATCGGGTGAAAATTCGAAGTTCAGCTTAACCCTGGTGTGAAAAATCTAAATCATCCAGTCAGAAAAGCATCCGATGTGCCTCCTTCTGAAAGTTGTATAGAACTCATGCGCAATAAGGGCTAGGAATGACCATTCTTCAACTTTTGAGTTTCCTAACTCCAAACTTAAACAGAACTGACTGAGAAATAATTGTGCTGATGATACACCTAGGAATATGCTCTGCTAATCAAGTTATTTACGCACTTCTTTCAAATTGACTTCCATTGTCTTTCTGTGTTAACCCACCCTTCGAAAATGAACTGCTTAAAAACGAAGGACTTAACTAGGGGTGGGAGGCGCCGATAATGAAGCTCACTAATGACGAAATGCAAATAGCTTCCAGCTCACTGCACATTTGACTCACACATCACACTAGAACGTAGAACACTGAGCTGAATCTAATATTGTGAATAGTATGGTTGAATGAAATTGATCCTCTCGAAAATGGCTAGACAATTTTCTCACCCCTCCTTTGCAGCCAAGGCCCTGTTATGTTATGTCGGTGCATTAGCTGAATATGCCCATTTGTCCAATTCCCTTACAAGGTTAGTCCCATGGCTTCGTAATTTTACGTAAACCGCTTATTCAATACATTTGTGCAGAGTAGTAATTGTTAGACCGTATTTATTCAGACCAGTGTCAGGCAGACCTATTTTACATACACACACACACACACGATCCTTTGCGGGTTGCGGAAGAATGAAGAGTAGCACCCGCTGTTCGATGAAACCATCCGAGATTGGGGGTGCTGTATGTTTCATCGGACGAGACAATGATGACCAATTATCCCACCCGCTTGTTTTTGCTTGCATTCACGGTAATCAGAAGGCCATCAGGCATCTCATTGTCTACGGTCTACACATTACGGATTGCTACGCCTCATCCTATTAGGGCGTCCCGGGAGAGAGAGATAGTCCTTAATGAACTGTAAATGTCACAAACGAAGACCAGGTCCTGACGGCATCTCTTCGGTGTTCCGGACTGCACATCCAACAAGATCAACTATGACTGACAAGCGCATTGTCACATCTGAAGTGTTAGCGTTGTGCACACAGATGAAGAAAGATCTAGCAGTATTTTTCACTGGTTTTTCATCACTCAACGGAAGAGATTCTGCTAGACCAACTTATTTCTCTTTGCGTGTCACTGCTACGCACTGGCAAAATGCTACAATTCCGAATTCTAGGGCTAGTAAGCAAGGAGAATTTAGCGTGCTTGAAAATGTGTTTATTGAATAGAGGATTCAGTGATTTTGTGGATCGTTTTGATGAAGCGGAATACACCGTAAGAAGCGTCGTACCACTGATCAGGTTCTGGCGACTTTGTTCTCCTAAACACTGCTGATTGAACTATGGAATTTTTCCTCCCAACAGCCTGAGCTTCCTGACCGGCTTAGTAGTAAACTCCGGGCACGATGTCTTTGTTGACTGTCATCTCTAACAGGGTCCGACCGATCAGACTTCACGTATGGCAAAGCTTGTTTTAACTTAAGTCTAACTGCTCTTACCCACACGATCTGCATCCCCGGCACATCTGGTAATTTCCCACATGTACCAGGTTTATGAGTTGCGCAGTTTGTCAGCAAAGTGAGGGCATGAAGACTCTTTGGTTCGGGAATCGGCACCAAATGGCACGCGCGAATGCAGACAGTCTAGGCAATTTTATTGACATAAAAACTAACTGTGTGTGTGTGTGCGTGTGTGTGTGTGCGTGAGAATAGCATTCTTTTCAACAACTAGGACATAGGTTATATGAAAAGGTATTTAATTTGGGTAGGTCAGGCCTTTTTCGTTACGACCTTGAGAGTAGCCAAAACAGTTGAAATAGCCGTATTTTTCCAGCAGAATGACTCACGTCAAATGCACGATGCGTCGTCTTATTTTCCGATTTTAAGTACCAAATCAGTGCCTGTCCAACATCAGATTTTTCGTGAATCGCAGCAGATTGTCCATGTTTGTTTGACGGACACTTAATGCCTTCGGCCTCTCTTCTACAGCCCTGAATCCAAAGCCATTAAGGATAAAAAAACAGCACCAACTAAATCCCATCATGCTTGTTAAAATTCACTTTGTATAGGCGAGTAAAGAATCAATGTTGTGTGACCAACCTTGCTTTCTCTGAATTACAGGTGAACCTAAGAGCAGAAGTACTCTAATTATTAGCATTATTGAGTAAAAACCTAGTGAAAGGATCAATAAAGTATACAGATTAACAACATAAAGCGAATATGAAACTGAGTGCTATGCGTGAATGTATCTGTCTGACTGAGTTGAAGGCGCCCCAACTCATATATGATCCGACCACTTGGTCGTTGAGATTTATGGCCTCAAAACTATGATGAAAACAAGAGAGTGGAGTTGAGTGACAGGACTCGAGAATTTAGCAATTTAACCCTATACTGACCCGATTTGTGAGCAGATTTCCTGGTAAGGAATAGGGTGAGCCAGGTTTGCTTCTGAAGTCGTCACAATCTCCAATTAGACCATTTAAGGATTTGCGTTGTAACGCGAGTATTTTGATCACAATCATGCACTTGTTATTCTGCTCGTTTCCCGGCCTCATATGTAAACTTATGTGATCCCGACTTTTGCTCAGTTGACCAGTTGTTCATCGAGGAACAACACACCCCAGTTTGCTATATGTTAAGGCGAACTTTGTCCCGCAGAGGGAAAGTCACTTTGCTTAAAAATATC
Source organism: Clonorchis sinensis (assembly GCA_003604175.2). Taxonomy (NCBI): domain Eukaryota; kingdom Metazoa; phylum Platyhelminthes; class Trematoda; order Opisthorchiida; family Opisthorchiidae; genus Clonorchis; species Clonorchis sinensis. The sequence continues at coordinate 5,951,833 of CM030369.1, read as the reverse complement.
ATCCCTTGATACATTAAACTGGACAGTATCTCGGAATCAACTCTGGGCCATTACTTGGAGTTTCCCGAAAATGGTGTGTTTTTGGCTTTCCAGGCACTCTCCTCGTTCTCACGCGTAAGACAAGCAGGGGTATGAATTACGGTGACAAGGGAACTACAGAGTGTGGCAAGGCTTTTGCATCGAGGGCGAAACACTTCCTGACACCACATCCGCGGATTGTTCTGTGAATCTCTTTGTGCCCTTGAAGAAAGGGAATAGCATATTGAGGGTAACCTCTGCGGCGGTGATAATATGTGGCAACATTCAGGGCGGCAACATTCAAAATCCGAATAAAACACGTTTGTGTCCTGTCATACACGTCTGTTTGCTTACTTCATTTGCTATGCAAAACAGGTCTCAAAGCTTGATTTGGTTAGCGCACACTACAATTTCCATCCTACTACCAGGTCAACCATCTGTCTTCACTCAACAACTACCGTTTCGCACAGACTGCACAAATTGTGGCATGGAATTCGGTGTTTGTGAAAACAAGTGATGACAACAAAACTACCATAACATTGGCAGTTCGGTTTGAAAGAGTTAACTGCTAGGCCGGAACCCAAAGTCAGGACATCAAGGATAGCTACCGATGCGTTCTATACCTGAACCGTCCAAGCGTTATTGACGCAGCTTGTTGGGAAAAAGTGTTTCCGTTGACAATTGTCATAACAATCCATCCGTGATCGAAGAACCGAAGAACCAAAACATCGGTTGACGGCCAGTTGATTCTAGCCCATTTACACACACACCATTAGCGCACGGTTAAATGACTAGTGAAATCCCATTTCAGAGCTTTGTAGGTTAGTAACAAATGCCGTGGTAAAGGGAATTGAAGATTCTGTGAACTGTATGGCACAAAGAAGATAAAAGCTGAAATAAACATCGCCGTCTGTTTTCGATAAACAGTCCAGCGAAACACAAACGACGTGGCAAATCATCAACCCATAGGACCTGTGTTGTGAATCTCAATTCAAAACTCCGGTATGCTTACCAGCACTCATTAGTGAAGAAATACCTCAATACAGTCGGCAAGAGATACTCGACCTTTCGTTCTTCGGTCTTCAGTCCACCACCTCCAATCCTTCATTCAGTCCAGAAACTTCCACAATAAAGATCACCTCTGGACCATTTGAGATATGAATACTAGGATAACCTTGCAAGTAAATGAGCATCGGTAGGTATATAGTTTTTCAGTAGGAAATATTGTAGGCTTATTGTGACAGTTTTCGGTTAGTGTTTTTTGGGCAGCGGTTCTACATTTCTCCTTTACATTGGTTCAATTCTGTGGTCCGAAATTTCTCCTCTGATGTAACACATCAACCGTGGTGTTTCGAACCACAGCAGGGTATATCAGCACATCGATTCAAATACATCAGATGAGTGTAGCGAGAGTTACTGGAGTTTGCAAATATAACCGGGGCTGCAATGTAGCCAAGGAGACAATGGGTCAATGTATCCACAGTGGAATATCAAAGCTTTCCAACAACAAACGTATAGATAATGACTGAGTTAAAGCGCGTGGGGCGAATTTTCAGATGTTCCTTTTGACATATGACCGATCCCTTTGTATGTTAACATACTGAGAATTCCGTTACAAAACCCCTTCGATGTACGACTGTCAGGAACCCGTAAATTTCCATACATCGAATTTACTAGTCGTTAACCTATTTTAAACCGACAGGGAGAATCTTGAGTAGACATAGGTTGTTCTCAGAATTTTTCATGAAATCAGTGTTTCTCCTCACCAGCACACCATTGGAGGGCTTCAGTTTTCTAACCTATAGGAGTTTGGGAGAGGGTTCCTACTAATGATTTATTGAAGATAATTTTGTAGGGAGTTTGGTAGCCTTACAGAAGACTAATGGGTAGTGATTTATGTGGGCTCTCTTTTGAACTAGCTTCCCTTCTGAGTAGGGGCTATCCTAAAAAGTCTGTTTGAGTAGTAGGGTACAAGTAAGCTTGCGACTGAAGGGACGACAGACAAGTTAAAAGGTGGCAATTTGACAACCATTTGTAATAGTTGGAGTTTGTGAAACCAGCCTACAACCGTCTGGGGGGGGGGTGGAGTGATGTTACACATGAGAAAACGACGACCTCGCAGGCTGATAATCCCACACAAGATGCGGGATGCCAGATGTCAGATGTTGGTTGTGTGCCCATGAAGGCGGACAAGGAAAAATGGTCATACCATGGATGATAACTTTGAAATCAGCGGCTGACATGCCGCTCACTGCTGACGATGGGTAAGAAGCAGGTTAAAAGCGACTCAAAAGCAGATTCCCGACTTTTAGACTTACGTGAATTTTATTTGCAGGATAAAATCCAGAGTAAACCATTGCAAGTCTTTTCCTTTCCTCACAAGACTTACAAATTGTAATTTAAACGCAGATTCTATATAACTTTTGCTAGTGGATAATTTACGGTTGCCGTTCGACTTTCAGCATCTAGTAAAATGCACACTAGGTCAAACCGAACTTTCTGGTGCTGGGTGTTATTTGAGAAAGTCACGGTGTGGTGAGAGTCAAACAGCTGTTTCAAATATTACCAAGGTCATTGAGGAACGATAGAGTGGTTCCTTAAGAACGGCTGTTATTGCAGCTAAACTGACCAGAACGATTCAGTAGCTAAACTTATCATCAGCCGTGACACCTGATTGTGACAAATAAGGTAATGAAGTGTGTGTGAGAATTCGGGTCTTTTGTCCTCACAACTAGCGGCCTTCATCACCCCAAGTGTACTGACGGCCTTCATTTTATACCATCCTTTGTCTCACTTTTCGGCGGGTGACTGTGATTCTCACAGAGACAGTGCAACTCCGTGAAATATAGGTAGCTCAGGTGCGCTGATTGAGTGTTGGTCTGTTTACCGAGCTTAGCAGTTGGATTGCAAACGTTTCATCACCAATCGAGGTGACATTGTCGGTGCGTGGTTGAGTGGGTTACTCAACCAGACCAACAATCAAACAGTGCAACTCCAATAAGACCTGATTATGAGCACATACGTTGTTTTTGTTGAAGCATTACCACTGAGAAGGCAGCAGACAGCGTTTAGATCAAGTGCTCTATCTCAGCTAACTAACTGGCCTAATCCCTTCCGCAAACGAATGAACGTAATTTCCTGTTGTGTACAGTTTGTTGATTACTGCTACTAGAGTTTTACATTATTTTTTTAAGAGCCTTCGGCAGCAACAAGTCGGAAAACACATATACTACTTAATGGTTTCCTCTCGGTGATCGTGCATTATGTTATTGCGTTACCCACAGTGAAAACACTGGCCATCAGTTGTAATTGTCGCAAGCCCTGACACATCAAAAACTTCTGATGTTCAAGCAGTCCGGTTAGTATCTTTATATTCATTTATCCCGTTAACGTTTCAACACATCGACAATGGATTCTCTCGCTGCTTTAAACGTGAATCACTGTATGGACGTAATGCACTACTCATCAGGTTGCTGAAAATTCTTCGACAGCCAACCACCAAATTTACTTGCAAAGGGGTGTATGAATCACTTTAAATTCGTCAAATTTTTTTGTCACCTGAGTTCGCGTCAGGCCAGCTCTATCTTAATTGTTCAATACTCAAGTGGATGCTCTCCTTTTAGAGTAGAAGTATCTTCGCGATAATTGTTACCTCTTTAACCGATATGAAGTGTAATCCAGTAAAAAGATTGAGAAAACTTCAAGTGGAAAAGTGGAATGATGCTCGCAAGTAGCGAAAACTAATCTATTGAAGTTTACAGTATTCGATCATTATCGGCTTTTAGACTGAGCACATGAAATCTTCGACTGGAGCGCTAATCGAATTTGAATTCTTGAGTGGCTGATGTGGATATCACTAACCGCTAAGTAGAAACTACAAAAGGATTCAGGACCTGCTTTTCGTCAGCATGAAGTGCATTGTAAAACGGACCAGAAGTGTTGATAGTTCACATGTAGTGTGACCAAACATATGGATATGTACTTTTGGTTTGACGTTGAACTGAAACCGAGCAAGTCGCCAGCAGATTTGAACTCCAAGAAAACCGTTATTATGAAGTGGATTTTATACCATCGGCCTGCAACCATTGCTGCCATGTCAGCATTACTCCAGTGGTCATCCATTTGATAGACCGTTATCTCCAACTGCGAAAACATTCACGGCCCAGCCATATCTGCCGTCTCTGGTTCTGTAACTGGGATCTGATTGTTCGAATCGCTAGCAGTTGCACACTGCTGCTCGGACGCAAACTGATCAACGATGATCCACCCTCTTTTATTGTTTGTCACTAGGACACTTGAAGGCACGTGCCACCGTTTAACAAGATAGGCACACTTGAGGCAATACAGCTGCCAGAATTCAACCGCTAGTGAATTCAGTTGTCTCTGACCTTTCTGAAAGTCGAGTTGGAGGCGCACCGGAACATGGTCACTCCCAGGCTTCTGGGCGCTCCGCTCGTGTCAGACGCCAGGAGTGCCGACCAGCTGAACGACCTTGTAAGGTTGCTCAAGATCAAGGAGAGGGTTTCGTTCACTCAATTATGAAAAACAGCAAACTGTTGTCTTGCATTGCAATGTATGAAGTGAGCTTTTCGGAAAGATGGAATTAGTGAGTCTTTGATCAAGCTTGTCTCTGAATAAGCATGCAAATAACTTCCGAACGTCCCGATCCATGTGCTTAAGCTTTTGCCAAGGTAATGTAAACAAATCCGAAATTCTGACCAGAGGTGCCTGTTCCGAGGACGTTAGAAGATGTTCGATGTCTTCTATTCTAAAGGTTGATCTCGTTAACAGGACAGATCTGCCTATTTCTCACTTTCGAGGTACCACTCCAATCGACAAATTTGTATATTCTGAAACAAAGTTTACGGTTGAAATAAAGTCTGAGGGTCCAACCTATAGTTGTCTCTAACAGATGCTGTTTTCTAAAGATGTCCTTGTTACAGGATGTCACATAATTTAAAAGAAGCGTGAATTCATTAGGTTTATGCCAAAAAAGCACTAATTGCGCGGGCTGCATACGAGCTGAGCATATTTTCGGCGAATTACATTATTTGTTATTCACTGACAAATTTCTCTATAGTTTCTGGCTTCTTCGGCCTCCACAACCTACCATTTTTCAATGATACTTAGGATTTTCAATCCCTTAAAAAGCGAAATGTAACACATAGTGTTTTGGCTTTTCACACTTTAATATACCGAATATAGCTTATACAAAAAGATATTTCCGGAAACCAGTAAGTCAGAGTTGAGTTGACGTAGGGGTTTGCGACGTCCTTTGCTAAGAGTGCCGCATACAGATCCGCTTCACCACATTATGGGGACAAACAGTAGTGGTCTCTTTATACAGGTTTCTTTCTGACGATAAGGTTGATCCATTTTGACGATTGATTTCTTCTGGGTGTAGTCTCTGCAGAGCGACGGTATTACAGATACAATAGTGTGACTTCAGTCTCGGGGGACCATGAAGTGAGAACGAACTTTCTTTCATATCTGTAGTCTGTCAGGGTTAGGTCACTGGGAGGAACTGAGCCCGTGAATACACGGTCTAAATGTAATTACCTAACTTTGTGGATGGTGGATTTCACCAAACAACGTTAGCCGAAGCTGTTAATTCTAGTAGTGATTGCTCATCTTCCTCAGAGTAATAGCATTACTTTCAGATTGATGACCATTCGAAGTTTTAGACTTTCTACACGTGATTCAACTCCTGTTTCTCCAAATCGTTCAACCCATCAAGCCGGCGCTAATCTGTGACCACCACATCAGCTCCTTACTACCTTTGAAGAGAATGAAATTTGATGAAGCCCTTAGAAGTTTGCAAGCGCCTTTAGTCAACCTGTGATGTTTAAGCTGACGAAGGGATCTCAGTGTGGAAAAAATCATTATGCTAGTTCCCGGTGCAAGACAGGTGATGTGGGTTCCTACAGGGGATTGGTTGTCGTGAGAATAAGCGCAGTCAGACAGAGCGTGATAACTGAATCCATCAAAAGAGCCCTCATTCGAACTGGACCGATAAGACAACCATCACTTTTCACAAGCCACCAGCATAGCCCCATTCATTAGATCCCCTAACGTTTCTAACTCAGAGGGGTGAAAACTACACTGTTCATTTAGATGTTTCGTGTTTATGACTTCCTCCCCGATTGTGCTGAAGCGTAGGTTCATGGTCGGCAGTGAGCTATTTGAAATTGGGAGTATTATAACGGCTCATCTTTGAGGTCTTCTCACTGACGGCTTTCCCATGGTCACAACTGCATAAATTACTCTAAAAATACTTCCAACTATGCTCCAAAGTTTCGGCGTGAAAATAATTGCATCTTACCTAAGGAAAGAGAGATTCGGCACGTTTCACCCAGGATGGGCTCCAACTCCATGCAAAAATTATTCTAAAGCGGAATCCTAAGATACAAATTGGTGGTTTTCACCTGCATTCGGCCATAGTTCACGGCCACACGCTAGTTTCCTTATTGGGATAATAACGCCAGTTATAGGGAGATGGACCCATATCAAGTGGAATTGGATGCTGCGGGTATGCAGATTCTGCCTATATGGTTGGGTTCAGAACACGATGAGCTCTCAATGAACCTGTATTCTTGTTAGGAGGAGGCAGGTTGAGCATATTTAATGGAGATTTCATTCTCTCTCTCTCTCTCTCTATATATATATATATATATCCCTTTGGTTTTGGTAGGAGGTTGTGGCAGGTATTCAGTAATTTGCTGTTTTCGTCCATCTTCTGCAGTCTTTTTCCACAATCATTTAATTTGTTCCAATCATCACAATTAGTAACTGATGCTTTCCTCTAGTACAGAACCAAGGAGACAATTCAGTGAGAGCAAAACGTCGATAGCCCATTTGAACTGTTCTGATAAGCTAGGTATGAATTAGCTATGTGGAAGTAAACCACGGATTTAATGCAGCTGGAAAGCAAATGCAACACACTGCTAATCGACTGACGGTGAATTCGGCAATCCATCGTTAATGTGTTTCATCATTAACACCTCCAACAACGTACATTGTTTGTTTTACCTATGTGGCTTGGTTTTAATAACCAGATAACAGAAACCACAGGGTTGAACACATATGCAATTAGCTTGGATAACTTGATTAGCTAAATACATGTCTTGCTCTATCATTAAAATTATTATTTGACTTGGGGGGTAAGATAGCGTCAACTAGTTAAGGATGATGAAAGAATCCATAACTTTTCGCGTTCAACTGATTTCTAGAATGAGGCTGTAAGACTACTGCTTGTAATGAACAGCCATCCCTAAAATGCAGGGATTTTAACTGCCATTGCACACAGGGAGGAGGGTGTTTTTGCTCATCCCCGCGGACAAAAATGTCTGGGGAGGCGCGCTAATCTCACGCGCCGTGTGCTGAACGACTGAGCCAGCAATATTTCTTAGTTCGACCTATTTTTGCTCACCAGTTTTATCGTGTAGACTGTTCCCATGATGCCAGAAATAATAACGGTATTACAAAGTATTGATTTCCTGAAAGTGACTCCTTACAAGTGTTAGTCGAAACTCAAAACTACCAAGTAATCATTGGTCATATACTGCCTGGCTTGAATGCGACTTTGCGGTAGGCGTGAATATCACTTTATCCATCAAGTCACACGTACTTTTATGAGGACCTGCGAGAGGTTTATAGTAGTCAACAAGACAGGTTTCTTGGCACTGATTTTTCCATCATAATCTCCCCATGAGTAGTCTTCCAGCTCTTTCAGTGATGCACTGACCTCCTAAGTAATCACACTACGACGATGGTACGGCTTGGCAGTAATTCGTTTACCATAGGAGTACAGACTAATCTGGCTTTAACAGGAGACCCAAACCAATCCCAGCTGAATCTCTCAGGAAATCAGTTGATTCCCTTTGAGCGGTAGTTCAGCAGCTTACAGTTGCAATACTGGAAACAGTGGATTTCATGAAAGTATACTCGCTGGGTTTCCACTAACCTGGGTGTTTAGCCATCAAAGAGCTTTCGGTAACGTTATGAATGATGTGTTATCTCAAGTTAACCACCGACAACAACTACTAACGAATCGACATCAACAAACTGTGCCGTGACGTCAACCTACCTATAATTAATCCGGTACTGTTTATTTGTATTTGTTAACCAGATCGAGAGACCGTTACAAAAATCCCACTAGAGGCGCCTTATCCAGATCAGATAAAGGCAGCCAGTGTACGAGGTCGTGGGCGGGGGAGGGGGGTGACCGAATGTGTCACTTCAAGCAGGACCTCACTTTCCAATTCTGACACTCGGTTGCATTTGAAATGTCAGCAGTCAAATAGGATCATTTGCTGCTGTGCTCATTTGTTCACCGGACTTTTCATCCATTTCCTATCATCTTTTGGTTTGAATTTCTATCCCTATGATGGACGTTTGGTGTGGCCTACAAAAGTGCTGAATTTCTCTACCCTGTTCTTAAAACCCCTGGGGATGGGGAAACTACAACCCTGTTTGACATGGTGATTAGACGCGATGAAGTTTGTGCACCGCGTGTGCTGTTCAGAAAGTGGCCAATTAAGATTGGGCACCTTAAGGCTCTGTCTAAATTATCAGATGGTCTGATGGTCGGATTCTTCTCCTATTTCCGGTCTGAATTTGCGCGTGCCGCGTTTGCGTGTCATTCAGGAAGAGATGTGTGTTGCAAATCACGAGGGGTTTGGTGTACAAGGTAAACTAGTTTGAGGAATCTCATTGTAAACAGCGTTTCATTTGTACTTTACTCCAGTCCTTCAAGAACAGACCATGCCATACTCTGTCCACAATTAATTACTCGAATTTTCACTTCGGTGGTCGCTCTTGCATTTGAGGCTCTCTTCCGGATGCCGGTGTGCCGGATTTAGGAGCATAAAATATGGAGTCGTTTCTACTAAATAACTGGAATGAGTGGGGAGCGAGGTGATCGAGAATCCTCGCTAACGTCATTTGTTTAGCTGTTTGGAGATCCAATGCCAAATTGTGTACAATTTTCCTACCCGAATGATATCCCCACAAGAATTGGACGAGTTTCAATTAAATCATCTCACCTTTGTTATTCACAGAATATGTTACTCAAAAGCCAAGGTTCCGTGAGGCCGGTTTCCTCTCATCACGATGCAGGTCCTTATGAGTAGTACGGTAGGATTGCTGTAAACCTCCAGACAGCTCACTACCGGTCCCAACACCAATCCAAACTGTGCCGCGAGGTTTTTAATCAATATTTTTAGCAAGCTCATTGTTTAATGTTTAGGGAGTTTTCTAAGTCTATTCGAAGTGCTTGTTTCAGAGGCCTCATTTTGCTGAGATTTCTAGGAAACGGCGATATTATGAGGCCTATTTCGGACCTTTTTGTATTTAAGGTCTAATGGTTAATAGCTTATATTAGGTAAAAACATATTTCACTCCAGAATTACGGGGGGGAGGGTTAGGTGTGGAAACGTCAAAGTGGAAGTAAAAATCCGTCCTTCTAATCTGGTCATGTCCTCAAGATGGGCTATCTCCACATTTCACTTTTGGTAACGCGAATAAATGCAATCTGCCTGGATCAGCATTCTAGGAATCACAATCAGAAAACCATGCTTGGTATGAACTGGTTTAGATCTTACATTGTACAAGCACGAAATTCACCGGGAACATGCCCACAGAAGACATGTTCACACGTTCCTGTGCACGATGAGGTGGTCCGAAATCGCGACCACCACAGTGAGTAGCTCCAATCGAATACTTACAACTCGAATAGTTTCCAATGGGTTGAGTGTAACGTGGTCCACTCGTTGTATCAGTTTACGATACGCCCTCTGCAGCGACAGACTTTGATCACACTTATACTTGAAAAGCTATTAGTGTAAGAAGTCTAAAACAAATAGTCGGAAGATACAGACTAATCATAACCCCAAATTCGTAGATTTAGCGGCTCGCCTGTTTCCTAGTTTTCACAGGCGACCGCTACAAATGAAGTTTCTGTATTCCGAAACTCTTTTTATCGAGTATGCACTGCCCAACAGAACACATTCATCCGTCAGAGCCTGAATCATTCCGCGCTGAACGTTCAAGTTAGTAGACATTTCGTCTTCATTGGGTGGGCACTAGTAACTCGGAAAATTGTACGGAATTGCAGTTTCCAACACTACTGATAAGGAACAGTGCCTAAAACATGGTAGATACCGTTAATTTCAGAGTCTGCAAATTAATTAGGATCGAAGACTAATCACCAAGGCTTGTATGTGGTTTCGTCATGGTATGGAATGTGTGAGTGAATCTATAGAACGCAGCATGATAACTGGCACTGGCTGTAGGCTCTGCTGACAGCACAAAATCTCATTTTAAACTTATTGGGTCTCCTTACACTACCATCTATCGGGTAATAAGGCGCTGAGCTGAATTTAGCCGGTGATTATTTTTGACGAATGCCACTGTATCAATAGATCAGGGTGACATTTTAGTCCATCGTTAGCTAACATGCGCTTCCACTACACTTTATCCAATCACTAACTACAGTAGGTGGTTCGGCTGAGCAAACAACGATTGGAGCAGCGTCGAGCTCTATAGCAGACGAACATAATATTTAATGGAACTATCTGCCGGAGCAAACTAAATTAGGACGCTACCAAGTTCGTGTAAAAAATGCAACCATATGGGTTGTCATTCTATCATGTAGCTTGGTGACTTCATTCCGTGAAGAAAATTGCACAGCCTTGTTTCGGATACTGTAATGACCGATATTAAAGCTGCTCACCACATGTGCCTGAGCCTTCAAGCGAATCAACCTATGCTCAACGTAAGCTGGTCAACAGAAGCAGATGGTTCGGTTATTCCACTGAGGTAAACATCTAAATCAGCAATGAAGGAACGTAAATTTGACCGAGATACATTGAACAGAGACACATATGGACTATGAAAAGCGAAACATGACCTGGAAAATATCTCGGTAGAATGAGCGCAGATGAGGTGAGGGTGGGGGGTAGGAGAAAAGATGTGGAGGTTCTGAGGTCAAACGATCCAGGAACATCAATCAAATCGGTTCGCTGGTGTACATACAGGCGCGAATGAGCTATCAGCCACACGAGATCTCGGCCATTGTCAGGCCGATAATGACTCATTCGTCAAATCACAATGAATTCAGCCGTAAGCTGTGTTGTGATTTACATCTCTATCGTGGCTGCTCTAGTGAGCGGACTAAATCGTGTGGCTGAATTTGAGTTGATTGTGTTTAGGCCACGCGACTAATAAGCTCCGTTCAAACTACGTCACGTTGGTCGTGCGAGCTAGTAAGAGCTACAAATACACTCATTTGCAAATCACTTTGGTTTTCACGGAAGGCTCAAGTGAATCTCTCGTTTATGATGTTCTTCAACTGAATGTGCTGCACACAGGCCGCCTCATGTTTCAGTTGGTACGATATTCGAGATATCGCAGTATATTTTCATTAAGGAAACTACTCACAAGGTTGTCGAATAGTTTCCAGCAAACTTGTGAGTAGTTTCCTTTATAGTAAGAGCTAGTTTCTCTATAAGGGTAAAATAGGGATGCAGCTTGTTGTAAATGCGCGACTTTCAATCCTCTCCGTCCTACTTCACTCTAACTCAAGTCTAATCTTTTAGGGGGGAGGCTATAAAAAAGCTGCTGTCAACGCAAAGAATTTCCGTTATATCATGCTACATCTAAAAGGTGCAGGGAGTTAGGATCTAGTCCATCACAGTCATTCACAACAGTTTATCTCCAACTTGATCCATTGTGTATTGCATTCAGTTCGAGTCTCATAGCGATGTTACACGGCTGTTCGCCTTAGACTGTAGCAAGAATCTTTATAACAAAACGAGTTAGTCCGTTCACTTTCAGTGGATATTCCAGATTACTCTAACTGTTCGACCAGATAAATTGCTTATGATTACACGAAAAGGGGGTGCACAGTGCCAAAAGGCCACTAACAGACAGGGTGGTGATTCTGATTTGAAAGTCCAGGGGATGCAGTTCATAATAGAGACTGCAGGGGATTAGTTTACTGGTTGCCGTGGGAATTTCTGGATGGAGATGGACGGCTTTTCAGATTAGTTTATCTTTTAATCGGGATGCTAGAGGTAAAAGCAGCATAGAAGTTCCTGGCTACTTAATTCGTCCCATACATATATGTCGGAGTCCAGTTTTTGGAGATTACAAAAGACATGATCGGGTCTATCACATATGTATCAATTTTTCCACTTCTTTCGTCAACTCCATTCTCAATATCGTCCTAAAGTTTGTTCAGCTGCACACATTGCGTGGCTGGTGAATCACTAATCTATTCGATCTACAATGAGGACGTTGGAAAAAGTTTTTCTGAAATCCATGACGTATGGTTCTGCCCTGGGGATCCCCATCCTGCACTTGGCCAGCCAATAAAGTAACGTCGATGGTCATGTACCCACTAAAACTCCACTAACCTCATGAGCCGATTCTTCTGACGTATGAACACGCACGGCCGATTGTTGATCACTGTTCGCTAACTGTTCTGTATCAGGTCACTTATCCAGGAAATCGAATGGTAATCTGTTTGAGACACTTTTCTGATGATATCTCGGATTTGAATTTATTTGAATTTAAACGGGGCAATCGCGCTTTGCAACTTCAAGCGTCTGGAGAATGCTTGACTTCGGATGAATGCTGGACGAGCTATTTTTTGCCGAAATCCTGCCTAAAGCAGCCACCTTGACTTGGTGGTCGGGCTTCGCTGCTGCAATGATCCAGCGAGCTACGCTAGCTGGGACTCAACTCCCTAGGTTTCAGATATTTTAGGAAGGCAAACGGGCTGTAGCCCGACGAAGAACAGGGGGAGAATGTAATACGAGTCTGCCTGGAAGTAAAGTCATACTGCCGTCTTCTGCGATAGGAATGAGTTGGACGGGCTACTGACACCAATGCTGTCTTAACAAAGTTTGTTTGCAAAAACGGCTGCTTTAGGTCCTGACCTGGTGCACCAGGTAAAATATCACCATTTGGTTTGACAGCTCTGATTTCCACGGTGAAACCTGGTTTGATCTGAGCGCTGCGTCCCTTATACACCTATTTTGATCCCGGGTAAGGTGTGTGCTTTTGGCACCAGTTCATAAAGAGAAATGTTGAGCTAATTTCGGGCTTCCAAAAGTGACATGGGAACTAGTCCATTGAACACCATTACCATATTTTTTCTCAATAGCACCGTTAAAAAGGAATATGTCGTCACTCAACGAAAGGACTCAAACCTTTCGAATTGATCTACGGGTTCAACCTGAGAGCTGTCTTCGAACAACTAATCTCATTGTGATCGCAAAGGGTTAGTCAATGTGGAAGGCTTCAAAAGAGATCACTTCACAGTGTGGTTTCAAAATATGTCATTATCCATTTGTAATCCACTGTTATAATTGTGTATTCTTCATCCAATTCAGCCACACCTCTTTATTTCCTGAGGAACTGCCCATCGTATTTATTATCTCGTTTCGCTGCTCTTCTCTTATCCTTATATCACCATACATCTAAATCCGTTCAGCGATTGTTTTAGGTTTATCCTCCTGGGACACGAAACTGAAGCCCGTCAGCCGTCATCAAACCCCTAGTTGGGAGAGTGGCAAACATTCTTGTCAACCGATGAAGCATTATTCAGACAGAAAAAGGGGAAACAGGAAATTATATACCATGTGAATTATCGAAGATAATAGGTGAGATACTTATCGTTAACTATTGTTTGAATCCTTAACTCCCCATCTCTTGAAAGCATCATTCGAGTATGAGAACATCGACAAACAATAGGCGTGGTATAGAACTTGGTGTTTAGTTGGCCAGTCTGCTCTGACCATATATCCAGTCACGTCGTTTTTTGACTACCAATGAGTTGCATACTTACCAAAAGCAGTACTGTAACTAGTGTACCTCTCGGTTGTATTTGATAACAAACATTCGTGGACTTGACGCTGATGAATGTTCACTAAAATCCTATAAAAAATCAATGAAATTCGGATGAGAACACACCAAAAGTATACGGTTGCAACGTGCTTTTTAAAGCGGTGAAAGTATAGACTTTGGTAAGCTACACTAAATCTGACCGCTTTTGTTTAGAACAACATCAGGAATGTGAATTTCTAAGCCTGTTAGTTTTACACATCGGTCCTTTGTCCAGCCTATGAAACGTTGGTAATAACAAAAAACCAGTGTCGTCTAATCTGCAGCGTATCCGCTTGTCAATAGGTTTTCTCCCATGCCATCAACACAATGCAATAGCAGGAATTCAGTAGACGCCTAATTTTCACTTTTTTTTAACAGTATTGTTTTCGACATCTTTTGACCTCAATAGGGACGGTTGCCAAGCTCCAAAGTGCCTCCTACCAACACAGTCTCTTCACTCTAGAAGGCTTGTATATCAATATAAACCGGTTGGGAACCGAGGTGTAAATATTTGTGTGGCGGATCGGGACGTCCAAAGTTCCAGTAAGATTCCGTCCAAATGACCCCCCTCGAAGAGGTAACCATTCTAGGGCGATAATTACCAGGTCAGCACGAGCTATACGAGGTGAAATGGACGAAATCGGGTCACCACGCTGGTTCATCATCCACGCCCTTGTATCAGTGACATAAACATTAGGTTACGTGGCACGTGTGGTTTGGACTTATTAGCGGACACACGTGACCGGGACATCGTGACAGCTAGACTTTCGCTCGACAGTTGACACATCAGCTGACGGACACCTCGCACCTCGGATGGATGAAGTAGTGGTTGCTGCCACCAAAATTGTTCTCATCAACCGTCGTTCGTATCAAAGGTTCCCTTCAGAACCCCAAAAATCTTATGTTGTCCGTTATACTCATTCCCTTTTCAGTGTCTACGACCCAACTCAGCATCCACGTGCACAAATTCTTTCTGATACGGTTAAAGCAGGATAGGATAACAGCATTTTGTGCCTTGTTTTTGCTTGTCATCCCTAACTTTTTTCCAGAGACAATATAAAAGTTCACTTTGTGAGTTGCCTGTATCAGCCACATCACCTACATGCTAACGGCAACACAATGCAAGGAAAGTTTACGGTCCTGGGCCTACAGTGAGAAGTTTGCTTCAAAAGTTTCTTCGGTGAAAGACTAGGACCGGAAAATTGATGATTTGCTCTTCTCAGACTGCGATTTTGCCGGAGATGACCAACGTGCCTATATTGAAGAGATAGCAATATCTAAGCGATAATACGATTACCAAAATCTTCACATGAGTCGAAAAAATAAGGCGCAACTGACATAGCGACCAAACATGTACGTTCCTTTGATATCGATCTCTTCGTTTTATCGATCACTTTATCCAGTCTTTTTCGAGATATTTTTACTCACATGTTAATGACATATTGTCAGCATTTAGTCCTAATCAGGTTACACAAAGAAATAGTTGCCAGACAAGTAAGACTTCTCATTCTGACTCCTTCAAGCCTGGTTACAACAGTTCTTCTCACATTAGTTGAGCATGGTGGGTGGACTGTATTGGAGAGGACGTCGTCTCAACCAAGTCTTGGGGAAGGTAAGATAAGATTTATTAGCATGATTTTTTCTAAAATACTAAAGGGACTTACAAAGTGACGAACAAATATGTTGCACCGATTTCGCTATGCTTTCCGGCACACTACGGAGGTTCTCCGTGTTAAGATCACCATAGTCGACAACGTAAAGATTCACTCCATTTGTGAAGAATAAATACATGCAAGTTCGGCAGGTGAACCTCGGATTCTTTACAGCATTCCTCTACTTGGGACACTGACCAAAACGTGACCAAAACCGGATATTTGCGGCATCAAAAAGTTAATGACCGGATCAGCAGGGAGAAGAAAGTGGGCGCAAGACCGGTTGAGGATGCACAAACTTTCTCACTCTCTTGACTCACTCCGGTTCGCAGGAAATGGAACGGCGATCGACGGAAGCAATCAAAAGTGGTGGGCCGGATGAGAGTCAGTTTCTTCAGCTGATGTGCCCGTTTATGTGGGCCTATAGCTCAGTTAATGACCAGAGTCACACGCGTACACTAGAAGCTGTTATCCGTACTTAGGAGTATGAGATAGACAAACTAGGTAGATTGTGTGTTGAGGATTTCCAGTCTAGTCCAAATGGCCAGTGCTCATCATTTTGTACGATCGCTCGATGAGTGGTTTGCATTGTAACTCAGAAAAACGACTGACCGACTTTAGTCTAGCAGAACACTAAAATATCTAGTTTGTTCCCGCAAAGCGATCATTCATATTCTTTAGGAGAGACCTCTTCGGTGTATAATGAGCAGATTACTGCACCCGAATAATACTGAATTACTCTGAATTGTCGTTCATTCTAGGCGTCTTTCATTCGGACGCTGAGAGACAGAAAGCAGAAACCGTATGTCGTCAAACTGTACCAAAATCCGAGAGAAATTCAAGTATATCGCGACAAGCGAGCTCATCAGTAGGACTTGTGTCTTGTGAACGAAACACTATGACATTGGTTCTCCACATTTCCAGGCCCATAGTGCAAAACAATGACCACTTTAGTATTCGTGCTTTGAAAAATCTAAATAATGATGAAATTTACACTGCTCGCCATTCTGTGTTCCTGTGTGGAACTCATTGTAGATTTTAGGGATCTCATGTACACGGGTTGAATAAGATTTTGAAGTTTGACGGGAGCATAATACTACAGTCGAAGAAGTTTACCAGCTATCCGTGATCGAACTTTAGGGACAGCAGAAAATGTTCTTAGTTTAGCGGCGGCGAGTAACATTAACTGAACAAAACAAACGTTCAGCGCATTCAAAAATGGGGCCATGGTCTTCACTCGTCATATCGGAAGCTTGTCACTACGGAATATTGGCCTCCATTCGAACTGAAACCGACGAAATCCTCCCAGATTTACCCCAGCTGATAACAGTTGGGTAAAGCGGGATACGCGTAGCGGAATTGGAAATAGGACCAACACGTATGGGAACCCCAACGAACACCTCCCAACTACTACTTCCCTCTTGTCTGTATCGGACAGCACACACCACCCTGTTGAACGACCCGTAGCATTTCCTCAGGAGGTTGCGTGGCTTTACGAATAACTTAGGAGTATAGTTGTTTGCTTACTTTAATACTTAACTCGGAAGCAATGTTCAGCAAACAGCTATATTGACATAAAATCTAGCCGTTCACCATGTGAACACTGGTCACATCAGAGGATGAATCCCTAACATATCGGTTGAGATTATGTCCCTTTGATTTCATGCACGATAAAAGATGCCATTCTTAAACATTGCAAATTGGACATGATTCAGACTTGCTTAGATGGAGGGACTTTTATGTCGAGTGTTATTTTTTTACACCAAAACCGCCTGTGTTAATCGCTGCCAGCCCGTATATCCTCAG
Organism: Clonorchis sinensis; assembly: GCA_003604175.2. Classification (NCBI taxonomy): domain Eukaryota; kingdom Metazoa; phylum Platyhelminthes; class Trematoda; order Opisthorchiida; family Opisthorchiidae; genus Clonorchis; species Clonorchis sinensis. Next base: position 5,934,467 of record CM030369.1, on the reverse strand, counting down.
CCTTAATCAGGCACAACAACGAGGGTTGGGAACCACAAACATTAAGAATACTGGTCATTCGTAGTGCACTACTCATAAGGTTGCTGAAAATTCTTCGACAGCCCGCGACCGGTTTCGCTCTTTTTGGGGCTCATCAGGTAGGCGCAGTCCTCGAGTTTCCGTCAAATGAGTGTATTTTGCTAATACTGGTCATTGTTTCACCAACGGCAACAACCAGGCATTTAGGACGAAGGGAAGAAAAGTCTACGTCGGGTTTTTTCCTAAACTGCAGTGAGGTTCATCCGCCGGTACACACATAAAGTAAAGTGGTTAAATTAGTTGATGTTTACCATGCGAGAGTATAAAATTAACCGCACATTTCAAAATGTTTGGCCGGAAAGACGAATGTAACAAATAAGGAATCCAACCATTTCGCAACACCAGGGCCTGACAATATGATAGACAAACATCAACAATTAAAATTTCTTTTTTTCTCGCCTGATTGCCCTGACAAGCACCTTTGAACTAATGGACAAAACTTTCCGGAGCATGCAGTGACGTGTCCAACAATAAGCGAAAGATGTGTATTGGAGGTAATAGCGGGGAAATTGAATGGGAACCTCAAGATCGTGTTACGGACTCATGAGGTGAGTGATACCTCACATTGCAAAGCAGCTAAGCCGCCAGGTTTCTCCACACGGATGGACGGTATCCCGCAAGCCTTAAACTTGCACCAACGAATGCATCAGTCAGCTGAACCAAGCATCCTCACTTAGATTCCGTGGGGCTATTGAATGGCTAATACACAACAAATACAACGGCATCAAATGCCGAATGCAGAGAAATCCGAGTTTGTCGTTCATATAGAGTATTTTCTCTATTCTTTCAGTTGTAATTGCAGGGATTATTCCATTTGTCTTCAAATGACTCTCCTTTGCTAGAGAAACCCCATCGCTCAACTGTGAACACTTTAGCCTATTCGAAGGTGATACTTTAGATGCATTCAACACGTGTGTCGATTTCCCGGAGTTAAACTCCCGGCACACTTACAGGTATGCACTACTGATTAATTCCGATGAGAGTAAAAGGACTACTCCAGAATGGGACGAGAACTGTTCAAATGAGATTTTTGAGGCATGCTCCACTCCTTTGAAAAAATTCAGCGAGTTGAGGGTGCACGCACAATGGTGAACTTGGAATAGGCTCGTTTGGGGAGCAAGGAGTTTGCACGCAGAACTCTAACGGTCAGGCATCTGGAATATATATATATATATAATTCGAATAAGTCAGCAAGCGAGGAGGAAATGAGACACCTCGTTCCTCCAAAATCAAGGGGACACAAAGTTAACAGTGCTTCACTCTGGATATCACAGGTAAGGTGAACGTCAACCCAGTAGAGGAAATAAGGCTGGAGATGGTGAACTTTCGACTGAATTTCAGCTACCCTCACGCGTTTTCCATATTCCAGGAGAGAGTTCATTACTAAAGATGACTGAAGTGTAAAGAGAGTGTAAAAATCCAACCCATAGTCAACATTAACAGTCCGTTTGCAGTCGTGATTCGTAAACTTAGTCTTTTAGGTTCCAAATTCGTACTAAGTCAGGTAAGAAGAAGCCGAGGTAGAATCGGTCGGTAGCATGCCGAAAGCAAGGACTAAGCAGTCAGTGGTTTGTTCACAGTACAGTGAAGAATTTTAGTAAATAAAATTCGCAGTCAGGGCAACTGGTCCTTTTTCGATTGCTATCCTTTAAGCAAGCTCGCTTTCCGGCCACTTTTCAAGCAGAGAATGAGTAGCCTCCGATAGCTATCTTTTACGACGAAGACGTCATTAATTCGGAGCTAGAACGCGATCCAAGTGAAATCAAGAGATGCGCAAGGCACTGTAGCCTAAGAGGAGCAGTACGGAGAAGTATTCTCGTCGATGAGATAACTTCGCCGTAATCAACGACATCAAGCTACTCCACAACCACATTAGAGGAATACCCTTGACTGGCTTGGCCATATTCAAAGAGGGACAAGGCATGGTTCGAACATATCATAAATAGTCTACTACTGACTGTGACAAAAGTGGGATGAAGCAATACAGCATAAACCGATTCACACTTATATTTCAGAAGTTGGTATTGTTTTCCTTGCTACATTAAACTGTCTCCTTCTGGCACATTTGACTATTTTTTTCATTCTTGTTTAGATAAAATATAATCAATATTTCCCCTTTCATAACGACATGCGTTATAGATTCACATGATCGTCATGTATGTTTTCCAAGCTCCCACTTCGGACAAAGAGAGAAGCCTCATCGCACGCTCACAAAGGCTTCTTAGAACACCAGAGTGCAACTAGAAAATAACTACGTTGGCCTAAAGAAGGCTCGACAGCACGGTTGGCTCCCGTCTACGAGAAAACACTTCTTTATTGGTGAATAGTACTGGACTGGTGAATATAGGATCAAGCCTGTTAAAAATTACCTACTAGCGTGCATGGAAAATAATCAGAAAAGAAAATCAAGTTACTGGAGAGAGTACTTTTAAACATTTCGATCCCCCGGTTGCACTTGACCAAAATGTGAAAATCAAGTTACTGGAGAGAGTACTTTTGAACATTTCAATCCCCCGGTTGCACTTGACCAAAATGCCAGTTAGCTGATGTAATACACAGACACTTTCGGAACAAGGTGGCTTATACTAAAGGAATAGAAGGTCATGTCATTCAGGGCTAGAATAGCGCAAAATTTTAGAGAGTCGCATCGTCTTAACTTTAGTTGCGATTGCACACTGGGTTGTCCTTTCGGACTAAATCTTATTCTGGTAGAATTTTCTCATTCACTTAGGCGAACTCTCACGTCATGAACGTATCCAACTTTTGCAAAAAAACATGACAACATGAACGCCTTTGTAGATATTCTGAAACAAAATGGCTGACAAGTGACCGAAATTCTCAACCAACGAACTAATAGCATCCGATATCAAGATATTATTATACTGATGGTTCAGCTGTAACAACTCGGGGCTTAAATGTCATTCCAACCGAACGAATTATGAAGGCTGAGATACTGCAAGTTTGCACAAGCCTAGAGAACAGCAGTCGGGGCTCTGGGGTTGAGATCGAATCACGGAACTTTAGCTCAGTAAGTTCACGCTATAAACACTCAGCTGCCTTTAGCTGATGATGAGATGGACTTTCTGTTGAATCTGAAAAATCTGGAAGCGGCAAGCCAACAGGTGCGATATTTTTTCTCCGGTAATTGAACAACTGTGTCCCCTTCACTGTTGGTGAAAATTTTGCAGGTTGCCCAGCTTAGCGAACAAACCAGTGACTAACAACTCATTGCGTCCACATTCGTTGTGGGAAGACTGAAATGTGACAGATTTGTGCAAAATTAAAGCAGTCTGCGCTTGAAGCATAGGTTAGTACACACCGTGAGTTCAGATGTGCTGAGCAGTGTTTGCGAAATTGAAGGAATTCTTAAAAATACGCTGTTCCGGAACACACGCCCAACTACTTATTCACAAACAGCCCTCCCCATCTGGTAGACCTGCCGCAGTTATAACAGGTCATCTACTTCTCTCATCACAATGTAAGACTGCAGACAGGACCATAGGCTTGATGTAAATTGTCCATGTGTGAGGACTGAGGTTACCGTAGCCTGAGACCTGCGCCCTAAATGACTGCCCGTTAGAAATCTTTGGCATCTAAGGTGGAGCGCGACCTCATTAGGGAGGGGCTGTGAGCATCAGAGAGAACGTTCCATTCGTAACACATGACAAGACTGCTTTTCGAAGGTGCGGGTTTTTGGCTTCAGGAGGAAGAACCCTGCAAACCATGTGATTGAGCAGAAGCAATCATCAAGCCGGCTTAAGCCGACGACACGTGGTGAGTTCCAGTCTGTTCGATTAATACTGCTTAATTGCAGTATTTGTTATCCCATTCTAGACTCCACCGTAGCGGTGACGAGGCGTACAAAGATAGTCATTCTGAATCTCTCATTTTACTTATTTTTTGTTTATTTGCCTTACTTACAGTGCCGAAGAAAATATAGTCATTTGGGAGTTATCGAAACAATGAATGCTAGTGTGTAAACACCTTGCTTAGCAGCCGTGAGTTGAAAACAGTAGATTACGACAAATTCTATGGAACCGATAAACTAGTTCGTGTATTGCCAGCTAACATAGGCTCAAAACCTCCCACACACAACTTTTTCAGTTAGTCCCATGCGTAACTTGTGATCTGGGGACAGTTTGTGCACATTTCCCCGCCTGGTGTTCACGAGAACGCATATTTATAACTATTGGGAAACTCGGTAGGTAGGACTGAGGGGCAACCTTAGGCGAGTAGGTAAATATGGTGTGCGGATATACTGTTTACCCACTTGATGACATGTAGATACAAGCAATACGCCCAATAGATACATTAGGGATAGCCTGGTGTTTCAGATATGTGATCTTACCCGGGTCTTATCAGCTCTCGTTCACGACACCGCGAAATTGGAGGATAATTAACCACATGGAGTGTAAGCATTGTTGCCAGTCCAAACATCCGTGATAACCTGGCGAGAGCAACAACACATTAGATGCCAACGTTTTGTTTTCCTGTCAGATAACGGTATGATCTAGACTGGATCGCCAGTGTTTGGGCCCAAGAATGACCAAAGCAAACACTGCATTTGTTATGCGGTCAGCCATTAACAGTTTCCCGGAGTTAACCGGGAAGATGGAGATCAATGTACTGAACGAAATAGGAATACAGTGAAGGAGATAGTTCATCTGGTAAACCACGATCATAAACACACTTGCAGCAATCAACTCCTTGCAATCGACTCCTTTTGTGGAAACTTTTGATCACATTGCCTGGCTGTCCATCTATTGAATTGAGATCTTTTGGTAGATATTTTGTTCCGCAATTGAAGTTAATCTGTTCTGAAAAGCCGGGAAGCGCTATGCAACTGTTTCATTCCTATTGAGAATCCTCATAGTTGCGCATCATCTGAACTTCCAGGATTCTCGAACGCGTGATCTCCAGACAAATAGTGTGAACACAGCCGTTTGATCACAAGCGACCGATCACAGCGCAACTAGTTCGCCCTTAGACGGCAATTTTCGTCACTCATCTTAACTTGGAGCTAACCACCCTGCTGATCAGCCGCTTATGGAAGAACGGTTGTGTTCAAACTACCAGCCTGGAGATCGCGGGTTCGACACTCTCCGGAGGTTGGGAAGATGCACGGTGCTGATAACTTCCAACAATAATGAACCAGCTGCAAAGTGCTTCTCGACATTGGCTTTAACTACAGAATGAAAACGCCATCCGTCTGCTCTATGAGTTCCGACCGGTCCCCTCAAGATTTGAGACTTTGTTCGATGAGTGAGGAAAGCTTATGCTTGACCAAATAAAACGTAGCCCGACAACCAAGCGGATAGCAGGAAGTTGCCCTCAGTGGTTCAAATCGGCGTTCATTTTCCTTTATTTAAGGGCTCCAGAAACATTTACGAGACGCACCACTCAATGCTGCAATCCATCTGGTCGATCTAGGAATATGGTATGAAAGTGGAGACAGCTGACAATCAGTCGTCAGGTTTTTAATACAGAACGTGTGTAGCTGTGCTGCCTAATTCAAAGAGCAGCTTGTACAACTTCACTGTGTGAGCACCTACTTGCAAATGGAACAAACCTATTGTTTTCTTCATTCAACCCTGTAATGCAAATGTTGTTTCAGAATCCTATAGTGGTAGTGTTCAATTTATCGATGAGTAGAGCGGAAAAATCGTAAAAATCTATCCACTGTAATTCCACACTGTCGAAATTGTAAAAAGTTAGGAAGGCATGAAAAAGTCTCGTGGTAGCGTCAAGCTGTTGCAAGCGATCTTACCGCAGAGGTATTACGCAGTCCTTTACTGGGATTGAATGGTCGCGTACTCGGAAAATTTTTGTTAGCTTCTCCCCTTCAGGCCTCAAAAGGAAATTCGAACAGCAACGTGAAAATTACGCTCCCTTTCTGATCCAGTGATTTTATACCCCGGGGCTTGCTTATAAAATTTGCAATTAAGTTATAAAGTCACCTTCATGTAAGGTCCCTCACATGAATAAGACTCTCTCGTAGGGACCAATCTAGGTTTGTTCTGATTGAATTATACCTGAGCCCTGATAAATTTCAGCTCCAATCATGAAGTAATTGTTGTTCGTCTTGAAAAATGGCGCATATCTATCCTAACTAGGGCAGCTCACTCTACTGATTGCTGTTCCACGCGCCTAATCAATTGTCGCGAATTTCCAGAGCATCCGTCACGTGTGTGTGTGTTGAGTGGGTTTGCATTTTCAGGGTGGAAATTGAGCCATCTTACCGCCCCTACCTAATATGTATCGAATGAACCCCACACGTCTGGATGAGATTATGGGACAGACTGCGAATTCTCGCTGTATACTGTTGGCGAGAAAAATCTTGAGCCAGCTTACATTGTATTCGGACTCTGGAACCACTCACGATAGTGAAACGTTTTTCAGATCATACATAAGCCGACCTGTTGGAATGTCTGTCCCAGCTGCACCGGATTCAACTGACTAATGCTAAATATACACAGAGTTTCTGGTAGTGTTGGAATGGAGAAGCTAAGTATGTATGCAAAACGGATAGACCAGCAGTCGTTTGTTCAACAGGGCTTGTGTTTTGTTTTGGTCTTCAAAGATGCGAGCGACGTTGTCTCCATACTGCAGGTCGACAACGTCCCCACCAGCAAAAATTGGAACACTGGGGTTTTGAAGACCTTCCAGCGTTCGCCTCATTAGTTCATCAATGACGAAGTTGAACAAGAACGGTGGGAATGAACATCTTTGTCGGTCACCACCTTTTGTAGGGAGGCTTTTGGGCAGCTCACCAATAAACTCTTAAGAAAAGCTATCCACTCCATTTAATATCACTTTAAAGAACAGCTAACATACGGAAATGGTAAATGAGCGCACTTCATATTGGCTGATCAACACGAACTTCCTAATATCACAAAGCAATATTTTAATGGTTTATACAAGAAGTCACGGGCCGACCAGTTAATCAAGAACAACTGCACGGATTTTTTACATGCACCGAGCTTCTTTTGGACACAATAAAGATTTGAATCGATCGATTGCAGTGGTCTCAGTTTATTCGAGAACACGTGATTTCTGACGACTAGAGGTCAAATCAGCTTGGTGACCTGTGACCCAAAGTTGTTCGCCAATTGCTGATTGAGATGGCTTATGATCAAATAAAGGTCCCGAGCTTCCGTCTTTTAGTTGTTTATGGGCCAGAGAGGGAAACCCTTTCTTTTTGGCTGCATTGTTTCAGCCTGGGTTAGTTTCTCCGCATATGCATCTGGACCGATTTAACCGTGAGACTTGGCTCCTGTAGGTTCTTATCAGTTAATTGGATTTAGTGGCAACCCCTGAACAGAGTTTAAGACCTGCATCTGCACAACACCTTACTTAGTGCTGACACTCGAATTTCGGTGGTTCCACCAGTTGAGTTTTACCGTTTTGAAGTGAAATTATGTTATCAGCCCTTTTCGACAAACGCCCACATTAGTCAGCTTGGGTTGCAGTCCACTGGATCATTTGACGAAATGCTTAAGCCATCCATCGTTCGGTAGAGTATTTTTCAGAAGCTCCAAATCAGATTCAATCAAATCTAGCTTGCACATCCGGCGTACTCGTGAGAACAGAATTTTGACGATATTGCATTTAAAAGGATTCCGATCCTCGCTATTCAGAAAGGGCGTAAATTCAACACACTAAGATGTGTGTTGACAACTGAGTCTGCCTTAGTAGCAGCGCGTGTATGTTAGTAAAAAACGATTTACTTATACAGAGTTAAGTATTACGATTCATACGAAGATGCGTGTGAACAGCGACTTGAAGGATAACCCAATAAATCTCAACCTGGAACTGCGTCACCCCAGTGCCGGTCAAAAAGAGAAAAAGTAAAGTGCAGTAATTTCCCTAAGGATGATTACCCCCCTCCCCCAATTAAGATCAGCTCACCCCAGTCCCACGAGGTAAGTCTTGGAATAGGTTGTTTTCGAAACCACTATATATGCCGCAACCCACCATCTCAAGAAAGACCACGATGGGGAAGTTGTGCACCGGACTTATTTATCTTTCACTAATGGGTTGTCAACACGCTGTTCTCGCTGGGTGATGTAACATCTCACAAAATGTTTCAATCCGTATGGCACAAAACCAGCACATTTTCCCCCTCTGTAAAAACCATTTTCAGGTGACAGCACTTTTGACTGTTCCCGTGCTAGTTCCTCGAATAGATGGGATCAGTTACTGAAAGAGACTACATTAAGAGAGTTCATCTAGAGGATCTTAAAAGTGGAAAGGACTTTGCCACACATTAGTGCTCTAGGAAGAACCCTTAAAAAACCTATGGTTAACAATCCTTTGCGAAGTATTTTCCCCTTGAAAGGATGTAATTCCACACCTTGCTCCCCTCGACAAACCATCTCATATGACCGAACAAAACAGCTTCTCTAGACTTGTCTGTTCTGAGATAAACAGACTGCTAGTGAAATATCCTTCATATTCAGAACAAAATGGCCGTTCTGGCTTCTCCTGTCCTTTGGTTCTCCGGTGTTGAACCCATAAAACTACGCAACCACGATTTGATCCACAAGACAACCTTAAACTAAGACACGGGACCATGAAGACACACCATGCATACATGTTTAATAGACTTGTGTTAACTCAGACTACTTTAAGCATCCCCGTCCTTCAAGTTAAACTCAGGTTTTGCTCTAAATATGAATCTCTGCTGCAATTTCAATCAACATTTTGGAGAGTGGCCGCTTCCTGACGCAGATTTCATAACTTTTAGCGTATTTCCAGTGGACGATAATGATGCATTTATCATATTTCGATTTCAACGAAGTGGCTTCATAATATCAGTGCGCAAGATTAAGCGTACCATTGGGTTATCGACAGAACTTGGGGAAACTATATTATCGTTCCACCCGTTGGCCAAGAGAACGAGGATTACGGAGGAGTACTTTCCTGTTCGAATGTATGTAAGCTAGACTGAGGTGTTGGGGCTACAGGGACTTTTATTATGACCACCTTAAAGGTTATTCGCCATCTTGGCAACTAAGGTAACCCACCAGCTAGTGAAGAATGCACTTGTCATCAGAACTGATCCGAACCAACAATTTATTTATCATGACCTGGCCTCGTTTTATTGTTCGCAGGACCTATTGTTACAAATGGTTGTACCACAGCAACTACTCAAAGCGAAAAGTTTGTTTGGTCACGTGACTGCAGGTTTGCTCACTCGTGTTGGCAAATAATGGCGCCACCGGATAGGTTCAACTGAACGACAGTCTAACCGAAAGTTTAGCATTGACTCAGACAGGGGAATGAGGATCAGTGTATGAGGCACACGACAAATGGCAGCGACAAAACTGGATTTGGAACTAGGCGACTGGGATTTCGTCCTTAACCAGTTGACCACATAGTGCTTACTCATTGTTTCACTCATTCAGGCCGTTTCCTTCCTGCCAGGAAAACAACATATTTCCAACGAACCAAAGGCAGACAACTGTATATTTCCCCGACAGATAAACCACTATGAGGACAGTTAATCCTCGAAAGAGACATTGGGGTGAATTCATTTCAAAGTCCTGAAAACAGAACATATCCCTGGAAAAGCAAAAAGTAGTCACTCCTTTCCGGTGACCCCTCCAGAGAAGGGTGTGCAAATCAGTGGTCAAGAGGTTGTTATGTGGGGAGATATAAGTAAGGATTGTATTCACGAATGAAGAGGATTCTCTCTAGACGTTTGCCCTAGTTCCTTTCCGGTGACCCCTCCAGAGAAGGGTGCGCAAATCAGTGGTCAAGATGTTGTTACGTGGGGAGATATAGAGTAAGGATTGTATTCACGAATGAAGAAGATTCTCTCTAGACGTTTGCCCTAGTCCAGCCGTTTCCCGATTCCAGTTGGATTTTGTTGTCCCTAAACATGCACATATATAACTAGCGAAACTGTGACCATTCGGCTTTAAGCCTGTGATCACCCACTGGCAAGAGCTATTGACTAGTCAGACTTGCTTTCTGCTATGTTGCATTCCCCTTTGTCATGAGCGCTTAGTATCACTTGTTCTAACCCTCTGTGTTGGTAGTTCAGATACCTGTTTAACCTACATTCTGTTGTATCTTATTGTATTAGTCATAACTACACCGTCGGAGGCCATTGGGTTCATTCGTTTTGCTGAATGCTGTGCACATCGTCCATTTGTCACATGATTCAAGAGATCATTAGTCCATACTGTTTTTATTGCCGCCCATCAATGTCACTGCCACAGTACCGTGGGTTTTATGATATTGCTTTGCCTTTAGTTGGTATACAGATGACGTCCCGGTAGCAGATGATACCGACAACAGGCTCAATCAGCGCTGATACGCTCGTTTTTCTTCAGCTACAAAGTTATCCGTATCAGCTGATAAATGGTGACGCGACAACCCTTCATGGTAGTACATGGGGGACAGAGATGCAGGATCTGCAGTTTCACAGGTGTGCGGTGCCAATCATTCTAGCAAACGAGAGCATGTTTCGTCTGGCTGGGTATGAAGATAACCAATCAGGACTCTGCCAGAATTGCGAAATACAGTTCATGAACACCTTCACCTACCACCGGGCTGCAACTCGAGATACTGATAACGTTTAAGATGTTTCTAACCCTAGGGCTTCAGGTGATTTGGTTTATTGGAACTTAGGGAATCACGATGAACCCTGTCCAAATTCAGTGGCTGTAATCGACTTTACCCATAGATGTCGTCGGTGTTTTTCCAAGACAGTGGAAATGGTTGAGTTTGACAACCACCTAAGGAGAAACTTGCCACCATAGTGGCAAGACACCTTTATTGTTTTGTTTTCCCGGTGGATCCAGGACCCCGTCATAGCAAGCCAACTTTCGGTCGGAACATAATGGGCTGACTACATTGTTGAGTGCTAAAATAATGGCCCATTACTTTGATTGCAAGAATGCACTGCCTTCTACCAACTAGCCTACTTCTCGGTCTATTCTGCATTGAACGATTATAGGACAAAAAGTTTCAGGTTCCTGTCAAAAGCTCAGAATCTAACCCTAACAACTGTCGAGAAAAGTTGCACACCATTTTCCCATTGGCATCAGGTCCGTAAGTCTCTTGAATTAGGAAGCTAGAGTGCCTCTAAAACCACCATAGTAAATGTTTTCCTATGAATCCTTCGTGGACAAATAGGCGACATTCTTCTTGTCATACACTAGGACATCCTTCTGTTTATAAAAAAAACTTGAATACTGTCTCGGACTACTCTTTTTCTCAACTCTCATCGATATATCAGAGGTATTGGAACGATTTGTTTAGAAGTTCATCGAGGAAAGCTCTCAGGTGAAGTCTTGTTTGTCAACTAGCATCACTTCTAGCAAAACGACTTTATGGCTCTGGTTTCGAAGGCTTTGTTATGAGGTTTCGATGAGAATTTCTGCCCTTCTAAGGTGTGCCTATAATGGGCTTTTCAATCCAAGCGTCTTCATAATCTTGACAGTTGCCTTAAAATCCCGACTAGTTGACTGGACACTTCCCGTAGCCCTCATTATTGAGTTAGTGTCTGGGGATTCAGTACCTAGTTCATTCGAAACGAGCACGTCTAATTGGACAATTTCCTATGGCCTGGTCATGTGGTGCTTAAGACAAACTTGTTTGGTCACTTGACGCAGTGCAAAGCAAAAGTTCTTCTGGGAGTTTGAAGGAAACAGATGCTCACGACGTCATCAGAAGAGATTTTCGAGTTTTTGGATCACTGATGTTCTTGTAAAATAAATTCCGTTCAAAGTGCTTTAGTGTCACACTGATTGCAATTATTCTACAGAAGTGAAGACTATGCGGAGTTTTGCAGTCGGATGCTGTTTAACGAATAAAACCTCATCTTTTATGGGAATATCAAGCATAAAATTTTCGAAGCCAGGCCACAATTACTCACTGAAAGGGCTCGAGGGATCCTGATTGGAGGGGAATTCAATGCAGTGAGCAGTAACATTTTTTTTTCATTCAAATGCTGTCTTAGGTAAACAACGATTGCCAGAATGTTGCATATACTACGTTCCCAGTTCTTTATTGTAGATCGTCAGCATTCGTGTGCATAATTACTGCTAAAAGTAGCATTAGGGGGGTCGAGGGAAACAAGACTTCACCGGTTGACAGCAAACAAGCGCACTGCAGGAACAGCGGGTTTGTACTCTAAACTGTATCGAGCAGCATGCTTCTAGTGTTTGATGATAGACAAATTCTGATTGCTGGGCGACATTACAAAATCCAAGGCAATCACAATTTGCAATAAACATCGTCTAACTGGCTTAGGGAACAAGATGACTGTTGCACAAGTCCGTTTATTGAGGGGAATAAAAATACGTTACTTTTGCCACGACCTCGCTTACTGGTAACACCCACAGATGCGCATGTAACTGAATCCAGTTACTTGTGACATATGAGAAGTCAGGTCAGTACAACTGCATCCGCTGGTTGCTAATTAAACCATCGATTCTCCAATCCGGATCCACAGTCGCAGGTCTTCCGGACGTCATGAATTCCTTGCTCATCATGTGACTACAAAGACTACGAAGATGTATGGGCAGCTGTTCATAACATTATGATGGACAGAAAAGGTAGGTTAAACTAACAGCTCTTTTCCGCGGTTCGAAACGAGCCGATTGCTCACCTGCAACCTGACTTGAATGCGTTATACGTTAAACAAGAGGATGCGCAGCTCAGACCCCCTCTGAAACTTAATTTAAGGGACTTTTACGTTATCGGAAATTTCACCGGTAGTTGGCACGGAAATATTAGGTGTCACTCAGAGGCAGATCATCTCCAGTTTCACTCAGGTAAGGACTCACTAGGTTTAATTGCAAAAGATAACTGAAATGATGCGGGTTTCGGTACTTATATCTCATACTTGCTGTGTCTAGCGATTCCGCTGAAAGGCGCGTGATTCACAATTTCAGCAGCTTTCCTAATGCGACCTTCAAAGGAGCTCTGGCTCCCTGCTCTAAAAAAGGGCTAGCAAGATACGTTTGCCGGACACAAGAGAAAAAACTAAAGTGATCTGATCTAAGGGCGCTAATGATCAACAGCTTGCACAAAGATGTATGCGAAGAACCAGTGCCTCTCAGGGCTTGCAAGAATCCCTATATCCCCGTATATAACCCTGTGCTCCTATACAATAGAAACCCTAATTCAGATTCCGCCACAGGTAGTTTACAAAGGTCACACACTAAGCTGCACCAAGGTTCAACTTCTGTGGTTATCTAATGCCCAACATCAATCTGGAAGACATGCTGTCGGTTCATGACTCAAAGAGAACTTTCTATGATTTCTTTCACAACTACTCTGTAAGTTATACTGACTCAGTCGGAGTAACAGTGAACATAGCCCAGCACTAGGTTATGGTAACCGAAGCGGATCAAATCAAGTTTTGCATCCACAACTAATTGCGATATTTTTCACTCACTGAAGTGGGACTTTCAGCACACACTGAAGTAGGCGTAACCAGTCTTCAAATAACCAATATCTGTTACCTTATACTAAACCATGTTTAAGGTCAGGTCTTCCGCCGCAGTGATCTGTATGGTGTGTTGATTAAAGATGAGATGAACCATAAGCGGAAAGTCTTGAGACTAATGTGTGATAAAAGAAACTGGATTGATAGAGTTAGACTTATCACGACAAACTGCTTGTAAAGGTAATCGTACTGATCAAAGGAAACCTTAATTAGTGGTTGGGTATGACCATAGCAGTTCAAGGGAGTTATTCTCGTCCAACCAGTTTGACCTATCCTGGTGCTGTTCTTCTGATTGTGCGGTTCAGGCAAGCAGACATGGCAGTCGGTGGGGATACTCCTTGTTGCATCGGGTTTTTCAGGCATGGCGGGATGCCAACTTTTACCGCATAAAACAGTCAGTCCTCTTGAGGATGTGCGTCAGTTCGAAAGTGAAGGAAGGTAGTTTGACAGCCCTTTTGAGGTTTAGTATTTGGCTTTTCCTTCGGATTCCATTCAGTGGTTTTTCCTACTTGACTATCAAATCCACCGTAAATGGAGATAGACACTCATTTGCAATTAATGATATGGTGTTAAATTTAGGAGCAAACGAGATGTTCGTTTGCGTCATTCTTCGACTGAATGTGTAGCGCAAGGACTGTGTGTTCGTCCAACTGAACCGATTTTTAAAACTTCAGAGTTCATTCTTCTTGGTTTGATGTACTGTCCCAATTCCGCCAGCTTCACCTTTGGAATTTCGTCTTGAGAACTTTGTTGAAACACTTTACGAAAAATAATAAAGATTAAACGGGTGAGGTTGGGCATAAACAGAAAAATGACAAATGTCGATTGTCAGTCTTTTCAAACTGAATTTGGTAATAAACAGAAAAATGAAAAATGTCGATTGTCAGTCTTTTGAAACTGAATTTGGCGTGGACAGGTAAAAAGCCATTTTCTGGACCAAACGGCCTCAACGGAGTTTTTTATTATCAAGAAAGGGAGACCAAGAGTTGAAAAACCTCCTTACTCTCAATAACCATGCCACTACCAGCTTTACAAGCGAATACAAGATTGGTAACAATTTGGTTAGCATGGGAAGAAGTTAAGACGTCCAATGAACTGGAGTCACAGCTTGACACACGAAATCCACTTGATTACGGATCAAGGGATTCTGTACCCGGGTAGGAGCTGTGTTATGGTTACCGTGAACTACAGTTTCATGTGTCCTTGGATTCGACTGGCCTTTTGCAGCAGAACTGCATCAATATCCTCTGATTAAAATGTTTGCTTAACTGTATACGCTTCCAACATTTTGGCAACTGAAAATGCGAATCAATCTACATGATGTATCTTGACCACAAACTACCGCCGGCGGACCACATTTAAGCAATACTGTAACAGCATTGCTGGCTGAAGGCTACTTGAAATGGAGTTTTGAATCTTCGCATGAAATGCTTGAATAATTACACCCTAGCTATCAACTAGTCGGTTGTTTCTTAAGACGGACTGGAAGGACACTATGGTGACAAACTAGTGCGATGTCCCCTCGTTCGAAGTTAAAATAATTGAGAAAATGCATCTTGTTCCTGTTTAACGGTTTATGCGATTAGAAAAGGATGCTGAGTTTTACTGTTCCCGAATACCGCGCGGCACACGGAAAAGCACCAGGTAATTTTTGTAGATTGAGTCATTTTCGCTTAGCATTCCGAAAGATTGCTACGTGTCCTAACTAGGCTTGAAGTCACCTAATCTGATTAGGTCATGTGCATCGGGTGCATCATCGGTAGAACTAATCTTTACGGTCAGTAGCATTTGATTCTCCTCGTTGCAGATACCAGCGGAAGAGAAATAGGACAAGGGATGGATATGTCGACATTGCTCAAGATTATCAGATGATACGGGCCAAGTCCCTCCTTCGAGGACACGTGTTCACGCGTTATTTACACGCTGAACGTGTCCTGACCTGTGAACGCTTAACACCCTATCGTCCTCCTTAATCTGGTCGGGTTGGCGCTATCATCGCCAACAATATGGTCTGTAACCACTTTAGATTCTGGATTTTAACTCCAGAACCCATTGACTTTCCACTTTACTTGTGTTGCACCGAAATGGTGAGTTTCAACTGCAATCTGGATCTCAGCTGTGAATGAAGTGTTGTGGTCGTTGAGAGCAGTTTCACATGCATGGCTTTAATTTCCCAGTATCCATAGACCTGAAGATGCGGTAAACCTTCCAACAAACCCGGAATATGTTTAAGATATCCAGGCTAAGTGTGTCTTAGAACCAGGTGAGTTCCAATCAGAGCAGAGCATTATTGGGCCCTAGGAAATTAGTGTTCACCGCTTCTATTCAGGACATGAAACGGGTCATTCTACGCCTTTGAGGGAATGAACGCTACGGGCTCTTCATACATGCACCAGAGAACAGAAACTGACAGAACTGCAGCAGACTAACGTAAATGGAAAGAACACTGAAGACCATTTATTCAGTGAAGAATGAAAATTTCCATGAATGACAAAGCTGCTGGCCGTTCAAACTAATTGAACCACTACTTGCGTATTTGCCAGCATAAAGGACAAAATGACAGTGTGTCTAAAACTGCTTTAATTAACACTACATTCATTTAGAACAGGCTCTTTTTGTAAGGAGGGATAGGCAAGAATCCCCATTGTGCTGTTGTAACCGAAGAAGTACCCAGTGGAGGTCGACTAAGATCTTCGCGGCAATCAAGTTTCTCATTTCTTTCTCATGGTATCCTCTGTTTTGCATCCTGCCATCATCTGAACCTTTCAGTATTTCTGACCTCAAGATTGGTCGAGTTTCAGTCCCGGTAGTTTTCGTAAACGTAAAGGACTATGAAGATTTCGAGAAATACACTCATTTGCAAATCAATTTGTTTTTTGCGAGATACTCACCTGGAACCCAGCTGAATCTTCCGTTTGTGATGTTTTCAGGCAACTGAATGTGCTGCACCAGGCCGCCTCATGTTCCAGTTGCTACGATATTCGAGATATCGCGATACACGTATATTCGTAATGCACTACTCATAAGGTTGCTGAAAACTCTTCGACAGCCCACGACCGGCTTCGCCCTTCTTGGGTGGTGCAGCACATTCAGTTGCCTGAAAACATCACAAACGGGAGATTCAGCTGGGTTCCAGGTGATTCTCTCGCAAAAACCAAATTGATTTGCAGATGAGTGTATTTCTCGAAAGACTATGAAGATTGTTTAATATTTCCGCCAACAGCAATAACAAATGTATCCCAAAGATATGCGCATGGTGGCTCACTCACCACTCATGGTGAGATCCTACTGAAAATGTATGACATTTCAGGGTAGTTGTAACACTCAGATAGTGAATATATCTACGATAACCTATAGAACGTCTAGAAATTGAGTCACAAAAGAGATACGAGTGAAAATAAGGTGGACCACGCAACTGTTACCCTATGGAACTCCATGGCTTACTGTTCCCTCAATGGCAGTTTATATTGAAAACTGGAACTCTCACCTATTTTATTACAGTCTCAAAAACCTTTAAGCACTCATTCAGAAGGCTGGGTTACTTAACTAGGGGGGGGGTCCAAAATTGTGTAAAAATATTTGTGTGAAAAATTTCTGCCATCTTTTTAGAGATACCTCTATTCTGAATAGTGCTACTAAACAATAGTATTCTTTTCCATGTCATGTAACTACTAACTGTGCATCCACAAGTAAACTATCTCCCCACATAGTACACCAGGGTGTCGCAAACGATAGCTTGGTGAACTGATGCGGAGAGAAAAAGTTAAACAGCATGGACAATTCTTTTGCACTTGGAGGTGCTGGTGATACGTCCATCAAAATTCAGGTGCGTATGGACGATGTGAATAAATAATTATCGGTCACTTGAGATCTACTGACGTTCCGTTTGGGTGTTCTTGTCAGTTGTGCACCCTCTCCCCATGGTTTGCGTACTGAATTGTGATGCCCAGATAACCAAGTCCCAGTATATGAGTTCTATCGTTGTAACGTCATTGAAAGCGACGTTGGCCACATCCAAGATACTTGTGAGGGGAATCCGACCCTGGTGTTCTGTGATGAAGACAGTTGATAGGAGGAGCTTCGCCATGCGCATCAGGAACCGAAAAAATGGCGTACACACTGAGCTACAAAGCAACGTCCTTACTACCTACTTAGGGTGAAATTGAACAATAGACAGCAGGGTCTACCAAAAAGTCCATATCTGAAGGTTTCGTGTAACCAAGACAGTGGACTTGACTTGTGTCATCCCATCATGGGGGCACCAGTTCAAATTTGGACGGAGTTTAGCTACGGACAGCCTACATCGGGTGTCGCAGTCGTGGACGGATTATCCTTCATCGATCTTCTTCTTGCTGCATCATCATTTCCCATGTCTTCCTCCACAAACGAACCTGAGCAAGCGACTACTGGTGCATCCGAATTGCCGGCACAGAGTGGATCTTGCGTATACTGAGTATGCGCATAAGCATACTCATAACCCATGAGCATGGGTTATTTCGAATGATTATTTTACGTTTTAAGAGAGCCTACAAACTGAACCCCAACTACCTAGAAATTAGTACACCTCATCACATCAGTATTTTTAGGAAGGCCTTTTTGAAGAGGCATATACCGAGTACTTGGAAATGTCTGTTGCTTTGCAAGGGACACCGGACTCGATAACGCTAGCGGCTACCAACTCGAATTGACAATTTTACACTGCGATGGAACTAAACCATTTGTTCTGTTATATTCTCGGCCTGCTTGAAGGCATCCACAAGCTTCAAACAAACAGAAGGAAAACAGACACTTCCGAGCTTTCTCACTTGTCACTACGTTTGCTACCCTTCAGTGTCGTTTCTTTCTGACGGAGGTTTTGTCTGCTTTTATAAACAGCTTTGCACTTTTATTGCATTTTTTGGCGGTCCATTGAAATGCGGTGGCACCACGTTAGAGCGTCAAACGACCGTATAAATTTCAGTGTGACCCTGTCGTCAATATCCAGCTAGTGTATCTGTCGCCGGTGCCCAAGTAACCACTGGTGGCATATTTTGACCTGGAGAGCGTTGTACAGAGCAGCTCATCAGGTGACACCCGGGGCACTGAAAATATTTGGTTCCTTTGATCCTATAACTAAAAATTGGTTTACGGAACCAGGAGAGTCCACTTGTACCGAACAATTACGCACGTCCTCCACAGATAACTGACTGTGATAGTAACCAACAGAGTGGCTCACAGAAAATAAAAATGAGTAGATCTCATTCTTCTGACATTGAACAAAAGCAAAAATCACCCAAAAATGCTAAAAAGTGGCTTTGAATTGGGGAAGACTTAACCTACCAGACTCGCCAAATACTCCCACTTAACTAAGAGGTTGGTTTTGACAACAAACTCAACTGGATCCAGCTAAATCTCTCGCTTCTGATGACCTTCACTTGAATGCACCAGGTAAGGATAGCTGATGTTTCAGTTGGTACGATGTTCAAGATATTGCAATACACTGTTTAAACGTAACACACTACTCAAAAAGCTGTTGGAAACTCGGGGGCTGTCACTATTTGGTGAGCCAGGTACGGCAATACATGTAGGCAGGTAAGCGCAGTCTCCGAGTTTCCATCAACCCTATGTTCTACTTAACCTCAACTTGGACAGATCCAGCAGGATTCATCTGGGTCTCTTCTCGAGAGCGAGTTGATGAGTAAATGAGAGTAGCTGGCTGTGTCCGTCTAATCTGGGTTCAAGCAGAACATGAGGTTGACGGAACCTAGGGGACTGTTCCCATTTGGTGAACTTCTAGAAGGGCGAAAACTTTCTTGGGCTGATAAACGGTTTAGTAATATGTTATATCTGGACAAACTGCCCGGTTATTTTAGTCATACTTCCAATGATAGGATCAATCTAACCGGTGTTACGAATATGTATGGTTTACTGAATTCCCGAAAAGAGTTTCGTCGATGACTATTACTGAATATGTCCCAATATTTGGAACATCTGCTGTATCACGCATGTCTTCAACAACGTGTACACTGAAAAACGCAGTGAATAAAGCAAACTGTACGAGCATACTAGTCATCCCGAACAAATACCACACAATGGGAACGGCCTGTCAAGTATGGAAAACACAGTTTAGGCCTTTTGAACAAATAGTACTACTATTACCTTACTCGTTGCAACTCGCCCAATGATTAAGTTAGCCTGATCCTGGTTCTGGAGTCAATAAGTTGACCAGGAATTTTGCTCCCCCCAAATTTTTATTTTTTCGGTTCATCTGCATGCAAATGGGTGCTCGGCAATACTTTGAGCCAAAAGCTGGTTCATTTTAAAGCAAGTGAGTTGAACAGTCATAAACCACTAAGGCTTGCGAAAATAGGCTGAAGCCATCAGTTAATGAGGTTTTATTAGCAACACTGTTGCTTCTAAGGACAAGCCAGCGTAGATAGGTGAACTCCCCTCCTGTTTTATCCAGGTTGTGTACCTTCTAAGTTGGGCTTCCAATTAGCGAGCTCTGTAATTGACTAAGTAAGCTGCTTGCACTATTGTAATTGACTGTAATTGACTAAGTAAGCTGCTTGCACTTAGATGTTCTCACTATTATTAAGTGTATTTGCCTGAGAAAATTGTGTGAAAATTTTCACCTTAAGCAGTTCTTCAAAACCTAGTACCACACACTCTTGAAGTGACTTTTTTGAGCCCGTTAGACGCAAATGATGAATGAATAACGCCACTGTTTTTCTCCTACATTGTATTAGGTTTGTGAATTGAAAGGTGGGTAAAGTTCATGTTCAATTGTTCTTGTGGATTACAAGTATTATGCTTCTGGAATTTTATGGTAATAAAAAGTAACCAGAACCCACTGAAATATATTGACGAAACTTCTGCCCGGGATTTCTTTATGATAGTTTGGCGCAAAAGAAATATGGGTGAATGGTTCAAAAGTTCGAAGCAGAGATTCAAGACTGTCTGAATTAATGAAGAATATTCCGAAACGTTGCGATTTATCCACAGACAGATTTAGATGATTTGGCTCTGGAAATGAAAACTACCAGACAATCCTTATTTTTCGAACTGAAGATGCTGGAAATTCACCCCAGGATGAGGAAAGATTTACCTACTTGAGAAAACAGACTTCGTACCTAACACCTAATCTCTAAAACGTGATCGAGTTGGTGGGGAAAAATTAGGCGGACACGGATGCGCTAGGGTGGTGCTTCAAACACAATCCCGCTTGTGCCTAGTCGATCTTCTAACAGTCTCATCTTTATTTGGACACTGTCTTGCATCACCGAGTGCGGCTTATGTCAAGGGCAGATTTGAAAACAGTGAACCTAATGACTTTGAAGTGACGTTCTCTGTATACCCACTTCAACTGAAAGGTAGAGATGTCAAAGCTTCTTTCAGTTAAATCGCACCGGTGGGTAAAATCTACCGGAGTCTCATCTGGACTCCTAATTTGTGTGCTGGAAACTTGATAGATTGGGATATCATCAAAACTATCTTTATTGTGACTATTCGAATCATTACAAGGAGTGGTCAGCGTCCGTCTGACGCAGTGGTTTCGTAGGGGTGGTCTTTAAATTTCCTCAAGATTTCATAAAATCTCCTAAACCGGGCCGACAGCTGTAGTTTCAACCACAGGATGAGTCTACTTGTGGCCAACCCGACTTACAGTAAAACCACCCTTACTAGAGGTTTATGTCACGGTTTATGGGTTGCTGAAAAAAGCTGGTTACGGCTTTTACAGGTGGCAAGAGTGTCTTTGAACACAAAACCCTGAACTTGCGGTGCTCGGCTCATCGCTCCCTTACTTATTTGAGGACATTTTTACAGGAGTGGCTCATTTCACCAACTGGTGAACCAAGAGTTCACTCAAAACAAAAGTGAACTAATAAAGCAAGCTCGATAGGGCATCGGGCCTACAAATGTACGGAGCTTTATGCTTGTTGCGACTAGAACGTTAAAAGGCCACATTCCACTAGAGTAGTTTTCTCCCCTCAGAATTGGTATGAGTTATTTGTAGTTCGTAGCGAGGTATGTGAAATTTACGTGAATAATTATTCCGAACTTTTTTACTGCGCAATGGCGTGGTTGATGCTTTCGCACTGCTCCAGATGATTGGACAGCTTGTCATCTAAAATCTGACCTTACTGGAGTAGCCGATGGTCGAAACACTCAAGCAGTACGACTTTGCATTCTATTGGAAATCCGTCGGAACTGATGATGATACGTCAGATTAGGCAACCAGTTTGTTTCATTACAACCATTTTTTGTTGGAGTTCGGGATTTCCATTTCAGAAACACAGTAAGTAAACAAGTACGGACTGTCCACCTGCTTGAACCTCCAAAAAAGGAGGTTTGAACTTATTGGGATGATATGGGTTTTATATGTTATTTATTTACCTTTTTATTTGTTTATGTATTTATTTATTATCCTGGGGTTCTCAGGTGAATTGTTGCCGCAGATGCTGGGGTAAAAAAAACAAGAAGACGGCCAACGTTCGTTAACTGACGTAAAAGCTGTCCGCGTCGCATTTTTACACAGGCTTTTTTTATTTCAGATTCGTAGGCTACGGATTCAGTCTATAGATAATTAAACGAGCCTTCACTGGCTTGAAGCACCACTTTTCTACCCGTTCACAGGCTCTATAATGGGTTAATTTCCCAAAAGAAGTCTGTTCTGATGCATGAAGTGGAGCGATTCACCAAAGCGCAGGGGACGCTTCTGTGACGCTATAGACTTATGTAGTCAAGTTGCCTGTGATATGTAGCGATAATTTGCTATACCCATGGGACTTATGCTGTAATAACCTTTAAAAAATATATAGGAGAACAAGATACCTGATTCAATTATTCTAAATGGGTTGGTGATTCCGGCAGGACAGAAATAGACCAAGTTCCTCCACCCGCATGATCTCTCAACTCCGGAGGAGCAGCGTCTAAAGTCGGAGGATCGAGCATAACTCGCTGCTTTTTCTCACCAGTTATGTTGTGAATGGTAATCTGCAACAACAAAATTTTTTCACCCACGTCTGGTTAAACGACTCTTTGTTAACTGCCATTCACTGCATGATTGTTGAGTTTGCCCACAAAGCTACAAACCAGCATGCGTAATGACACAGCAGTTATTGGGTTTCAAACGAGTGCCTTTTATACACGAGCATTGGGAGTAATTCACCGGGTCTGTGAAACAGAAAGAAAGGAATACTTTTGACTGCATTCTGCATAAACCAAAATTGTTGTTTTGTTTAGTGCGATACAAATTTATACAGTAGCATACATTTCATAGAAGGATATCTCTCGCCCGGTGATTTTTTCACTTTGGCATGCCTCAGTTGGTAAGCTCGGTTATTGATTCTTTACAAACTGCAATATAATTTAAACTAAGGCTGAACTTGCCAACAGGAGTTTTTCGCACGACCCAATGTGTGCATCTCTCCATGTTATAGATGCCACCAAGAGGTTCAAACAGAAAACTGTGGTCTTCTTCTGTATTCCCTTGAGTGGCCTTGAAATATTTTTGTTGCTCAACAACTATGTACCCACTAAAAGCACATTGTTACTTCCTTCCAGTCTTCTCTTCTGTATTACGGAGTTGCTGCGAATGTGTGTTCGTGTATGACTCTACAAACACCAATTTCCATATCCGCTTATTTCAAAACCGATGTGCGCCGTCAAGCATCGCTGCATTTCTGACTAACCACGCTACACGACCACAGTTATGTAAACAGCATTGCCACTTCCACCCGATATGTCTCGTTTCTCTAAACAGTGGTCATCCGGTGCGCTATCCAGTAGGTATGTGTATTGGACTGGATTGATACAAATATCCCTCGACTCGGCTCCAAACTAGCCAGCTACTTCATAGAGCAATAATATAGAAACACATTTCGTTGTCATACGTGGTTGTAGCCACCAACTTTCTGGCTTTCAAAACCTGTATTCCGAAACCACTACTATCGCCTGGCGGGCGAGTTCATGTGCCAAATTAGCAGATGTGCTCATTAACATTTTATGCTCTCCTCTTAACAGGGGTGATTTGATGTTTGTGGCTTGTTAGGTGCGATTATCGACGGGCTTCAGGGGATATTTTGTGGCTGGTCGTATGGATAATTTTCACGCAAGCCTTGACGTATGCTCCGGCAAAGAGCAGACACACTCGCGATCTCATTATCCGTGCCGTAGGAAACCCAAACACATCGAAATTCTGGACCGATTGGATTCCTCCGGACAAACAGAAAGGAATATCTTTGTGTCCCTTGCATCAAGGTTATTCAAACTGTTTCCATCAAAGGAATGACAGAGCATCTTGTCAAGTTTTGAAATGTATAAAGCGCCGATCGGCAAAATGCATTTGAATTGTGGACTTTCGTAGCTGACCGCCTACTGTTTTACCACAGTCAGGCTGATCAGAAAAACAGTCTTAGCTTTCGACAAATACACTAATTTGCAAATCAATTTGTTTTTTGCAAGAGACTCACCTAGAACCCAGCTGAATCTCCCGTTTGTGATGTTTTCAGGCAACTGAATGTGCTGCACCAGGCCGCCTCATGTTCTAGTTGCTACGATATTCGAGATATCGCAATACATGTATATACGTAATGCACTACTCATAAGGTTGCTGAAAATTCTTCGACAGCCCACGACCGGTTTCGCCCTTCTTGGGGCTCATCAGTCAACCTTATGTTCTACTTGAATCCAAATTGGACTGATTTCAGCTGGCTATCACGTGAGTCTCTCACAAAACCAAATTGATTTGCAGCTGAGTGTATTTATCGAAATCGGTCCAATTTGGGTTCAAGTAGAACACAAGGTTGACGGAAACGCCGGGACTGCGCCTATCTGATGAGCCCCAAGAAGGGCGAAACCAGTCGTGGGCTGTCGACCAATTTTCAGCAACCTTATGAGTAGTGCATTAGGTATATACAGTCTTAGCTTTCTTCTGAAGGACCCTTCCACGACTAGGATCCATACCGCATACAAAAATTGAATGAACAGTCTGACAAATTACAGTACTGCAGTCAAATAATTTGCCTAGGTTTTCTTAGCGAAAGTCGGACGCTTAAAATATCAAAGGAAGGAAGATGAGAAACTAAATGGCGTGAAACTCTAATGGATACAAACCTTCCCTGATATTTGAACGTCATATTTAGAGATGTTTTTAATACGAGTGCCACCTCTCACGGATACTACTTGTTTTAATCTTGTCATCGAAATGCGCAGTTTTATAACCAAATGAAGGAAGCCCAGGGTAATTTTGGAAGGCAATTGGATTATCCACTGTAGATTCAGTGGTAGCAAAGGACTTGAATCTTGACATTCTATGATAGTAACCACTTAGATTGGGTTATTTATAGTGTGCGTGCAACGGCCCTACAACTGATGGAAAAATTCCTGCCTTGCGCAAAATTCTTTCCATTTACACCTGCTGACACGAGCAGATGTACTGATTGAGTAAGCGAATAGGTTTTGGGGACTCTAGGTCAACTCGCGAGAGCTCTTCGCCAGTAATCACTATTTTTGTGACTTGTGTGATTCTGAGGAGCTGGAAACTCGGATCTCTATGTCCATCATGAAGCCGCACAACTGACAGTAAAGCACTGCTAGGCTTTCATATAATTTGGTCACTGTCGTTTATTTTAATACTCGAAACCAAGTTCGCATGCTCAAAGTACAAGAACTAAAGCTAAAAATGTGTGAATCCTCTAGTCAGAGTTAAATTGAGGTTACAACAGCTTGTCTGATTTTTCATTTATGATTTAGTCGCACGTGTCTTTGAACGCGTAAATTTTGATTGTAAACTCCAGATACAATGACTTGACCTCGACAGATGTTCAGACACACGAATCAAAAGATATTCAAAACATCATTTGATGGCATCCTTGCTGTGTGACGCTCGACTAACTTGCTCATTCTATGTGTCCACCACCTGGCTCCAAATGTCACGGCGTACGACCAATTTTTCAAGATTTAGTAGAGCTTCACACATGCCAGAATTGTGAGTGGGGAACAAGGTGAGAAACATTTACACTTTCGTCGCATGCTTGAGCAGTTCATGCGTAGTGACTGACATGAGAGTTATGAATGCAAACTAGATGATGGCCGAAAACTAAATTTGACAGCCTTCAAATAAGTTGAAGAAGCCGTAAGTAGGCGAACTCTCAATCCCGAAGTGAGTTTCTTTCCAATTCTAATGATTAAAATGAACTTATGCTAATGCTAGTCAAATCCGAACAGTTACACCTCATTGTGTACTGTTTTTTGTCGATAATCGATAGGTTCCGGAAACTTGCTAGTGAATTACTTAATCGATGTCTAGCTACAGATTGAAACACGGCGTCCGACGAAGACCAATCAAAAATTGTCCAACAGGTTTCGAGCGTAGGTCGTGTCACTCTAACGCCATACCGTTCAACTGTGAATACCTTCGTCTGCTTGGAATTGATAAGCCAGACACATCCGGCGTGCTCTGGTGGAGTAGTGGCAACACTATGGTGTCGAATATCAGGTATCTGCATTTCGAGTTCCAGCACTGCCAGGGATATGAGCTATGAAAACGATGCTGGTCGAGTCCACTTTCCCCTATTTAGTATCATCCGACTGGAATGTTTCTTCCAGGATAGGGGAAGACTATTCAGTCGAGAGTAATGAGAATACAAACTGCTTATACCACCAGGGTGTTCATCTATCTATGACTGAAAATCTATGCGACAGTTACGGTAATTTGTTTGACCCCAGACATTAAGAGTGTAGATTTTAGCCTACCTGGAAGTGTCGATTTTCTGGCTGCTGGAAAAAAGCCGTTCACATTCCGTCTTGTGAAAGTTGGAATTGTGATCTCGGGTCACCTGTTTCAAACAACATAATGGTCATCGTGAACTAATAAAAATGCAGTGGGTTGAAATAAGATCCTTGGTAGATCACACGTTCTATGCTCACATTCTCTTCATCTTTCAACAGCAGTCGGTGAAAGTTTTATAAATTATCTAATGGCTGTGGTTTAACTACATTTTAGTGGCCGAAGATTTTCACATTGGTTTCAAAGCTTGAGGATACAAGCAGGTTGCGGAATCACGCCATTATATGCTTCTGCCCGCTTGCATGTATAACCCAAATTATTCAGTTCAGTTTCCTCTGCGATGTAGGCAATTCGAGAGTCAGTAAACACTGGTGTAGATGATAGGAGGCTCGCTAAATCTTGCTATTCCAGCTTATGCTTGGTTTCGCTGCCTTTATTTGCAATTACATGACATAAGGTAGGCTGTGATAAGTTTGTGGAAAATATTTAATAGTGACAACTTTGTGGGTACATAGTAGTGCGACGTTTACGTGGAAGGAAATTTACACCATCGGTTCTCCGGGATCATATTTTAGCTCACAATCCGAATCATTGAGTAAACTGGGAAGCTGGAGGAACTATCCAGAATGTTCCGGGTTACAACACTCTGAATGGAAAGAGTGCAAAGTTAACATTAAAAAAACCCACCACCACTCGGGATATGGTTGTATACAGCGAAAGCGTTTTCTGGTCGAACGCGGGTTCTTTGGAGAAATCAGGAAGTCGAAATTGTTGTTGCCCATACAATCACAATAGTTAAAACCTAAACCTTCTGAAATTATTTGATTGTTCAACGCTTCATGGCACTCTGTTGTTGAGAAGAAACCTTATTTTCAAATAAAAAGTGTAAAACTTTCCCTCCATTTATGGTCTATGTGTACGTTAATCATGTTGTTGATCAGCCTCTCTTAGTTCTTCCAGGTTATTTCCGGTTAGAATCTCCATGGGGATATCTGAGATGCCCACTGGTGATGATTCCCAACAAGGACGACGCGGCGTACTGTGCCTCTCGTTTTTCGGCACAGAATAACCTCATTTGTAGGACGAAAACTTGACTTAAACCCGATGAGGTGTCAGAACTCCTGTCTTAATTAAATTACCATACTTGTTCGTTTTGCCCCCTTGGGCAGGACGGTGCTTTGATCCGCAAACAACGACCGGTATTCTGACCCTGGCCCCATAGTTCGTCGGATGTAAGGAAGACTTCATATGTTTTGATGTCCCTTGAATCCATGGGTGTATGTAAATCGGCCAACTAAACCAATACACTTCTCAACACGATAACCTCAGAGTGTTCGTCTCCTTTGTGGGACATTACATGCAATTAGCCAGCAATAGCCTTATGGACTCGGAATGCCCTAAAATGAGCCACATTTGGAATGTGTTCAATCTATCAATGTACTGGAAACATAGATACGATTTGTCATATATGGGTTACTGTTTTTGATATGGTCGTGGATGTAGCGCCAACAGGCTTGATAGCTCATATTACACTATTTCCTGCAGCATAGGCTCTCAGAATATTTTTCGTCTGTCAGGACGTTAGCATGGCGAAGTCTATACATGAAAGTGCGTTTTTATTGCATTGCACTCTATTGTAATTACAGACTGTAGTTTTTGTTTGCAGTGTTCTGTTTTTACAAGTGATGGCTCTTTTGGGGTACTTGTTTTCATTTGGTGAGTTGGATTTCTGTTTGAAGCTCATGGTTCGGAGTAGTACGTAACAGTGCAATCTGATATTAAAAGATTGGGTCAACCGAATCGCTTTGAACCTATACAGATGAATTTATCAGATAACGTAATATAAAACTTGCCTGTTCGATGCGAATATCAGGACTAAGCCGCCCAATACAAAGGCTACTTGACGGATCGTTTGCGCAGCAGTAAAGTGTTTACTTTAATCACGGCCCACGTCCAATTTCAATAGGTTTGAAGCTGCGTGCAGAAAAATCTAACAGTTCGCTTTATAATAAGCATCTCGCCTGCTACATACCTGAGTCCACTGCATGCCAAAGCAGAAGCAACTGGGACTGGAACTGTGGGTAAACAGCCCTTTCATTTTAACTGTCAGTATGACGCCGGTGCAATGCATGACAGAAAATCGTTGACCTTCTCATATTTGCTCAACTACGGAGATCATCGGTGAGACCGACACTGACTGTTCACTCAGTTGTTCCGTTGTTAATTAGGTAGGTGGTTAACCCGTTCATTCATTTGGTTATTTATTCGGCCTCTAGTTGATCTATTCATTCACTCACCCATTCACTCACCCACCCACTCACCCATTCATTCATTCATTCATTCATTCATTCATTCATTCATTCATTGATTCATTCATTACTTTATTTATTTATTTCTTTATTCACCTATTCATTCATTCGTTCATTCAGTCATTCATTCATTCAGCCCTTCATTCTTTCCTCTATTCATTCAGTTCTTCGCTCGTTCATTCTTTGTATAGAACAGGAAAGAGAATCCCATAAGAGAACTATTTTCTGAAACAACAACCCCGAGTCTGGAGTTTCTTGAGAAAGCCAATTCAGATTATGGACTGGCTTCACCGTCGTTGTAACACACGCGCGCTTGCGCTGAACCTGTAGTAAGCGTCTAGCCTACTTTTGAAACATTTTTTCTGTCTTGGTGATAACAACCTGTGGAGGAGCTTTTTCGAATCGTTGAACATGCGAGTCTGTAAAGTGATACTGACTCGACAGTATGGCTCTATTATATCGAACAACTTGAGTTTACAGAGGCCCCTATTTATGGCCTCTACGGTTATCGGGAACGCAGTGCCTGAGCTCTGTCGCAAGCGCTTCGTTCAAGGTGCAGCAGGCATACATGATGAATATTCATAGAGACATTAATAGTTCAGCGTGTGAACGTTTTTTACGCCAAACATATCAAACTTCTTTATTCCCTTTCATTCTGCCATGCGCTCGCTCTTTACGCATCGGGAAACGAAATTGGTTGACCATATTTCAAAACGGGCTGCATACGAGATGAAACTGAATATGTCCTTCCCTAAACCACTCTTATCAGACTCTTCTAAAAAAGACTGGGAAAGCCCGACGATGAGGAGTCCTTCGCCATTCATTGATCATATGCTCTGCAGTTTAGCAATATCACTTCCTGTTCGTTCAACTGAGAGCCGTACTCCGTGCACAGAACTCTCCCCTGACTGTTGAGCCCACTGAGTATTACGGAGAGACTATCTCTAAAAGGGTAAAAATCGGTTTTATCTAACCAGATGAAGGCATCGTTCGTAGTGAACTATCACCAACCTATGGGCTTACCATCCACACCTTCGATGATGAGAAGCAGGGTGAAGCAGAGAAGTCTTGTAACACCTGGCGCTTTACCCCCTGGAGCGAGGGGCACGTGGTGCTTGCAGCACAACCTCAGTGAATTAAATCCTCACGCTGGTGCTGCGGTAACATTGTTGACGCAATCCGACATCACAGTAGGTGTCACCATCCAGCATCCATTTATCCTTTCGAATATTTTGCCATCTGTTAACTTCATGACTTCACTCAACCACATGCCGCATTCGTTCAGAGAATTTCAACCTTTGAAACCTAGAACAGCAACCTTATGAGTAGTGCACTAGAACATACCGTTCTCAAATTTTCACAACCGCCGTAAATTCATGCGGGCTATTCCGCCTTTAGAGATTACTTTACTGTAGAGAATTAGGCTCTGTATTACATATAGCTATACTTCCTGAAATGGGGTCACTCCACAGCCAGGCTATCCTGCAAGATTTCTGTAGGATTTCTTAGATTTTAAGGGGTCACCTCTATCGCCAGTTAGAGTCCACGAATTTTTATGTGATTAGCTAATTCACCTCCAAAGAAGGACCAAACACCTCATAGCCTAGTGGACGATATAGAAAAACGATCGTTTTCAAAGGTAACTCTTTTGACCTACCTGAAGTTGGAACGCAAAGCAGGTACTCAATTACCCCCAAGCTTGTCATCATAATTTGGGCAAATTGATAAATTCATAATCATCTCCGGATTCCTCTCATATCGCACTCATTCTGTAAGTTTCAGAGGACAAATGTTAAAGGGGAGGGAGATGTGCAGAGCGATTACTTTAAAACCCAGGTGCAAATTCACGAGAAAATCAGCTTAAACTCTTCTTCCAAAGTGGAGTTTTGTTGGCTCTTCGTTCCAAACTTTAGCATCCATATTTTAACTGATTATGGTGGAATGAATATCCAAGGGCTTCAAGAACAGTGCATGGTATCCTCGTGGCACTAGAATCATCATCGATAGCAGCTCAGTGATATTAGTTGTGGTTGTTTAATAGTACAATGTGCATGTTATCCCTTTTGTCCGGGATCGATTTCTGAGCAGGTGTAACCAAGAATGCCGTGTGCAGTTGGGTAGAGGAGACCAGAGGGAGTGGTGTGAGGAAATGGCAAACCTGAGGACCTACTAAACATCGCGTTAAACACCAACAATGGGAGTGATGCAATGTCTTTTGTGAACTTCACCAGACACAAACCCGGCCGACAAAGCTATATAAATATTAGTTACATAAATGCTAAGACAAAGTGTTCCCAAACGAGTTCCATGATGATCGGATCTCAGTCAGGAATGTGCGAAGGTCCTCAGCACACCGCTTGACTATAGCCGCTTTCGTTTTGTGTTGCCATATCGCTAATTGCTTCCCACACAATTTCCGTCTGCGAGGGTTTGGAATGCAAAAAAGCGTTTGTGCACATGCAATGCTCTGGGGCCTCTGGTTTGTTGCCAAGTAGTGACTTAAATATCGTTTGTTTGTTTGTACGCTGCGGTCAGACTGGTGCTGCTGTCGTGCGAAAATAATCGCAATAAGATATATGATAACAGAAGACGAGCAAGTACTATCCGATATCAAAAAAACTTTTCAGATACATCCCTCTTCTGCCGTCGTTTGATCAATCTCTACGTATTCTACAATTCCTGGAAGGATGCGCCGAGCAAAAGTACCGGAACTGTAGCTGTGAGACTTTTTGACCAAACAATCAAAATAAATTGGTCAATGACGATCATTTTAGAGCTAATGTTGGATAGCCAGACAAGATTTTCCGAATTTTGTCACCAGGGGTCGTTATTCAATCTACCGAGCAGGCCAAACAGTCTGTTTCGCAATACCGATTAAAAAATAGGTTTAAACACAAAGGTGTGATACACTTTTACCAGGAAGCAAATGCAATGAAGACTACTATGCATTTTGTCGACTATCAGGAGATATCTGAATTAGCTGTCCCATTTTCGAATAACCCAGTGAAATGCTGTCGGTTACTGTGCACCAGTCTGCAAGAACACCTATCCCCGCGAGAGGAAAAAAAACGCTATTCATGTAATGACTTCTGTTCATAGGAACACTAACGGTTTTTACCAATACTTTAGGTCTGTTAACGCAATTTATGACTGCACCCATACGGTTCGAAATCTCAGCATCGGAATCTACAACATCATTTAGAAATAAATGGACAATTCATAATCCGAATTGAAATGCCTCAAATTATTAAGCATTTATACGACCCCCGTGCTGTTTGAGAAATGTGTCCTAGAGGAAAGCATCAACTTTTTTCCTAGTCGGTGTCCAATAGCTGTCAACATCATTCCACCTCACGAAATGACGTATCAGTCAGCACACTGAAAGCAAAAGGCACCCTGAACTCTGCCTTGTTTAAGCTAAAGGTGTAAAGATTATTCTCTTTTGCTTCTACCACACAGTATTGAACATGAACAAAAACGTTCATATCGAAAACAGCAAAGGTCCTCAGTGTGGGATTCGATCCCGCAACCTTCTACTTACCAGAGAAGATTTCTGTCGACTGAACCACTACGTATACTGTCAAACTTGACATGTCTGTAGCCAAAACTCATTTTAGCTTGCCGTAGGTCAGTTTGATCGATCAACGCCCAAAGTTTGTCAACGTGACTACGATAAAAATATTGTACTAGTTCACTAAATATGGGATTTTTCCTACTGACAGTAAGGGATTCTTCTATCAAGGGTTTCTTTACTATGACTTCCATCTGTAACATCACATTTCGATACTCAATTTGGTGCTCGTAGTCGTCTGAAATTTATATACTCATTGCGCGCTTCCATGTTCGGCTTACGTACTCGCTCCGGCAAGATTAGGTAGGAATAAAGGAGAACCTGTAGTGGGGCAATGTTCACACATGGCTGCGTCCACCACATCATCCACAGTGTACAAGAAATTTCTCAAACTCCTAGTTCGTAGGTTATGACATAGTAACTAAATAGTCTGCTACTAAACCGATTGAATGAGGACAGTTCTACCATGATTCCCCTAAACCCACGATGCCTTGACGCGGTCTATCAGGCATGACGTGTTGTCTGTCCTGATCGGTGGTTGCTGCCTGAAGACAGATGTTTGACCTGAAATTGATGGCAGATTTACTGTGTTCGTCATGCAAACTAGACCAACCAGACCCGTTTTGCATGGTGTATTGGGTGCACGCAACGGATGTGCACGACAGAAGGCGAGCAAGTCCACTTGGACACGTACATATGTCTCCAATCAAAGTCGACAACACTGCTCTCCGAATTGCCATTTTATTAGCACAGAAGTTAGATGAAGATACATTTCACTGGTTATTCATTAAAGCGGATGGTACCTGGGAAAGGCAGTTTGTTTGACGATCATTCGTCCGGGAGGGCAATAATACTTACTTTAGATGCTCAAATAACCCTCTGACTTTTTTCTTGGGGATATTTTTTAAGCCCGAATGACTTCTGCCTACTTTCCCACTTAGGTGGTCTATTCTCTATCAACTTTATGCCCATCAAAGAGACAGCGCGTGTCTGCGAGCATTTTTACCACTCCGTGACGGTCTTCGCATGAGTCACATAGACGTTTACGCTTTAAATCCCCTGTGTAAACAGTCCTGTCGCGCTTGTTTTCCTTCTACATGATGCTAGCCTATGTGAGAACCTACCAGCTGTGGCAGAGTTAAACCATATGGATTGGAGGAGTCAGTATTGAGGCGACTCCCCATACATCTAACCCAGTAAATCTCAACCAGGGGGAGTTCACTGTTTCAGCGTGGATGCAGGCTCTGTCTTTAAAAATGTCACCTACTGAGAAAAGCGTTAATAATCCGGCTTGCTCGATTTTGGCGACACTGAAAATTCGTCCTCACTACTTTTGTTTTTGATCCGTCAACTGCTGTTTGCTGGCCGTGCAAGACTAGCTGCATCTAGCCTGTGCTTACTGTTGGAATTCTTCATAAACAAAATCTCGACATGTATAGACGTAATACACCATAAGGTTGCTGAAAATTCTTTGACAGCCCACGACCGGTTTCGTCCCACTTGGGGCTCATTAGCTAGGCGTTGTCTTCAAGTTTCCGTCAACCTTATGTTCCACTTGCAACCAAAATGCACGAACTCAGCGAAATACACTCAGTTGGTTTTGCTTAAGAACATCATAAACGAGAGATTCAGCTGGGCTCCAGGTGAGTCTCTCGCAAAACCAGATTTGTTTGCAAACGATTGTATTTCCCTAAAATGTTAACATGCTGTGAAACCAGTCTAATTCGATGTGCGCCTTATCCGTATTGGCATAACCTTCATCGTAGGACTTCACATGCCGCATTTTATGAGAACCGGGCATGTCTTCAGGCCACAAGCTGTAAAGCCTAACGCGTTATCATGTCGTCGTGAGGAACAAATCGCCAATACCATAACAAATAGTTAATGGATGAAACAACGGGAAGCATAGAAATACCGCTCTGTAAGGTGACAAATGTAACACAAGGTAACAACACAAATTCCAACCCATCCAGAAAATAGGAACATATAGAACACCAGTCTGCTTTTCGACTTATCGCACAGCCTATAATGATTGTGACACGGTCAGTTTTTGCACCCGGTCGGTGGTTTGTAGTGAGCCCCCCCCATTCCCTGTTGCCCTAGCGTTATTTGTACGTTTATGGGGGAAAAAACCCTCGTTGTTTGTTAGATTCTCATGGAAAAAATCAAATGTCAGTAAACCCTTGCCCTGAGAAGTGCATTATTTGATTGGAATGAGGTTGGAGGATTGCAAATAGAAGTAATTCTTCGGCGACAATTTCATCACACACTTTATACCTTCTGTCGACATCCCACACAAAAATAGATCTCACCAGACGGTTACATAAACTTTGTCTTCATCACCGGTTAATCCTGTGAGGGTAGAGCAGTGGTCTTTGCTGCTATCGTTACCGTCTAAGCACAAACCATTTTATCCATGTTATCTGATTTTCAGACGGCAAAGTCGGAAGTTGGATATTTGCAGAAAGTTTTATCGGAATTTGAACTTTCAATGCGGAGTAGTATTAATCCTCGCCAGTGGTGCTCAATTTCTGCTAGCACATCTGGCGGCGTCAAAATCATGGCGGGTGGCATTGGCAAAAGTTTGCCAGCAGCACAAGAGTAGTTCTGAATGCCAGGAGACCGAGGGCATCTGGAAATAGTAAAACAGCAAAACATATGATTGTGAAAAAACTAAATGGGACTTCCTCAAATTTATGAATTTTCCTGGGACATGGACTGGGGACGATTATGCTCAAGATTGGATTAGTGTCACAGACTTTTCTAGCTACAACTGAGCAGCACAGTGGATGATCACGCGTGCTTTGTATTACGTCTACTTTGCTGATTCTATTGATTTGATAGATATGGGTTTTTAGATTGTACCGTAAAAACCCTCGGAAGGAGTATTCATTTTTATCCAAGTGGAAACTCAGTGAGACCACAAACCCTTCTGTATACCGCATAGGAACTGAAAATTCTTTTTGAAAAATAGCCAACTTTGTGCAAGTGGAAAACTGCCCTTCTTGTG
Organism: Clonorchis sinensis; assembly: GCA_003604175.2. NCBI lineage: Eukaryota > Metazoa > Platyhelminthes > Trematoda > Opisthorchiida > Opisthorchiidae > Clonorchis > Clonorchis sinensis. The sequence continues at coordinate 5,899,262 of CM030369.1, read as the reverse complement.
AATAATACTCAGCTTTCCAGATTTTGTAAGAAAAGCACTTTGGTAAAACAAGAGGGGTCTAGAAGAGATGGGGGACTTGGGGTTACACAATCCGGACTGCGAACTGTTTGAACGGAAACTTTCCTGCCCCCAGACATCCCAGGCCATTATGTTTTACTTATCCGGATATTAAAACACAAAATTAGTGACCGGAAGGTCCGTGGTTGGAATCCGACCCTGTGCATTTAAACCGCTCTGTCTGGGCTTAAATAATCTGACAATATCTCAGCCCTCGTGTTTCTTTCGGTCGGCATGGCAACCAAGCGTGGGAAGGATGTTACAGCTGGAAGACATTACTTATATGTATATTTTTTACCCCGCTATCATGTATATTTGCAGAACAGAGAGTATTTCTTTGCTACCCGTTATCTGAGCACGGAATCAACAATAAACCCCGATAAAACCAAAATTTTATCAATCATTCTCAAAGGTGACGAAACCTCTCAAAGGTTCACAGATCCTGCTAAAAGCAGTGGACATCACAAGAACTGGATGACGACTCATTTGCCTTATTCAGCACAACAGAGGACAGTCATTAGCCCCGCTTTTCCCCCACCGGTACACCAAGGTGGATTTTGGTTGTAACGATCCGGTAATGCACATGTCATCCAATTAAGTTTTGTGGACTATGCAACTCGTCACGCCCTCGTCTCAGCCCGTGGCAACCGAAATTTACAGTTCATTACACTTCATGCTGTTCTTGGATGTACCTACAAAGTGGGCCGGCGAAATCCGTCATGCGTGAACCTCATACATTGCGGATAATGAGGAGTTTGATGGGTGACTGCCACGAAAACAAACACTAACCCGCGGGTAGGATAATTGGCCATTAAGACCAAATTCACCATACAATACTTCCGATGTCTGACGGGTTCATGGTGTAAAGGGACACAGCTCACCCTTCTCTTTCAGGTTAAGCCAGTAAGTAAGTCTTGCTCCGATGTCTTCTGTTTATGTTGCGTTGTCCTTGCAACCACCGGTCTAAAGCAATTGCCTGTCAATAGTTACTTTAGGACTGGTCTGGAAAAGAACATAGAGCATCCATTAACGTCCTGTCGAATAAGTGGTTTTCTTGATAATGGTTGGGCGTACCGTCAGAGATCCATAATAGGTTCTCTGAATCACTAAACTGTTGTTGTTCGGTAAATGCTCGAAGTTTAACATAATTTGATGCAAGCAAATTAATTTCTAAATAACTTCTCAACAGTGAGGTATAATAAATAGCATAAAGTAAGTTTCTGTTTCGCGCTCTTTAACTAAATATGCTTTCGACCTTTTTCTTTCTGAGTAGTTTCCGAATCAGTAACAATTTTGATGGAACGTAGGTGGCATCTGCGGGTGTACAGGCTAAACCAATGGGTACCAGCATAGTATGGCGGAAAATATTACTGATGGGGGTATATTTGACTCACCGTGCATACTAACCCTAGGAACGGAAACACTGTAGCCCACTATGACCACTTTGCACCCAGCATTAGGTCCAATCACTACCGCAGTTACGTGAATGAGTACCGAAGAAAAAGTTGTCAAGCCTTTGCTTGGCGCTGGACCGAATGACTAGCTTGATTGTCGCATTGTTCTTTGCCTGGCTTCTGTTACGTCTACTCTTTACGATACCACTTGACTAGATGGACGGTTCAAGTGCAACGCAAAATTGGTTCCTCACCGGGACATGGAACCTGCACAGAACTGAAACTGTCAGGCTTTTAGAACGCCGTCCATCCACGTGTGACGTGCGTGCGAGCTAATAACTTCGCCTCAGCAGAGGTGGGGGTGGTGTGTTCATCAAGTGTAGCGACAGCTGGATGGATAGAAATTGTGTGCAACTCTGACCCGTTGCTTCAGTTTTCGTATCATTGATAACGCTAGTGACAACGACACCAGTCATTATTCGAATGATTCCTGGTTTGTTCAGTGAAAATGTTGTCTCTAAGTTCAGTTGGAGTAGTTTCCTTGTAAACACAATAATACGTGAACTGGGATCGTGAAGAGTGTGAAGAAATTCATTTTCACTGCCAAGTTACGAACAGTTATCGTGCATTGCTAAAACTGACTTTCGGTCGCCTGCAAGTCATTTCAAAAAGGCAACCTGAGCTAAATTGTTCGACCTCTACTTTTCCCCAACTATACAACAATCTCCTCGCAAATACTGGAACAAACAAATCCGAAAGACACTGTCTTTTAAGGGACTACTGTATCACTTGCTCTGTTTATTCTTAGGTGCCCGTCATTGTCCCCACAGCAATGTGTCAGCTGTCTAGGAAGGTACGAGGTATGTAAATTGTTGAGGAAGCGATATATAAGTGGTTTGTGTAATGCTCGGTTTTGACTTACTTATCACTCCTTAATGATATTTAGTCAGTTGGAATAGAAGTGAATGATGGTCACGCGATCCACCTTTCGCTACTACTTATTCGCTGTATTGTTGGTCAATAAAAGAGTACAAAATAGACAGGATCTGGTCAGTTACAACTCAGCTGACTGTTAAGTATGTTAGATATACGGTCAGAAGTTTCCCTAGTCATTTCCTTGTTCAAGTGTGTTTCGCAAACCTGCGATGTCCTCTGACTATAAGTGATCTGTTGAGAGTTCGTCTATCCTTCAAAATAATGCAATGCTAACAGAGGCTAGGGGCTAGTACTCCTAGTGTCTTGACTCTTGGCTGTATTTCGGTCGCCTCCGACTTTGTCTTCAGACTTCACCGAAAGGGGATTCCGCACTGTGCTACAGTCATTGCAGGCGTTTTACAACGACCATACCTGAGGATTTGTAATTGGCCGAGAAGAAAAAGCCGACGGAACTTCTCTGAGGTCCACTACGACCAGGTGCATCCGATCTTATGACATGTTATGAACTTCCGTGTATCGCATCTGACAGCCAATCTCTTTGACGGGCAGTAACAGTAACAGTAACAAGCTCCACACACTGGTGTTCCGTTTCCAGTAGAAGTAAACTACAGAGATAGTGAGACCATCTGTTGATACGCGGCAACGTATGTTTCACACATCTAGAACATTCATGGCACCAGAAGTTAGCAGCAGGGTCACAGAAGGTTACTACCGTTCTTCAAACCAAATGAAACTGTGTGAACTGTTCACCAATTAACGAAGACTGCTCAGTTCGTTTGTTCGACTGCACAGGCAGTCGAGTGGGCACTTTTTGAAATGTGTAGGTTAGAAGTGATAGCAGACCAGCCCCTATAATTGTTCAACATTTGTCTATACCTTTATCTGCCTCCCAAAGCTGTGTGAGTCCCTGCTCTATTGGTTGTGTTTAACAGGCTCGATCGAATGTAAGTCTACCTCTCCGCTTCATCTGAGGGGATTGAGTCTTCACTTACCTTGTATAATCGCTAGTTTATTTAAAAAAAAATTAATCTATATCATCGTCAATTCCCATCCGTATGCTTTCAAGATAATTCATTTTATTTTGGCGCAAATTCAAGTTAGTAATGACTAATTCGACACATGTCACTCACTCGTCGGTCCAATTAAGATGACGGTAGCCTAACCTTCTTCGTGAAACTCTTCAGAATCGCCACCTATCGCCATTATTAAACTCAGTTCAAAATGTCTGGTTCTTTTTTTAATCATTCTTTCTTGATGAATTTTTCGATCCCCTTTGAAGAAGTTTATGTCGCCCAACCTCGGCATGGTGGGAAAGTTTATCTTGAGGGACACTTGTGTTGACTGTGCACGTGTGTTTCAAGTGGTTGTAGGGTGAGCGGTTGAGGCGGCGTGTGTCAGTTGCGCCGGACGTCACAGCATGCTATCGGTCGTATGCACTAAGAACTAAGGCTTGAGCCAGAACAGCATACTCTGCTCCGTTTGAAAAAGTCCCGTCTTCTCGGGCCTAGAACCAACAAAACAAACTTTAAATGTAGCTCGGCAGGTGCACGGATGCTCGTTTACTGAGAAATGGTGAACTAAAATTTGCAAGGCAACTTGCTATAACTCCCAACATCTCCTAAATCGTCCCAGGAGCTGAAACTATTCGAAACAAACAGCAGTATACGAGTTGCGTGGGGGGCATGCAGGGAGAGATCTAAGGTTCAGGGTGATCATAGCAGAAATTGACAAATCTCTTCATGTTTTGGCTGCAAGGCCGTGATAATGCTGACCACTGGTTTTCCACTAATCGTGGCACTACTCGCAAGTAGCTTGAGTTGGTCTAGACGTAGTGCTCAAGTGGCTGAGTTGATGACTTTGAACCTCACAATGGTGCCTGCAAACTGACTGCACGGCTACGTCCCTGTGTTCCAAACACTTGTCTCATAAATAAAGAAGTAAAAAGCAACTTTTAGGTTATTTACAGAAATAAGTACTCGGTTTGAGATGCACGTAAGGTATTCGTTACTGGATCAAGGTCACGGTTCAAGAACTCCGTCACATCTGCCCGATAAGACCTCCCTCGAAAAACATCCGAATTTAACACTCTATGAAGCTCACCATCGGAATGCATGGTAGATTTTGTCGCCACACGCGTTCGGGAGAATGACAGAAACCACTTGTCTGTGCGAAACATTCACTACTGATAGTTTCAAGTAGTTTACAACTTTCAGGAAAAGGTTAATATCACTTTTCTCCACACTTCTAAGACTTATCTCTCTCTTTCTCTCTTGGCCACAAGATCCGTGCCAAATCCGACCCTGAGTAGCCGCCAATTGATATTTTGGGCTAAAACATTATTTTAGTAGCAGATTAACTCCAACAGTTTGTGCGCACTTTCATCAGAAGCATGTCATACGATGCCTCCGGAAGAAATATTTCGCCGGACTGTGAAAATTCGTATGCTAAGCACCAAGCACAAATAAATTGCTTTTCGCAGTCCACTTCGCAGGTTACGTAAAGTATTCTCTCGAAAAGCCATCGGCTACTTGCTGTCTTACTATGAAGGGGTCTACCTCAGGGCCTTTATTTTGATTGTAAACGTGGTGACATCTGGTTCGCCGGACAAGGGAAATAACCTGCACAAAAAGCTTACAGTTAAAGTCGAATAACGGCTGCTACCGTTGTCAGTTAATAACACCTAAATGAGTCAATTTAGGTCAGACCTTATGGACTCTAAGGGGAAGGAAGATTTTTGTGTAAGTCAGAATAAAAAAAATCGGTTAAAAAGATAACCTGTGAAGGCTCTAAACAAGTGAACCGGACGAGGGTGAACCAGATTGTCAACCAGGATGGTGCACATCACAGGAGTAAAGTAAACGGAATTTATGGCAGTGATAGTTTTTACTTTGTGTGTGTTGCACCCTAATAATGTTGGCCAATAACAACCAACCATGTTGATTGGTGCTGTGCGATTTGGGTGAGAAAAAACTCCATTTGGAAGGAGCCGACTGAGTTACACGCCACAGTATTATCCACTACAAACCACTTATTCAGATCCTTCAAATTTGCTTCACTTGAAAGTTTCACGTCCTTAAAATCAAAACGGAGCGTATCACAGCACACGCTGCTCACTAAACATTTTTTGAAATGCTTCTCGCTGTCATGCAACAGAAAGTGAATTTCGTTCGACCAATACCATGTGGCATACCAGCTCTTCGATTTTCGATGCGGAAAATTCCGCTCGGAAGCTCATCATTCCCTGGAGAATTCACAACGTTTATTTCATCCAAGTAGCCTCCTTGTACGACGTTAACTCCAGTTTTTCGAAAACGACCGGGGCCAGCTTGCACCACACGTAGGTCTCTGGGAAGGTCAAAATGATTGTTGCCGGCTGGAGACAATTGATATGAATGTGCTCTTGTTCGTAATAGCATGTTTCAGCAAAAAAAAAGAATTTCGTGCCAAGTGAAACATGAAGCGGTCTTTGTGCAGCAAATTCAGTTGAATAATACGCGAGAGATTCAGCTGGGATTCAGTTTAATCTCCTCGTTAAAACCTAACTACTGAGAAAATGGATGTGCCTCGCGAATGCTACTACGATTAAGGCAATTTAAATTACAACCCGCCATTTAAATTTCATGCTATTGTGTGGATCCAACACGTTTTGCAGGTCCTTGCCATAGGGGAATTTGTGCAGTTTTTATTAAGCTAATTCCTGACACATCCAAAATTTTGACAGCAATCCATAGAAATCTAGCCTTCAGAACTATTTGGAACGTGTTTCACTAAGCTACAATGGACGTAAGCCAGGCTTCGGATTATGTTCAAAAACGTAAGGCAAAGAGTGAGTCACAAGGTTCTTCCTGAGATTCACATGGAAATTAACGGGGCTGTGCCTCAAGCATACACTTTTGTTCCGCCATTCCCATTATATCTTAGGATTAGGTGTGGATGAAGTGTACTCAACAACCCATTGAGAGATTTTCCGATGGCTCAGGCTCTATGGCCAGTCTCTGATCTCTTTGTAACTGAGGCTGTCTCAGCTCAGCGACCAGACAAACGACAACATTTCGACATCTTCAAGACCGTAAGCTTTAAGAAACGAGTTGGTCTTCCTCCCTTTGACATTGACTGCCTGCTGTGTCTAAACGAGGCTTGATTAAATGCTCACCTGTATGCTACTCAGTCTTCAAATTAGAGGCATATTTCGGTTCAGACTTTTGAGCCATCCTGTTCTATGTTATGCATTAAACCTGCTCCATTCTCCTTGTCACTTCCACAGCTTTCTGGCAGCTCAACAAATCTGATGAATTTCTAATGAAAAAAACTGGTTAAATCATATTTGCCTTTTGATGACGGTAGGGCAAGGTACGGGGTTTAATTGTAAAACGTTCACTAGGCTGTTCGGTAGCGGTGTGCCTCGTTTAAAACAAGGATTAGAATTTATAAGATGATTCGGAACCGACATTGAAGTCCGATTGCAGGTATTTCGACTACGGTAGTGTGCCCCGCACTTTTTGCCACTTACTTTTCCCTCTCGCTGAAAATGAAGCGCAAAATTTTCCGAGTTATACACTAATTTGCAAATCAATTTGGTTTTTGCGAAAGAATCACCTGGAACCCAGCTGAATCTCCCGTTTGTGATGTTTTCAGGCAACTGAATGTGCTGCACCAGGCCGCCTCATGTTCCAGTTGCTACGATATTCGAAATATCGCGATACATGTATATACGTAATGCACTACTCATAAGGTTGCTGAAAATTCTTCGACAGCCCACGACGCAAAATTTTTTGTCGAATCCCGTTTATGGACTAGAAGTATATCATGTTTTCAAACGCGTGACCTGTCGCAAACCGAATTCCCAGCGTTAATCTACGTATTGTTAGCTTTGGATCAAACCACAGCGTTAAAAACAACTACAGTCTTCACACGTTAGTTATATTTATTGAACTCATATGTCACTAGGCTCTGGATGGGGAGCCAGAAAAATTGGGATTTTAATCAAACTCGCATATAGTATTGGACGTAGATCGAATGGGGACCGCTAGTCCGAACAGCTGGCAAAATAAAAAAAACCTGGTTTCTGCTCTGTAACACCGTCACACCATTTGTCCTTTAAAAAAATGATGAACCAAAAGCTGCCACTGGTAGTTGAGTAGGTGGATGTTTATCTGCTGGCCATGCTCGGCAACCGCTAACTACCAATAAGTGCACCCGAGCTACCAGTATTCTAATACAATGCCAAGGTGTTATTAGATATCCATCAGGTTGGTACTAACATTTCCCGTTTCGGCTGCTCAACTATGTGGTCTAACCGAAGTCTTTGCTAACCTGTGTGCAGAGAGTAAATTGAAAATCTGTTGTTTATCCAGGTCATTTGGACCTGGATGATGTACTCGCGCATTCATAATCATACCAAATTCTTGACAAAAGTTCATCCCCACTTCCTTGTTAGAAGCCGCATGAATGATTTTGAATTCACTTCATCAGACTCACTTTTCTCCACATAGAATTGGATGATAACCAATTTTTTTCTTCAGATATATTTTAGACCACAAACAACTTTCGGCCTAGGACACAGTTTGGAGTGTCCAATATATTGACCCTTTTTCCTGTGAAACATCCCTCCCCTGGGGAGCAAAAGTTCTGGCGCTAGATCATAGATTACAAGGAGATTTGTCATGATAACTCACTATGCAACCTATCGTATACCGAGTTTGCCTTGTGAGGGACTTATGTTGTAGCTATGACAGCAACTAGAAAACATGTAGAAGAAACCACAATGTATCACAGAGAGCGGACGGCCGGCGGAGTCACCAAACCCAACTGTAATCTTGATGACACTGTCACGCGCCATATGCATATAGAAAGCTGGGCGCCAGAGCTAGACTTTCTGCACCCCTGCCAGAAATAGGTCAACCATCGGTTGATCACATCGGTAGGACTGTGATACTACTAAAGCTGTCGTCTCTCTCCATTATTCGCCATCACAACCGGTCAATCTGCGGTCAGACAGTATGAGCTTATCCAGGATGCGACAGTTGCCATGATGAGAACAGTCAAGTGGGCAAAATAAAACGGCGCCGCGAGGTAATGAATGAAATATCAGACGGGTTATTCCCGCTGACAAGTGTACGTCTTTATCGGCTGGTTGGTTACGTTGCCACTTCATGGAAGTATATATTCAAGATGTGGGTAATTTGAACAAAAGCCCCAAGGCTTCAGTTCAGGTCTTCTAAACTTCCTCGGTCCGAATGTCCAAGCTTGATTGCACAGTTCTAGTTTTGAACAGATGAGAATGTGCACGGCTCTTGCCCGAGGTGAATCAGCTTCAGTGTTCGCGCTATAGAAACATATGTTGTCAGTCTTAAAGAAAAGGCTCCTGACACGACCGCCGGGATCCACAGAAAACTTAGTAACAACTTCTCTTGGCTTAATTCACTGAAAGAACGTTAGTAATGGAACTCTTCACTGCTATAATCCACCGGTTAAATCTGAAAATATGTTGTAAGAAATAAAGCATACGGTAACTAACCCTAGCCAGATTTGACCGCAGTTTTATCGACCGGCAGCATGTAAATGAATGAAGCTAGATGTTCTAAGCATTGCATACGGAACTTTCTGAAGCACATGGATCTGCGAGCCCAACCGGTGCTGCCTGGATAGTCCCTAGGTTGCAAAGGTCCCTTCAAAAACACTAATCTAAATACTTGACAAGACAACGTTTATCACACCGTCGTTGTTTGTACGTCACATTCTTGTGTTCTTATGCAGAAAGTCGCAAAAACGCTCATTGGGTTTATGAGCAAAATGCTGATTAGCCCTTGGGACATTTTTATTGTGTTATTCTGATACATCATTCCAGTTTGAATATCCAGGAGAGTTGTGGAGTAAGAGAAGGCGAGTTGTCCAACCCTTCTCGTACTGTACCATTCAGCGGTAGTGATCGAGCTTTGCATTTCCATATGTCAAAACACGGCAAAAGTATTACCGACTATTGCCGCGTAACACCGAAGCGCCATAGCTCCGGTTCGTCTCCCATATCTACTCCACCTTCGGAAGACAGTGGTTCCGAGACGATGGCTTGTGTTGTGTCCACAACATCACCCGAATACTGGCGTCCGAAGACTTGTGACCGACCGGTGTTTGGTGGACGGTTTCGTAACCTACCGAACGATCATTTGGGTCCAAGTACTCGCGTTGCTGAGTCTGTCCCACTATCCGGCCCCTCTACGGCTGCTAGGAGCACAACCAACGGATATCCTGCAACCGCCACCAGCACCGTGACAGTATCCCGTTCCACCGGAACGATCCGAGAATCAACATGCACTAACACAACCTTGTGCTCCACAGTCCATCCGAACTCCCAGGTTGTCTCTCATCGCACCACATCCTCACACAACACTCGAGTTCCGTCGGGTGGTGATTCTATCTGCCTCCACACATCCTCACATCTTCGTTGCATTCCAAGTAGCTGTCCTGGTTCCTCTCATCTAGTCTGTGATTCAAACGAGCAGTGCAGACATTCTCTTTGGTCTTGCCAAACGAATTCCGAAGATCCCCGTGCAACTGCTGCTCTCTTCTCCAGAGATGATTTCCCCGAACTCCAAACTTCCCCCACACGTCGAGAACCCAAGCAACTTCGCTATTGGTCCGTGTTGTCCACTGAAGTAGCCCTGCTTCACGAATTCATTGACGTAGTCGTCGTTCTGCCTGTGTAGTTATCTCCGCAACTACGGCTGAACCGCTGAATACAGTGAGGAAGAATGGACTCACTGAACTGGATACTATTCGCGGTTGACTAAAAACCGCTCTGAAGCCGGTTAGTCTTATCTTGGTAATACCGCAGCTTGTGAATCCGTTCGTTATTGAGATGGTCTCCCCTGAAAGAGAGTTTGAAGAAACTATACTTCCACAAGGTATGATAAACTGTATGCATCGGATGAGATGGATGATGGACAGATCATTTGGCGAAAGACTTCGGGTATAAGATAGGCTAAATATGCCATTTTTGAAAAACCCCAATTGATTGAATTTTCTGATCAATTGGGGCACCGATAATCCGGATATCCACATACGTATTTTCCCTAAATTTCAAGACAATGGCATTATTTCTAGTTTATTTGCAGCTTTCCCTGTTTCTGCAACTTTCAACCGGTGGTGAGTTCGATTTGTCGGAACGGTAAACTAACCTTTTTGCAGTGGAGATCTGTGGTTTATTACCTCACCTTTGTTGGTGGGACTAGATCCACACTGAGCAGCGATAAGGATAAATCGATATCTTATCTTAGAAAAAAGTTTGTACTCAACCTGTTCAACTATTTTTCCATAAGACGCTTGATAAATCCAAAATGTGTATGTGGTCAGTGATCAGATTCACACCTGAGTCTGATCTTCAGGCTATCAGTGGTATTCCTCATTATGGGGGATATTTGATCGATAAATTCCCTCAGCTGAGTGACTGTACAAAGTGCTGCGAATACCCGAACAACTTCCAAGATCGGCTACGTTAAGGATCGCAAAATGTAGCAGGTGAACCGAAGACAGGCCTCAGTGCGACGTGGTCACTAGCGAAACATTTGCAGATAAGAGCTGGACTACATAGAATTTAGCGGAAGAAAATTGATGTAATTTTTTTAGTATCGTAGCTTTAAGGTCAGTTTTACAAGAATTAGTGAAGTAGCTTTCAAATTCAAGTAGTGATGAGTGTTTGGCACTTTCTGTGTTTCCTTCCACTCTCTGGTTCTTACAGAAGCCAGCTTCGGAATTGTATAAAAGCAACTGAGAAAGGTGCAAGCTTCTTAAGATGATAAATATTTTGGTTTAACACTCCGCTAGGATAACAAAAAGCAAACACCGCCTACACCTACTGGTTTGTTAGTAATTCCAGTGAACAAGACTCATCAGCGTGTGAAAAGCTACACAGAAACCTGCAAGCTGATCACTGGTTGTTGGCACTTTCAGTTGGTGACTGACAATCACGCTGTTTAATTGCAGCACATGTAAAACCGACTAATGAACCGTTGTCAAGGCGTTCGATTTCTGTTCCTGATTCGAATGGGAAGGAGAAAATGAGCATCAATTTAACTTGCCCGGAGCGAATCCGTATTGTTACTTTGCTTGCTGTGAAAGTTTGGTTCGTTCACGCATAAACTTTCGCCAGTCGCCCACCATAGTTAAAAATGCAAAGAAGATAGGCGTGGCACGAAATCACCGAGAAGCCGGAAAGGAACGGCTACTGAGTCAACCTGGGATTTTCCAACACGAGACAGTGATTTGCTGAAAATTCCCGCCGTTTCTACAGTAATATTTTTTTTCATCAGTTGTTTCAGCGCTTCCATTCAAACTTCTTACAACTTCGCCTCCACAAATCACGTTTCAACACAAGGCCAGAAATATTATTGGTGCAATCTCAATGAGTGGGTTATTTCAAATGCAACCAGATGTCGAATCTGCGGTAAAATTGATCAGATTGTGGAGCTGACAAGGCTTCTTACGGGTCATTTATCCAGACTTATCTAAGTTATGTACCAGGGTTGACAAAAACCCGGTGGATTGTATGTGCTAAGTGTCAGACCATCTCTGTTGGGCGCCTGATTGTGCACTCACGTCAGTGAGTGGACATAAATGACTTTGCACACCTCGTGTGCCGCTTCGGCCGTAATCAAGGCGAAAAAAGAGCAAAACAATCAAGAGACCATAGTATGTATGACAATGGGTGAGCTGGAGGAGAAAGATAGTTAGTGAAGAAAATAGTGGACATGATGCACTCACAAGGTTGTTGAAAACTCTTCGACAATCAGCGAGCTGTTTCGCAATGCCTGAGACCATCAGGTAGGCGCAGTCTTCGAGTGTTTCCATCAACCTTATGTTCTGCATCAACCAAAGTGCACGAAATTTGACTTATACAGTCAATTGCATCCCACTTTGATTCGGGAGACTCACCTGGAACCCAGCTGAATCTCTCGTTAATAATGTCCTTCTCAAATTAATGTGCTGCATCAGGCAGCCTCATGTTTCTGTTGGTACAATATTCAAGATTTCAGAATACACTGTATAATACACTACTCATAAGGATGCTGGAAAATCTTCGATAGCCGACCACCGCTTTCGCCTTTCTTAGGGTTCATCATGTAGACGCAGTTCCCGAGTTCTCCGTCAAACTTTTGTTCTACTTGATCCTTTCGAGACCATATTGGTGCGCAACTGAGTGTATAAGCTGAAAATATTAGAACCTTTGTTAACCGCAGTGGTGGGTATTGGACTCTTAGTAGAACCGAAACAGATGCAAAAATAACCAAGGGACTCACAAAAGAATTTTCAAATTTGGCTTTCACCTACCCAGCGAATTCATTCTATATTGATAGTTGGTTGATATTTGGGCAGACCACCATTCAAATACGGGTAACTGATTGGTAATCTGATCAACTTGCACCAGTTCACGAGGTAGTGCTACTATCCTTTAAATACTCAGTTGAAAAGCTGCTCGACTAATTACTTCACGGAGGAGAGCTTCGTACCAATACTGCGCGTAAATTATTTTCGTGAATCTCCTTGTGGAATCAAAGCGCATTTAGTCAGCAGCTACTGACAGAAGGGACTAAATGCTGGTCACCCGAACTCATCGATTGACATGAAAACCACCAGATCCATGGGCTACTGCTTTCCTCTAGTAGGAAAGGATCGAAAACAAAGGTTCTGAGGAGTGTGGATGACCTGATCTGTTTTATTGCTAATCGTGACCAAAGCCCATCGAAATCCCAGTCACTTGACCGCATTAGTTTCCATAAATCCAATGGTCGACTGTCATCAGGTTGCGTGTCACCCTTTGGAGGCAGACGACTTGTTTCAAATGCAATGCTTCACACTGTCATAATGAGCTTGTTTTAAGCCATGGCGGCCACTGATTATTGGCTCCAAGCTTGACTTTTTTCCGTCATATTTTTGAGTTGTGACCTGAGTGCAAACGTCCGTGGTTTTGTTCATTAGCGTGCCTTACATTTGGTGGAACCGCTATGTAACAAAGAATGGAGCGAAGAGCATATAAATGTGGATTGTCCCAGATAGTGTTTTTGAAAACGCATCTATGGGTTTTGTAAGATACCAGAAACTTATCAGATTTTTACTAGTATTCATCATGGTGACGCTCTTTACTGAAGACACCAGTGGACTTTACAAAAGGATGCTTGTCCTATTGCAGGTGCTCTGAAGTAGAAAGGTAATGTTAATATACTGCATCCAGTACTCCGTCCTAATACTGTCGAAAGTTTAGGGATGCAGTCGTTAAGAATGTTTCCCATGAGAGATCGTGCCCAGCTAAGACCAGCTGACAAATACTCCCGGATGCAGACTTTGTTCGCGAGGAGCAATATATATATATATATATAGTATATAAAGGGAGACGGAGGCCTGCCTTCAGCGCTGCATTGAAGGAGGGCATCTAGTCTCCATAACACGAGAACTCGTATTACTAGGCGGTCTGATGGCGAATCCTTTTTATCTTTTGTGTAACCTGTACGGTGCTCTCCCTCCGGGACAGCAGAAAATTCATAGGAGTGATAGCAACAGAACTGCCTTCGTAAATTGGATCCGCACACCAGCCGTCCACATTATTCACATTCCTTATCCAATTTTAACTGGTGAATTGAAGAGGTAGAGAACCAATACAACCCTCACTAGAAATCAAATCCTGATGAGGGGAATGTCGTAGGATATAACTGTAGACTGAAACATCTGGAAGACCTCTGACCCCCTGATTCTGAACGTTATTCTGACTTTCTTATTTCACATCAAGTTAATGTTGGTCGAAAACTATTGACCACTCGACTTCAATGAAGGTGAGTCGTGCGCAGTTGATAAAAATCACTTAGCACATAACCTATCACCCCTCTAGCACAGTGAGGCGATATGGCCGATCACAAAGAGTTTGAATCATTATTCCGATGAATGGTATCAGTGCCATGAATGCTTTATACCCAAACAATATAAAAACCATCAGGAATGATCTTTTGAAACGGGTTTGAATGCTTTATACCCGAACAACATAAAAGCCATCAGGAATGATCTTTTGAAACGGGTTTCAACTATGTTAAACACATTAACTGATGAGTTAACCCAAAGTGACGAATGCCTGGTATCCTAAAATACAGGGAGAGCTTTCCTTTTGCTTTGGCTAGTAATTGTGAACCCTGCGTTCAGTGCAGTTGTTCTTAGCATGAAGGACCATGGGGGAGGCACATCTCTTAGTTAATCGTTTTTGCATGTGGACGAAAATAAGCGAACATTATGTTATGGCTTTGTCCACACGAGCATGAATCGTGGTTTATAAATCAAATTCAGGAACCAATTGTTGGTTACTTCCCTTAAATCGTTTGGCTAAGTGAAAAGCAGAAGGCAAATCGCTTAGCAAACATTTCCCACTATCAAAACCACAGGTTAGCATTAGTTGCTCATTAATGAAACGCGCTGAAATTTGTGAAAACTACCAAAAATTCACTGTTTTTCTCTTTTTAATCATGTCAAGTGTGTGAAAGCAAAAAGTCACTGACGCTTATTCTGTTTTCTAAATTCACATTCCGAGATGACCTCACAAATGTGACTTTGCCAAGCGATTAAAACAAGCTGCATCCATCCTGTTTGACGGTTGCCCACCACTTGGGATTTATAGGAGGAAACTCAGGTTACACTTTGTAATTCCATTCAATATAGTGTTGCAACCCGGTCCTAGACTACTTTGATGGATGGATGATGTCAACAGCATTATTGACTGGACTAATTTCAAGACAGTTGAACTTGGACAGAATTCGCAGCCAGGCGTGAGAAATCTCTTTCAAGGAAACAACCCCTCATTTTAGAAAATCGAGAGGCCGATGCACCCAGGCACAATTTGTATCCTAACGCCCAATACAGGAAATGCCCGGCGAGTTTAATTCTCCACGATGAACCACCCTGTTGAAGAGAGATTTTCGACTTCCATGTAAATACTTTCTTGACCCTGAGCACCGTAATTTAATTAAGGAGACTTTACTGTGGTTTCTACTTCACATTTCCCAACATCCTGCCAGTTTCAGTTCATCTGACTGAAACTGTAAAGTTTGTAAAGGCTGTAACTCCGCAGTTGTTTATTACACGGGGTCTGGTAAGGCTGACTTCATACACCTAAAAATAGGAATCCACTCGATAAAATAGCTCGTTGTTCGCGTCTGTTAACACTACATTTGATAAGTTATTTTCTGTTTGCTCCTCTCGATATTGTTGTAGTTGATTCCGGGCAGGGTTTAATCTCAGATCAAAAACAACTTTCTTCATTGACTGAGGTCAAGTCAGATGGGCAAAATCCAACGTGAACACTTCTATTTACTTGGCAGGATGGTCGATTAATCCATCCAATAGAGATGTGTTCAAGAAAAAGTTAGGTCAGATACAAGTGTACGTGAAACTCCCACCGGTTCTCCTCCCTACTTCTTATTTATCTGTTGAAGAACCTCAGGTAGATTCCAGAGTAACTAAGAAGTTCACCGGGTCTACGCGGAACCCTGAAGTGCTGGGGAAGAAACTAGCCCACGGCATGATGCCCCATGGTAACAAGTCAACTAACCAGAAGAGACTTATCTTTCAGGAACGATACGCAACATCAGAGCCTTATTTCAAGCTGCCCTCTGTTGCAAATCTGAATGAGTGCTGAGCGGTCTGAGAGTTCACAAGGAAAAGCAGCGCACTGGGAAATAGGTGTACGAAGTTGTGACGAACTTGACAGGCCTGACCCCAAAGACAGGATTCAGCAGTGAAAAGCGGGTAAGGTCAATTACGAACATGGCTGGTGGGTAAGGTATTACGTCGGACGAACACAGAGATACAGGAATTTTAAGTGACTGCTATATCTCTCTCTCTCTCCGCAAAAAGCCCCAGTGACAGTAAAGTTTCCCTGTCTTAACTAGGTAAACGTTCAACTTAAAAGGAACGTAGAGTCTGAAAATAGGTTCATGGTTATATCAAAACGCATCCAAAGTTAATACGATTTTTCGGTAGTTTAGTTCATACAAGGTGAGTTAAACAGTTGCTTTAATGGGATCTTTGAGATTCGTCCGCGGATGTTACGAACAGATTTCCAAGTGGAATAGGATGCAGTCCATGAGCTTGACCCCGCTCTGTAGACATCCCAAAGTCAATTGTTTGATTTTCTGGATCATTTCCTTCTGTCTGGACAGAAGCTGTTGACGCTGCCACTGTTTCGCTGCTACATCTGTCACCATTTGTGCAGGTACCTTCGTGCAGCTATTGTTTGGATTGCAGTGAAACCTGTGGCTTCGGGAATTCAATGGCTTCATTGGTGGAGGCTCAGTACCGTTTACATCACGAAATGTGCAAACGGCTTTCAAATGAACTGTGAGTGGTACGTAAAGCCTTACGTTACCTTGCTGCTGGATTTGCAGAAATTCAGCAACTTCTATTTCGGCTATCACGTACGCCAATTTTACAACGACGTGTGCGCTGCCGAAATGTGTCAGCCGCTGGATTTGCAGTAATTCAGCAAGTTCTATTTGGGCTATCATGTACGCCAATGTTACGACGACGTGTGCGCTGCCGAAATGTGTCAGCGACACCCAAATATACTGCAGTGCAGCTGTTTATTGTCTTGACTTATCAAAGTCAGGTGAGGCGCATAATCTCGGTAAGCAACGTGGTGGAAAAAACTACAGCATATCCGCTTAGTCGACGACCGGTTTTGAGCTTCTTGGGCCTCATGAGGTAGACGCGGTTCCTGAGTATCCACAAACCTTACGTTCTACTTGAACGTAAACTGCACGAAATTAGCAACATACACTTAGTTGCGATCCAATTTGGTTTTAACGAGGGAGGACTCAAATGAATTCCGGCTGAATCTCTTGTTTTTGATATTCTTCCACTCAGTGCGTCGCAAAAAGGCCGCCTTATGTTTCAACAGGTAGCATATTCGTAGTAGATTTTCCTAAAGGAGTTTTCTGCAACCCTGTAATTTGTGTTATTTCATGAAAATTCACTGTGGTATCTCGAATACGATACCGATTGAGATATGAGACGGCCTCTGTACAGCACATTCAGTTGAAAAATACCATAAACAAGGTATTCTGCTGGAATTTCGTTAAGTCCTTCCTCCGTAAAATCACACCGTGGTTATACACACCGACTTTAGAGGTGCATCATCTGTTGAGAGGGGGCGTTTCTGGCCTCCACGAATTCCTAGCACAAAGAAAGTTTGCATCCCAAGTGTGCCCAGTGGTCTAACACCACAAGCCTGATAAAAACTTTCGATCGCTGCTGTTATTGATGTCTTTTTCTATCCATGACCTGACGATAGACGACTTTTAAAATTACTACCGATTTTGATCTAGTGGCTTTGAATACTGCTCAGTTAATTCCACAACCAGACGTAAACTTTCGTTTGCCCTTTCCTCTAGCTGCACCGTTCCACTGAGTTTAATTAGTTTTAAATAGCCACCTACGTTTGCGTTATAACAAACGGAAATGGATTCAGCCATTTGCTATCAAAATGGTGCAGCTTAAATTGTACGCAATAAAATATTTCTGAATAACCGTGAAAGTGAAGGGAATTTAATTTTCCTCACCAATAAACTGCACTAGTCTCTTGTGCTAACTGGTTTGGAAGCAGTATGATCAAAGCAATAATCACCCTTTGATGGAAAGTTCATCGCTCCACCAAAGGCCGCATAGTTATTTCACTTCGATGACCACGTGGTTGCACGAAACACCGTTTTTTCTATGCAGAATTCATGTTTTGTGACTTTTCCGAACGTCGTGTTTAGTCAAACGTATGATCCTCGAGACTGGGCCGATTAATTGACAAGACTCGTTGAAGCACAACTTTCTTGCCTGGGAACAAACAAACAAAATGTGGCTAACATTTTCAAAAATGCGTCTGGAATCACTAGTACCCATGAGGTGAGTATGACTATCTATTTTGCCAGCCACAGTTAAGGTCGCGGAGTGGCCGTTGTGTTATCGGGTGAATGCCAGTACATCCTTAAGAGGATAAAAGTCCAGCTACAAGGGAGTAAATGCCACGCGCTATTTGAACGGTCACATAGGAGTTAGATGGAACCTCATTCAGTCATTCTTCGACAGCCCACGACCGGTTTCGCCCTTCTTGGGGCGCATCAGGTAGGCGCAGTCCCCGAGTAGTGCATTACGTATATACATGTATCGCGATATCTCGAATATCGTAGCAACTGGAACATGAGACGGCCTGGTGCAGCACATTCAGTAGCCTGAGAACATCAAAAACGGGAGATTCAGCTGGGTTCCAGGTGAGTCTCTCGCAAAAACCAAATTGCTTTGCAAATGAGTGCATTTCTCATTCAGTCATGTTAGTTAATAGTTAGTATTTGGCCTTGGTGCAATCCTTGATCACAAACGATGCTTCAGAGGAGAACCATCTCGGCGTGAATCAGTCCACACACTGATACATCTAGCCTTGGTTTCACGTAAATCACTATGAAGTCAGGAAAAATAATCGAGACTAAAGACTTTCTGTGGTTATAACTGCATCCGATGAACAGAGATAAATTTTATGACATACTTATTTTAGATCGCAGGAATGTTGAGAGAAATTTTTGACAACCCATAACTAGTGGTTGATCTAAGGGCTAAATTTACTTAGATAGTTAGGAAAACCTTTCCAATAAAATAAGCAATAGATGACTTTTCTAACTCATCAGTCATTCTTAAAAATCACTCGGAGGACAATAATGCAAGCCTTATGAGGTGCCAGCTTTACCGAAGATTCACCTCTACAATTCCTCTAGTCTAAGCTGTTTCCCTAAACGGAGCAATATCGGGGCGAATGCAAGGCTAAACACATAGTGTTTTCAGCTTTCTTTACATTGAGGCAATGCGCAAAACTTACAAGAGGCTAGATTGCCGTCTAAGGGAAATCGGTTGCCTGGGCGGGTGAATGGGAGAAAATGAGCAGTAATTTGAACCGCCGTGGGCAATCGCATGTTGCTATCTGGATTACACGAGCACGTTTGGTTCAGTCACGCATAAAAGTCCGGCAGTGACTGCTCAGAAATAATAGGTCGGGCACGAGACCTGTGATGAGTGAGAAATTACCCAACGTCAGATTGTTTGAGGTTCACTGCAATCGGTGTGCGCATGTAAATAGGGAACACAGAAGCGAGCAAGTTTTGCAAGATGGGCCATTCCTACTCACAGACGTAATCCTCAAGTGGTGACAGTGCCAGACTACCCTCGAGTTCTTGTCAGTATGTGTTCAATGATAACATTCTGTGTAATAGTTCACTGCCTCTAGTGATGCGGGATCTTTTACAGATAAGCTTCCCCCCACTAATGCGAAAAGTGCATGTGCGAAAAGTTAGGCCCCACCACTTTTTGACAGCTTCAATTTAATGTGCTCTTTCTATGCTTGAATTGTTTGCTGTTATTCTGAATACAACCCAAGTCGCATGGGCCTATAAAGCGACTGGATGTTTGCCACTTATGCTGCTGACTTTTCAAGCTATCAATCACCGAGGGATTTTGCAATAAACTTTTCGCCCACTCCATTCCACAGCTCCCAGGACTGTACGGTGGAAAACGTGTGGTGAGTCGGCTGACGCTAACCAACGTATCCCGTGATGAAGATGGAACAATATTTGTATGCAAGGTCACTCACGTGGAGTGGCTGAAAAGTATCGGGCGTTTGTATCAACTGGTTGTGCTCTGTAAGTCCCATCACACTGCCCATGAAACAGTCGGTTTGTGATAAGGGTATCTCTATTCGTATAAAACAGTACATAGTAGTCTGGAAACACCAAACCAGAAAATATTCTTCAGGTGGTCTTTCTCACGACAAACTGCGAGAAATATAGCGCCAAATCTTCCTTGTAGGGCTTCATAAATCCATCAGGACTTCTCACTAATATAGTGCAAATGTGCTAAAAACCACGAAACAGACAGCAGTGTGTTGAAATATTGGTAGCTCGTCATGCAAATTACTAATGACATGTCCCAATTTCACCCTCCAATAAAAACTAAAAGTGCAAATTTCCTATCCTCTTTTTCCAATCTTTTTGGATGGCGGGGTTAATTTTTGGCGGGGCTCATCTGGAAAAGATCCGTAATGCGTCCATCCACTTTGAACAGATGCGCATACAACGCATTTAAATTTTATGTCAGTTGTGGACCAGGTTCGGTGCTTAGCTCTGACAACAGTTTGCCTATGAAGGACTGAAGCCTATTCTTTTCGAAAGTAAAAGCTTTCCACAACATAAACAATTTGTTTGGTGGAACTATTGCCTGTATTTTGAATAATGCAATCTTCAGGCTCTTCTTGGCATTTGGCGGCCGTATATTCGTTCCTAGATTTTTGTATCTGCCTAATAAGTATGTCCGTTTCCAATAGGACCTTTTCGGTTAAATAGTTCTCCTACTCGTGGAGGCAACTTGAGTGTAACCAGGATATCTCCTCAGGGAGATATCCTTGGTGTGCAGGAATAAAGTTATGAAAGTAGCAATAGTGGATGGCGCTCCACAAACTGAATGGGAAGCAATCGTCCAGTTGGGAGCGCCGGAGAGACTGAATATAGCTGGTTGTAATTCTACCTGAATAAAGACTTGTAGCCTCACTATGCACTAAACTTTTGTCTTTAAGTCAACGCCATGCGCCCACAGAACAAAAAATGAACCAGCTCAGGTTCAAGCTCACTGGGGAGTGAGAGCAGAAGACTCCCGATCTGTGTGAAGTCTGTCCAGTATTGACAACATACTTATTCGCCTTCCATCTAGTGAGAGGGAGGAGGCAGTAAACGGCGTAGGGTCGCTGTTCTTTTGGTACGACTTGACCATGGATGCCTCAGCTATGTCAGTCGGTATGGCGCAAACTAATCCAGAAAGAATGGTTAAGAATGGGAAAGAGTGTGCAGTAACCTATTCATATGCACGGTCGTTGCTGGTGTGCACTCTAGCCGACAGAAAATTTAACAGAATTAATAAACCTGCGAAAGAACCAGTTCACCCAATATATCTCTCACGACTCATACCACACAGTTACCCATGGGTCCGAATCGGGACGAACTCTCAAAAATGACTGAACTACATGTTTTCTTCAAGGTCGAAATCGACGTATGAGCGGAACTTTTTCCGGACGGGACGCAAGATTCGTCCATAGAGAGTATCATTAGTTACCTTATGATTGGACACTGCTTCTTGCTGGTTTCTGAGGGATCACAACCTCGACCATGGATTGTATTGGAAGAGCCTCAAGTGGTCGACATAAGCTCCACAGTGAGAGTTTTGCCGATCATGGAAGGAAGAGGCGATTTTAATCTAACTTGCTTGCTTTCCTTCATAATTTTAGCCCTCGTCTGGCTTAGCATCGAGGTACTAGGTGAAATCTTAAGGCTTCTTTATCGTTTCCGGTGAAGACATGTGAATTCGATTCGCTGACGTTCTTTATACTGTGAATCATTTCCTGCGTAAAAATAGCTTTTGGTTTGAGCCAGCAATTAGAAGGGGAATTTGTGTTCCAAAGCAAACTTTAAAGTCCAAACTGACTGTCAGGCAAATATTTGATGGGGACTTCGCCGAAATGTGTTCCCCCCCCCCCGGGGCCTTCCAGCTCGCTTTCCAGGAATGTCAAGTTTATTTATTTATGTCATGAATCAGGTGTCATACGTATCTACTTGTCACATTTGGTCAACATGTTGTTTGGTGCACGTAGTTTGTCTAGTTTCCCAAGGTCATTCTTGCAATTTGCACTTACTCGGGATTAATATCAGCTTGGACAAACACCTCCGGAATCGGTAAAAAATATCCAGCGAGTGTGCGCAAGAACTATTCCGAATGTAAACAAGTTGAAGCGCAAATGACTGCAACAGAATGTCGAACAAACCACATTTGCTGCTCGAGTGTATCAACCACATTCATCAAGCATCAGTTCTCTTAACTTTGTTCTACAGACTACAGTGTCGAAGAAGGAACAAGTTTCATAGCTTTTTCATTATTAGACCAAGTCAGGACCATGTGCACTGCACTCTTTGGAGATAACTTAATTCCATCGCGAATGTTTTGCTATGCAAACCAAGAACTCGTCCGACTCCGTCCTTCTGTAAACCTGAGAGTTGTTCAATGAACTGATTACTTCTGATTCAAATAATGACCTTCTATTGGGAAGTGGGGGGTCCAGAAAATGAAGATCCATTTTGGATCCATTCTGAGGCATTTTTCAAGCTCCCAAATTGTTGCCCTTATACACAGGTATTCTCCAACAAAACCAAAATAGTTACTGAAGTCACGGTTTCTCACATCATTAGTCTCTCTACTCATCTGATAACATCTTAGTAACGGGAATTGTGCAGTCAAGAAGTATTTTTTCGCACCCAGCTGACATCCTACATCAGTCATAAAGATATTCTTAATTCGTGCATTTACAAAATTTTACGACACATTTTTCGTAACGCCGTGGCCTGACGAGGGGCAGCATTTTCCAGCAAATGTCCGGATGAAGACAATTTTCGCTGAAGTCGGGTCATACTATCAAGGTAGTAATTTTGGCCAGTTCCGGTGGTTTCCCTGGATTTTAGCTTCACTATGTATTAGTTTATTGATGTAGCAGTCAAAGCAGAGTGAAGTTCTCTGGTAAACGAACTAAGGTGTCAGTTTTCCGGGAAGGGATGCACACGATAATCTGTCCTGATCTTCCCCCAGATATCGGTTTTTATACAATAGATTCGTGCATTTGCAAAAACTTTACAGCACATTTTTCGTAACGCCGTGGTCCGACGAGGGGCAGCATTTTCCAGCAAATGTCCGGATGAAGACAATTTTCGCTGAAGTCGGGTCATACTATCAAGGTAGTAATTTTGGCCAGTTCCGGTGGTTTCCCTGGATTTTAGCTTCACTATGTATTAGTTTATTGATGTAGCAGTCAAAGCAGAGTGAAGTTCTCTGGTAAACGAACTAAGGTGTCAGTTTTCCGGGAAGGGATGCACACGATAATCTGTCCTGATCTTCCCCCAGATATCGGTTTTTATACAATAAGATGAGTAAAGTAAAGTGGTGGTAACAACTGGTCTAGCTTCCCTAAAACTTCTGGTAATTTAGTGGTCCGTGCGTGCTGTGGAACTAATCTGATGGAAAGCTATCGGTTTGTGAGGAGGTGCTGTGATTTGACGAGGACCTCTTGTCATGAGCCATCTGCAGTTAATAAAAATGACGCGGTGGCCTTCTATGAATACACACCAGTTGTTATGCATTACGATGCACGTCCTAGACAGTCTCCTGGTGATAAAACGAAGAATGTGTCTCCTACAACCGCCATGAAATATGTGCAATATGGCAAATGAGTGTCTATGAATGACACCCGACACAAGATGTATTGGTAGAAAACTACATCCAGTTTTTAGGTCAGCTGAGCTCGAACAGTGTGTACAACACTGAATGAATCTAGCATGACTGCCTACTGTATTCGACAAACCACAAACCGTTGGGTGGTGAGAAAAACACAGAAACGTAGGTCCTAACTGAATCTCCGGAAAAAGCTGATAACGACAGATGTTTGGAGGCCTGGGTCGAACCCGTTGATACGCATCAGTGGCCTCTACTAGGTCATCAATTCATTCATGCCACTCTTGCGTGACAAAGATAATTCTTCTGCCATCTGTCTTCATGACATGCGGGGATGTACAACAAAAGACGTGTTAAGTTTGTACTAGCCGAGTGTGCTATGAAGACGCCATGATGGAGTAGTTCCACTTGAGTGCTAGTTCTCCTAAGACTTAAGGTCCTAACATGTTTGTGGCCTTTGGTTGGGGTCTATGGGTAGAATCTTTCGTACGACACCTACCGAGGACTGGGACTATGTGCCTGAATAAAAATAGTTTCCTACTTCTGCAGAGTCGTACCAACCTCGAGAAACGAAAACATGCAGTAGAACCTCGGATTTAAAGACTCAAATAAATTCATATATTTCTACGAATACTTCTACAGAAAAACAACACTGCACTGTTCTCGATGTAGCTATGGATGCCTAGGTTCAAATGTGTCTTACCTGCACCGAGTTGGGCTTTTCGGTACAAAATCTTGGTTCTTTGGTAATTTTTCAGGTCATACTAGATGTCCCATTCGCCCGCTCCTTTCAAAGTTCACCCAGACAAGTTTGTAAACCTGAACTAATTGCTTCAATTGAGGAGGAATTTGTTTCATGTGCATCACACCATTCCCATTTTGAGTGACATTCATCTGAAGAACCAAAAAGGAACTTAAATGGGGTGCGATACTTGTTCGAAGATTTTTCATTTATACGTCGGAATACTCAAACCACCAGTAATGTGTCTATTTTAGATCAACTTGACGCGTTAAGATGTGAAGATATTAGCAACGAACTTGCTGATTTTTCACAAAGATCAAGTTAAAACAAACCTCAGATACGACAACTCAGAGTCTAAGCCTCTGCAGAGAGAAACGAAGAAGTCGTATTTCGGTTCAGCTGACAAATAAGAATAAAAATAATGATCGTTCATCTGTGACAGCCTTTCGGTGCCTAGCGACTACGCCTCTCGAATAAAGCGCGACTGCTGAGACCCTGTCGGGCCTAGACAGGAGCATTCGAGATGTCGCTGTTGGATTCACATCATGAGCATGTATCTTCCTACCAACGTTGAATCATCGATAATCTAAGTGAATTCAGAAATGGCGAATCAATTGTTTCCCACCTGAGTTTCCTAGTTTACTTGTATACCATGATCGGAGGATACAATTTAGTTTGGAACATGGTTCTCAAAGAGAATTCTATCCAAAATACCACTCCACCTCTGGTCTGCATGAGGATAGTGACCGTAGTTTAGACTCGTCTAATTTGGGCTTAATATCGACTGCAGTGAATCCGTTTTGTTGGCAAAAAGTGACGTGAGAAAGCACCACGTGTTAGGTGTCCCAGCATAAGTTTCAGGCTTTCTTAGGATCCATTGGCGTACGGAAGCAAGTCATCCCAAATGATAGGAGGACCAAACAGGTGCAAGCTGTAGGTAGCAGACTGTCAATATTTCGTGAACGTCGTCCACTTTGTCTGACAATGGCGCGTGCCTCCAAGTGGCCTAGCAACAATGAATGATGGGCTGGACTGTTCAATAACTGATGTGTACGCGTGTTCCGACATGCACAGTCGTCAGTCCAGTCAAATGCACAACTAAGCCCTAGATACAGGGAGGACGACAACGAAACTAGCTGATCTACCGGGAAACGATCACACCGAAATGCACCAATTGCACCAATTACTTCAAACCGCAACATATACGGGAACTCCCCTGTTGGCCCAGCAATACTGCTCGATCGGAACCTAAATCACAATGCATTTCTTCTGGTTTCGAATACACGTGTAGATACTATTCAGTTTCTGAAATAGGTGTGCAGTCGACAATCCACAGGAAATGTCACTGCACAGCCATGGTTTAACGAGGCTGCGGTGGACTCAGTAGCCCACATCTAATTTTCACTAATCCCCGCTCTTTTCCGAATTCAGGCTTATGCT
The DNA here is from genome assembly GCA_003604175.2 of Clonorchis sinensis. Taxonomy (NCBI): domain Eukaryota; kingdom Metazoa; phylum Platyhelminthes; class Trematoda; order Opisthorchiida; family Opisthorchiidae; genus Clonorchis; species Clonorchis sinensis. Next base: position 5,873,369 of record CM030369.1, on the reverse strand, counting down.
TGCCTGCAACCATCGCAGTGAAGTTTGTGCACCGGTCTAGTCTTAACTCAAAACTACCTATTTAGGGTGATATTGCCTTCCCGTATATTGCAGTGAACTTGCTACGAACTTATTCACTGTTTATAAAACCGTATGTCAATCATACTGAACATGTGCCTTCGCTTCTCACATGATAAAATGCTTAAGTTTGGGCCACTTAAAACTAAGGTAGATGTAACAAGGTGGCATCTCTTTACAGACATTCTGAAGAAATGGTGTAGAGACTGAACATTTCATCAGCTCGTCTTTCTCTAATAACTTTACTTGCAGACTAGAGGGAAATACACATGCGTCAACAAGACCCAAGCTGCATCGTTTCAATCATGGCGGGTAGGATCTTTTTGGATCCATCCATCTAAAGCTTTTACAGCAACATAGAATGCTTGAGTGCTCAGCTGGAACCCAGCTGATTCTTTCGTTGATGCTACTCAAAAACAAAATAAACGAGTTTAGCGAAATACACTCATTTGCAAGCAAATTTGGTTTTGCGAGAGGCTCATCTGGAACCCAGCTGAATCTCTCGTTTATGACGTTTCTCAGCATAACCGAGAGGTTTAGCTGCATTCACGTAAGTCTCCCGTCAAAACCGAAATCGTATGCAAAAGAGTGTAGGAGTTGGATTTCGTAAGTAGAATATAGGGTGGACAGAATCTCGGGGAGTTCGCCTACCTGAAGAGTCGCAAGAAGGAGGAAACCGGTCGTGGGCTGTCGAAGAGTTTTCACCTGGTGAACCCTCCCCCAGATCGACCACTTCTCTCCAATCTCGATCACTTGTTAAATCTCCGAACCCATGGGGTAACCATCACCAGCTCTTGCTCGAGAATTCCAACTATTCAGCAGCAGTCGGTTTTTTACTTTCACGGTCCGGTTTATGGCGTTTCCTCATCGCTTTCGGCTCGATGGCACTGGTCTTTAGCTAAAGTAATGATAATACTGGGTCCTCATGCTTGCATTTATGTGGAAAATGGTCAGACTGAGATGGAAGTAAAATGGATATGCTCCGGGATATTTCACTAGGTAAGATTTCGGTGTTCCAATCCGATAGGTTTGTATGTCTGCCGATCAGTCGATCGCAATAGGAGGGAGGCAGATCAGCATGGATGCGCTTAATCACTTCTATTAGATCTGAGATGATCATCGAATTAGGATCAAGTGCACAGACAATGCTGAAATCTTTCAGACAGAATTAAACCCTGAAGACTGGGAAAGAAGTGGTAATTGATATGGACACTTATAAACTAGGATAAGAACAGAGTTTCCCGACCAGGTCAACTATACTTAGTTGTTATTGTAAGTGCTCAACATCCTGCTTACACGGTGGCAATCGTCTTCCTTTACAAACATCGATAATCCTCAAAAATTCCCTTAAAATCACTTCTGCATGACATACCATTTGAACCAAGCAATATTAACAAATAAAGTGATAAAATAACCGGTTACTTAAGTCCCTGAAAATGAATAAGCATAAGAACTATGATGATCATGCATGCCATCCGGAAGGAGGTGCAGTTTACGTCAATAAAGTTGTTCTTCTGTATTCCGTTTTCTAAAAACAACAGATGATGTCAGTCTTAGTAGAGAGATTTCTTAATTTTGGAGGAACAAAACCCAATTGATGGTATAAGGGGGGAGATAGGTTCTGGGTGACCGTGCACAGGCAAGTTCACGTGACGAAACCTTCATCGAATTAAGGTGTAAGCCACATGCTACCGATGTGTACACCGACTTGCACATAATGCGTACTTAGGTTACTGTTGGTTTGCTGCGCTCATTTGTCGGTGAACTAAGTTGGGTGTATGGGCTTGGGCTTATCTGATGACGTAAAACAATTCATGCCTGACCATGAAAGGCAGTAAAGGATAATGTGAGTCATTCAGCTGTAGCACCCTTTCGGTGCCTAACTGCCATGGCGCCCGAAGGAAGCATGAGGGCTGGGATACTGCCAGGTTGCCCAAGCCTAGACAGGAGAAGTCGAGAGGCAGAGGTCTGGTTCGAACCAAGGACATTCCGGTCAGTAAATTCGCGCTCTAACCACTTGGGCCATCTTGCTTCAAAAGATAATGTGAAAGGCCTATCGAATACGTCAGGTATAACAACCAAACTTCACCAAAGATTTCCGAACTGATGACACACACCTCTGACCTTTATTATGCCAGCCCTTATTATGATTTATTCGGTGACTTATTTCGTATTGTGTTTTCCCATGTGATCAGGTTTGAGACATTTTTTTTCAGAACTTCTCGTGACTTGCTTCTTCGATTCACATAAGTGATTTCAAGGGAAAAGTTACTTGGCCCAAAGAGTGAACTTGGAAAATATATTGCGATAGACCCAGTTCAACGGTCCCGAAAGGGATTAAGTCACTGTTCGACATACAACCTTCACAAAGACTTTCGTGCAATTAAATTAAATTGTCCCTCAATTAAACTGATGAAGCTTGATTCTCAGAACACCAATCACTTCAGAGAAACTACGCCTGATCCATATGCGTGCCACCTGCTTCATCAGCCCTTACCAACTTACTAACTTTTAAGGTATTGCAAAAACACTGATGTCTCTTGATGAAAGTCATCTTCATAAAGTTAGTTATGAGGGCAATTCATGACGAACTTCTTACTTGTTCCTGAAGGTTTTCTGAACCAGACCTTCAAAGGTGAGCTAAGACTTGGACAAACAGTTCTTTTCGCCTGGTGTGTCACTCCTCTCAGTTTAAGAAATAAGTTGCACAATGTGGATTCAGTATCAGCTAAAACATCATGCTGAGATCTCACCAGACTGGTTGATTTCATCATGCATCACAGCGGGTGCCTAGTTCAGTGCGTCTGAAGCTGTTGTTTCATTGATGTCAAACCACCGGTTCATGTGATTCTGGGGTTGACACAATCAGTGAACCTGATAGTTTTTACGCCAAGGTCTTCGCTACGTGTTAATATCCTACTTGCTTTGGGAGGGGGCTCAAGGCTTTCATATTTTCAGGTCACCTAATTAAATCGCCTTTATAGATAGGTTTGATGATAAGCAATTTTCATCATCAACTTATACAGCGATGAGATGCTGCTTAATGACCTTGGGAACAGCGAAATTTTTTATTCGGTTCCTTGCAAACTGCGTATCTTTTCTCATTTACGCAGCTGGTGCACTACAAATTCTCAGAAGTGTGAAGAAATGTTCACCTAACTTGGTCGTTGATTAACCGCTTTACTGGGCTACCAATAATCGAGGTATATTATGAAGGAATTAGGCAGACGAATTCAGTCTAACAATCAGATTGATTGTTGTTTCAAATACATATGAAAGGCACGTGATCTAATATTGCCCCAAGTAGTCTCATAAACTCAGAAGACAAATGAGTGGTCACCCTTAACGATAACTTGCACACCAATCTACTTCAAAGTATTAAACTTGGAACATCTAAACTTCGTACCAGCATGTCCCGCCCATCGAACACTCTGTCCTTCTTCGTGCGATATGCCGACAATGAGTCAGTCGCTTCGAAATTAGTTTTGCACGAGTTGTATTTACTGGGTTCAGGAAGCACATTAGTGTGACGGAGACTGGGGACTGTACCCACCTGATGAGCCCGAAGAGGGGTCAAATTGGCCATGTGCTATCAAACAGTTTTCAGCAAACTAATGGATGGTTCATTCAAGGTTATATGAGGCTGAAACGTTTGTCAGTCACACTGAGGTTGGTTCACTTCACTCGGAAATCAGCCTGTTTTTCGTTTAATGTCGCGTCTAACAATCCGCAACTAGGCGTTTTATTCGAGGGCTAGACTCTAAGTTCAAACTGTACGGCAGGGAACATCAACAAGGTTAGATAAGACTGCAGATCGCTTGACAATTTTTCGTTCTCTTTTCACCCTACAGCCTCAACTTTAATGTTCAAATGGTGTGAGTAAGTCGGGATGAGAAGGGCACCATTCGAATGCTTAGTAAAATATTATTGTAGCGGAAACAGCCCACTGTTTGGCGCCAGTTTCTCTGGCGCAAAGGTTAATGACCGAACTAAGTAGTTGCCAATTCATCTATAACATACAATGTTGCTAAAAGAGCTCAGCATGTACTGTTGCGATCCAAATATCTAAAATCGAAATATCCGCCAGCCGAAATGCCCTTTGACAAAGTGTACGTGATCGAAATATCCGTTAGCCGAAATGCCCTTTGACAAAGTGTACGTGGACCGAAATACCTATGAGTGGAGTTGTCCGGGGTGCAAATGGCGGGGCTGAAAGTTTCAGGACAAAAGCATCTGTGGATAAAATATCTAGACAGTTTTTGTGTGATAGAGAGACTCACAACGCTTCATCTTCTTAACCTTTCAGTCGCTTTTCGGCCATTTTACAAATTTCGTTAAGGCTTGAAAGTCGTTTCGGGATTGTAGTTGTTTGCCTAACGGGATTAACCTCATGACCTGTTGCAACTAACCGGTGAACATGTTTTCTTTCATTTTCTGTTGTCGTACCCAGTTGTGAACCAAACCGGTGTTAATGGAAAGCTCAATCGGACTCAAGCTAACTATCACATTTATGATATTTCTTACATTACAAAAGCAGCGTGAGGTTCCGGTTGGCACATAATACATGCCATAACACAATACTCATAAGGTTGCCGAAAATACCTCGACAGACTATGACAAGTCTTGTTCTTCTTGATGATTACCAGGTAAGCGCAATCCCGAGTTTCCAGCAGCTCTGAGCACTCGCTCGAACACTAAATTGTCCACAGTTTTCGAAATACAAATCAATTAGTTGTTGACAGGATACTCAGTTGAATCCCATCTGAATCTATGGTTGTCGCATTCACCAATAGAATGTGCTGCACAGAGGCTTCGTATTTCAGTCGAAGAGTTTGCAGCAACCTTGTAAGCACTGTCAAAAGGAAACAAACTAGTCTCTAGCTCAAAATTAATGTAGTTTCATTTAGATCTTTATCAGGAAATACTGAGAATAGCAAACCACTTGGGCCAATAAAGCTTTTGCCTGATGGTCTGCGGTGGATAGTTGACCACATAGATACTCTTCACGAGACCTGCAGACCATCTTATTAAACCCATGAGAACTGCGGTTCATTTCAATGAATACACTCATTTGCAAATCAGTTTGGTTCTGCGAGAGACTCATCTGGAACCCAGCTGAATCTCCCGTTTGTGGTGTTTCCAGGCAATTGAATGTGCTGCACCAGGCCGCCTAATGTTCCAGTTGCTACGATATTCGAGATATCGCGATACATGTATATACGTACTGCACTATCTGGAACATGAGGCGGCCTGGTGCAGTACATTAAGTTGCCTGGAAACATCAAAAAAGCTGGGTTCCAGGTGAGTCTCTCGCAAAAACCAAATTGATATGCAAATGAGTGTATTTGTCGAAATCAGTCCAATTTGGGTTGAACATAAATTTGATGGAAACTCGGGAACTGCTCCTACCTGATGAGCCCCAAGAAGGGCGAAACCGGTCGTGGGCTGTCGAAGAGTTTTCAGCAACCTTATAAGCAGTGCTTTACGTATATACATATGGTTAATTTCCCTTAGTTCCGACGGTCTGCTTATTCAGAACTTGGACTTCGAAGAAGTCAGTTGCTAGTAGGTCATAAACTGGGAATCTGGAACAACTCCCAGCTGTTTGTGTGCTATTTGCTTCCTGAATTGGGAATAAATTAAAACCAGTCGAACCACGGACCCTATTTATCCTTAGAATAAACAATAATCCGTATACCTGCTCAGCACCATTCCTGTTTAAAGTCGGGTTTATGGAGATAACTGGTGTGCCAATCAACCATGAAGGTTTTATGATCAAATTGTTTTCAATTTTTGGTTATTCTATAGGATGTTTGTAGTAGCAAACAACGTTCCGCTGGTCGATAAACTCGAACTGCTACAAGGATCATCATGTGGAATAAAGAATTTCTGTTTCCTATGATGTGGCAAGATTTTTTTCAAGTTTTGCGATTGGAGTTCGTTGTAGAATCGAAGTATCTTGAGGATAACAGGGTGAAAGACACTGCTCTGCTGCCTCCTTCTTGTTTGGAATTTAGCTGAGGCGCGTATGTTACGAACCCATGATGAAATCCGAACTGAATAATTTCCAGTTAGCTTCTGAGCACTGTGTCATTCCACTGCGAGGTGCTAATCATCAGTATGATTTACTTGCACTTAGACAGGATAGTGCATCAGCCTCCTTGAGTTACGCAATCCACGCAACGTGACTTCACTGCTGGAGTATCAGGTTCAGATATAGAGATTCAGAGTACTTTTCCGTCTTGAGCGAGCCGCTCAAATTGCTGTGTACTTTTTTTATGGAACAGATATAAATGGCATATCCCTTAGAATCTAAATTTTATTTCACTATGACACACTCTAACTGCAATTGCAAACGCCTCACAATCCGCTCGGGCCCCACCCATCCATGGACCTAACGTACTTCCTCATTCGTCACTCGGAAAACTCAGACATTTGAATCTCACTCCACTTGAATAAATACACTGCGCCTAGAAGTTAAACAACACTGCGCGGTTGAAAAGTGACAATAATTGGGTTTAGTTGAGTTTATGGCTCCTTAAAGTAGAGCTTTTGTTCCCTACATGGAAAATAAGAGAATTGGTTCTTTTTACTATCCACACTGCAAACCGAAATACCTCCACTTGGTGCGAGGCTAAATTATGAAAAAAAACAACCTTGTGAGTAGTGCATTACGAACAATAAACTACTTTTAACGTGACTGAAAATTTTCCGACAGCACATTGCCGGTTTCCTCCTTCTTAAGGCTCATCGGGTAGTTTTAGTTTTCGAATCTCTATGCACCCTTTGTTTTAAGTAAACACAAATTGTACGCAGTTGGCCAAATGCACTCATTCGCAAGTTTTATTTTTGGTAATGAGACATAACTCTGCCTTTCTGCTGCACAAAGGCCATCTTGTGTTTCAAGTGGGATGATTTTCCAGACACCACAGTGTATTTTGTTGACGGGACACTATCTAGAAAAGTTACTGAAAACTTTTCAACAATCTATAACCACTTTCGCCCCTCTTAGGGCTCATCAGGTGGACGTTGCAGACGTAGACGGTGCAGCCAAACGAAACATGAGGTAGCCTCTCTGCAACATGTTCCCTTGAGGGATATCATAAACGAGAGATTCGACTGAGTCTCACATTAACCCCAAATTTATTTGTAAATGTGTGTATTTGCCAACGAATAAATTGTTTTCTTTTAATTCGTCCCTAATAAACAAGCCCAGAACAAGCCTTCGAAATTCCCATATCCTAAAACAGATTGTCATTTAAAATTGCGCACACCATTCATCCGCATACTCCAACCCTTCATTGTGGTGTGCTGCAAGTCGCGATCCCCGAAGATTTCCCATATTTTAGTTTCGGTCTCATAGATGCAACCATGCGGCCTTATTGAAATCCGATTTCAGATTTGGACAACAGCATACGTTTCTTCAAACTAAATCGCATTCATTCCAGCTTACACAATTCTGTAATTGCCACTCTTATACAGATCATAGTTCACGCCTACTATGACATCTAGTTTTTTTGAAGAACTTCTGTGATTGATTTTGGAAAAATAAAAATTAATTTTGGGTGCTTATCGCAGTCAAGGATCTTTGGACGCATTTAGAACGGACCTTTACAAACAACCGGCACTGCCCAAAATAGGAAAAACCAATAGTAAGTTAATTCACACCTGGTTAGGAGAAAGCACTATGCATTCCTCAACTAAGTAGATACATCCAAGCAATCTGGTGTTGACTTGTTCTTCAAACGACACTTCAGGCGAAGTTTCATGTAGCTTGTGGCCAGCTTGCTTCCCTGAGCGGATGCTTACCTTAGGCAAAACTCACTTGCGTGATGAAACTCAGAATTGAATATCCAAAATCCCAGTAGAACTCTACTTAATGGAAGTAGTCGAACAATTATCCATGCGGGGCACACGAGTATGCACACTGTTTCCAAGCCTTTGTTAAGACCATTCTTTTCACACAGGTATGTGGTTGCTGTAGCGCAACTTCCGAAAATATTCATCCCTCTGTGGACGTTTGCCGCGGCATTTTTCATGTGGGAGCCTTGGGAGCAAGTGTACCTGCATTTCCTTGGAAAGTTGTATGACAGCGCCCTTATCCAGTGGTCCTTGTGAAGAGTTAGAGAGCGATGTTTGGATGTACTTCCTTCTGAAGAACACCAGTCGTAAGTTTAACACGCTTAAGTGAAAAAAAGATCATCGTCATATACATTTTCTTCGACCTTGAAGAGAACGGAGTTGCCAAAAGAGTGTGCACACAACTATTCGGAGAAACTTGTCGTAGTCCTCGCAAGACAAAATCTCAGCGCACATCCGTTTACGCTGTTGAACTCTACAGTTTTAGAACCTGCAAAGTCGACTGGCTAAAAGTGAATTGCGCCGCGCTGTGGTTAAATTAGTCGAAATGAACGTTTAGAAGAGATCCGAAATGAGCCCAGTGGTGATGAATCCTAGCAAGAAATAAACACACTGATTTACAACTTTTCAAAGACAAAGTGTAATCCAGATTAAGAGCCGACTTCATTTTTGTCTCAAGGTCACAGAAATCAACCTAGTCATGTTTCCAGTCAGTCAGACTTAGAAAACGTATTACGCTCTCTATAGACCATATACTTTCGTATTCGGGCATGTTTAGTCATGCATGAACTGAATAGCTGGTTGTCAGCCTGGCAACTGCGGATAGTTGTTGGATTAGTTCTGATAAGCACGTCCTATGGGATCCAGAATTCGTCGTTATAAATTAGTTTTGGAGGCAAAAGTTTCGTGAACATTAGGCCGCTTTTCTTGTACATTCATTCATTGCGGTCAACCCCCTTCATTTGGCCCACCCGGCAGATCAGCGAAGACCCAAGAAATTCGTATTCAGAAGCCGAATTAGATTTTCGACTTGTTTTTATTCATGGGCGGTGATACGGCAATGTTCATGATCTTGGTGTATGTTGGCAAATACGACATGCTTCAATGCGATTGAGATAGCAGATTAGCGGCGACAGTCTGCAGCACAAAGTTCGCCCACCCCGTTTAGTGTATCTAAGAAAACTGTGCGCGTCAGCTCTGTGCATATTCGAGCCCGCGTCATGAAAATTCCAAGAAAACCTTTGTCACATTTCGGAATCAGAGGATCTGAGTGTATTGTATCCAATGATAATAGTGGATCTCAAACAACTTTTATTTTCCACCGTTTTTCCGGCCTAATTTCCGCGACTTCAACAGTGGTTTCATCGAACTCAGCCCAAGGTAAAAGCTTAGAGGCGCTACATGTCCATCTCTCTTATTGGAAATCACCATCTACAAGCATCTGGCGGATTGACATCCGCGACATTCAGGTCAACGTTTGAAGGCCACAGCCTTCGGTTACGTGGTACTGGCCAGGCAAGTGAGCAGTCGAATGACAGACGGGATATAGTACCACTCACCTTTCAATCAGTCAGTTCACGCCAGTTAAGTTTATGCTGAGTGGCTCATCATCTGACGACTTCTAAGATGAAAGCGTTAGAATACCAAGAGTTTAGTTTTCAGAGGAATGCTTATACTTGCAGAGTAGATATTAAATCTCGGAGTTTCAGGAGAAAATTCTTCTCGCTAAGTGAAGTCAGTCTGCCGAAAGGCAGCACCATTTATCAACAGCATTTTCGGTCTTTCGGCACGATGAGATTACACATGTGAAGGTCAGAGCAGACAAATTAATGCATCCCTGCGTCATGCTGCGCGGTGAAAAGACCGAAGATAACGACTGCGTTCTTCCTATAAACATCGATAATAACCTGTTATCATTGAGGATTTGACCGGAGTGAATCCTTCTAGAAAAAGGTAACCAAAGCAGGCGCCAGGTTTGGAACTTGAATGCCATAACGACTACTAATTGGTTTCTGTTTCCCCTGTAAATAAACATATGAAGTTAACCAGAATCGGAGAGTTACGTCCTGACTTCGGAAGAAAAATACAAACTACTTTATCCGAGCCACCAGTTCGCACACACCTCTTGGATCTGAACTGCGCTGCCTTGTTGCTATGGTGCAAAAGGTTTTGCCCCCAAGGGTATACCTGCTGGCAACCCAGTTTGGGTATATCTTGTCACAATCGGACCACATGTAATAACAATAGTAGGCAGAGTTTCTCAGACTGAGTTCACAAAAAGTTTTCTCAATCACCTAGTGATCCGTTTTAGTTTGTCACCTGTGCTTAAGCACCTTTGGTCAACTTATATTACGGTAGACTGAACACACCTTTCAGTGCCACAACAACAAAATCATTCAAGGTGCGTTATTCAGAATAGTTCAACTGTAAACACTCAAAGGTGTTTGAATATGGGCTTAATTTGGAATTCAGACGGTGTTATCTAGCTCGCTTTCCGTAAACCATTATGGGCGGGTTTGTTCTCTGCCCTGGTTGCTTTAGTTTTGTCAGTGCATGGTAATTAGTTGCTAAGGTTCTTAATTATTTACATAAATTATTACACAATAATATATTTAAGCCTCTGTTCAGCTGGCTCAATCCAGTTACTAGGTACTCAGAGACACGATGAACTATTGCAATCAACTACCCCTCCCAGCGTTGGCCTGACTAAACCAATCGATTGTGGTCCAAGGATTGAGATGAAAAATTTATCATTGAATGTAGCTGTGCTACAAGCGCCGCAGTTGTTTGATACGTACGTCTCTGCATTGACCAAATGCCATCTGAGGCTTGTTGGGATTCCAGTGCTCCCATTTTCATGAATTTGACAATCTGATTAGTGGCACGTGACACCTACGGCAGTCCCGAGAAATAAAGACCATTGATGCAGGCAAGTTAGACCCCGTTGTAGGGAATGAGGAAATTTCGGAGCTTGCGGTTTGCAGGTGACAACGAGTGGTATTGGAAATACCCACCCAATCATACGTGCTAGACTCTGCAACACATTGATCAGCACAACTAAGGATAGTTATGGATCAATAGGTCACAGACCGACGGCCACGTTTCATAATTATCACTTGTCAAAACCCGAGGTCATTTTCTGGTTAATACCAAGTCGTTTCTGAAGAGCGTGAGCAGTTACGAACAATTTCTGGCCCTTCGGTAGTAATGAGAATGCCAACAAATTTCAGTGCTAAGCCGGGTGCTGAAGCGTAAGTTGGCGTAAACGGGCCGTTTGATAAAAGTATGGACAAGCGTACTTGTAGAGGGTCATTCATGTGCTACTTACCCTTGTCCGATCACGTCTCTACCTCTTGCTTGTCCTTTAGGCTGCCAACCCGGCAAACCAGTTCCTTGTTTGGATGTGAGACGAAGTGGGCGGGATCCCGACATTAAATGGTGATCATGCTGACACTGCATACGGTGTACGTAACTTCACCGAAGCAAACGATTTATAACCGAAGCAGGATATTGCAACGATTCTACGGAGTGTTAAAACCATATGCTCGGACACCAAGGGACAAATGTGAAGTTTTTTGTCTGCGTGGAGGGTAATGCGCTGTGGTAGTATCATACAGTCCACTAGTGAGTTGATTTTTCGACTAAGAGAGTCAAATTATGTCTACGGTTGGTGGAACAAAGGTAGAACGTATCGGCGAGGTTGGTCCGATTTGATGGCGTGAGTATGGTGAGGCCTTCTGCATTCCGACAACGGTGGATGTAACAAGATCAGCTTCATGAGTATACGGCTGCCGGATTCCATTGCTGATACCTCACACAGTACAGTCGCTGACTACACTAAACACGTGCCTACGTGGATTGAGAAATAACGGCTCATGGTGCATCCATTTTCTTTAAACTCATCAAATGAAACAGAAAACAAAGATAATTCGCTGCTTATCAATTCATCATTGTTGCTAACATTCCTTACATATTTTACGCTCCATAATCTCCTGAGCAGCCACCAAAGGGTTTTTCTGAATAGCCAGAGTTGCAGCCTTTTGAGGGCGATATGGCCCAAGTGGTTAGAGCGCGAGTTTACTGACCGGAAGGTCCGTGGTTCGAACCCGACCTCTGCCTCTCGACTTCCCCTGTCTAGGCTTGGGCAACCTGGCAGTATCTCAGCCCTCGTGCTTCCTTCGGGTAGCATGGCAGCTAGACACCGAAAGAGTGTTACAGCTGAACGATTATTATTATTTTTATTTTGGGGGTACTGCATAAAATGTTGCTGCAATCGGTCATCAAAAATTTGCTTAGAATATCTGAATAGTAGGCCTTTGATGATGTGTGCACAACAGCAGATACTTGTGCAAAGCGCCTTAATTAAGTAGCAGTCGTGTTTTTGTTTGGAGAAATTCTATAATTAAGGTGATGGATGGGCATTTCATGTAACAAAGTGCTTCGGGTGAGGCAAAGGTGCGTACTAGCTACTTGAAAAATGCGCCTTTAGAACATTCTAAATGATATTTTTTAGTGACGACCCTCATGAGGCTGCGTTGTGAGCCCGGTGTAGTATTACAGGAGCTGATATCATACAACACCACAGAGGACAACGCGCAGCATGACTGAGCGCTTGACAAAGAGCAGATTTATCGTAATTTGGTGGACGAAAGCCCACACCACAGAACAACCGACCTTACACTTTTCAATATTTGTTGAACCGGATTCTAGGTTCCTGTGTTCACACGCGATTTTAGACACCACAGGTCGGCATCGTTTGGAAAAGAGTCCTTTGGAATTCTTGTTTTGTTCTTTTTGTGAAATCGCTACAATGATTTCGGAACTTTAATTTCGGCAGTGTCAGTTTGTCTGTTTGTTCCAGGAACGGATGCATTCGAGTTCACCGCCTAATTCATACAAACGTGTGAATTTGAATCAACTGGCTTTTTCCCAAGGGGATTATTCCGCCTACAGATCGACAAGAAAACATGGTTAAAAGTGATAGGCACACACCCCTAAGCATTTACTCAGGCAATGACTGGAGTGCAAAATGATTGAAAAGATGCATCACTTAGGACATCGTTTTTGAAAATGCATGCAAACTAAGCAGACAGGCTCCGCCGTGATTTACGTTGCTTTGTTAGTCCTTGAAAACGAACCATATATAGTCCCTGGAGGATTTTCCATTCGCAGACGATGCCGCTTTTGCGACAACGTGCAGCTGTGTCGGTCATCGAGGGAAAGTTGATTGAAAGTTTGGAGGTTCTTTCAAAATCACAGGGATTCAAATTAAAGAATTGTTGGCCCAGATCACGTATTATTTGCCAGCAGTGTTCAATGCTTTCATCTTCATAACGCGCCAACAAGGGACGAAATTCAAAATACACTCATCTGACCAGTTTTATTTATGCCATTCAGTTTGTGCGGAAATTCCGAACCAGTGGACGAACTGTCGAAATAATTTATCATAGATGGGAGTCTAACCGTTTCGTCCACTTTCGCTGCGTAATGGACTGCTTTAGATTCGTTTTGGAGTTTGGAAAATTCGCTAGTACTATAATGACCAGTTTAATCACATCAAGACGAAACACTATCTGCTCAGTTTGTATTGATAATTTCGCAACTCGTGCACACATGTGTTAAGGGTATTTTGGGAATCGGGAGGCGCAGTCAACGATTGGGTAAACATGTATCCGAATCCGCTGTTTGACCACTTGATTACATGTGAAATCTCTCAGCATGATCAGCATGGAACAGAACTGACGGTTGACACAAGCAGCCCATCTTATCTGTCTGGTTACACAAGCTGGAAGCGCGCGATAGATAACAGACCCGGCAAATGCAAATACGTTGTTGGTCAGGTCTCATGATGACATCCGACTGGGCTAGAAATGAAAATATATTAGTTGTTTGTTTAGGTACAGAATCATGGTTTCACATTGATTGCACAATCTTGCATTTTGGCTCCACAGTGGTTAAAACAAACATGGTGAGTTTCGTTTGATGCGTTACATCTATATGGCATCTGGAGTGTTGACACTGCTAGCTTACAGAACGTGATCCATCCGAACACTTGTAGAAATACTGCAACTAAAACAGTTCATCATGGGAAGCCATGACCGACGTGTGCTCCATCTTGTGCCACGTTACCCGTACGCAGGGTCTAAACAAACGGCTGATTGCAACATTAGCGTTACACGCATAAACATACCTTCACCCTGAGCTGTTTTGGTCAATTCTTACATAAGTACCAGTGGTGCGAATTGTGTAACTATCTTGGATTTATCTCACGAGGCTTCCTCTCTTCAGTTCCCATCAGTATTATCGCGGAACATCTTCCTTAGGAAAATCACTTTGTTACGATGCTTTCTCAGAATGAAATCGATTCCACTACTGGAAACCCTATTAAATCTCCCTAGTTGTGAACATTTTGTCGAATCAAACACACGACACGTCAAGTTACAATCCACAGCTGCACCTGAGACTTACAATCGATGTTTGGTGCCCACCTCTATGGGCACAATAATACCGGATGACCTACGCCATAGCATCAGGTGTGCATAACGTGGAGGTTCTGGTTGAGACGTTTGTTCGCTACTTAGGTGTAGATTGATGGCTTTCGTCACACAGTATGGCACTGCCATGTAGATTCAACCCTGATGGCAGCGCCTGAGGGACAACTGCATTATTAATTCAATGCCAGAAATCAGGCTGAATGAACCTGACACACGCGGTGACAATGTGCAAATACATCTTGTTTATTCTGAGAGAACAACCGCAGCTTCCAAACTGTTAGTCCTGCTAAGCTTTGCTTGCCACCATGAAAGAGGTTCGCCCAACCTGAACAGTAATCTGTAAACAAGATGTGGAATATCGAACAGAATTACCCTCTGAGTGTTTGCGTGTGTGACGACAAGAGGCGTAAGAACAATGATGTAGCCTTGAATATTTTGGTGAATGGTCCGAGACTTTTCATGGTGGCAAGTTTTTAACCTGTCCGTTGACTAAATTTTGAGCTTGTGGAGGATTTATTGGTGGTCGATATCGGTTACGCTACGAGGAAAAGTACATCTTCGGTGGTGTCCGTTGGTGTTCTTGATTGAATATAGGGAGGCAATGCAGAAGACTATTCTCATAGAAAACTTAAAAGAGTGTGTCTACTCTCATTGCTAATGATGGTGAAATATTTGTATCAATGTTCATTGAACTACTGAGTCGTAGTTGTGTTTAAGATTTAGCAAAGTCCGACAAAAGCTTGCGTAGATAAAGCCAATTTACAGGTTGACAGTGTAAATCCCCATCAACTCTTAACTGAAGAATCTTCTTTGTCTTATCAGGGACTTATATCAGAAAGGTAGTACGACATCTTCCATCACAAACAGGCCCTTTTTTCGAGGCAGGCTATCCCGAGAAACCCCCGTGAATACAGCTTGCACAGTTTTTCCACTCAAGATCCCATAAGAGTTAGGAACAAGCCCTATCAAGCGAACGAAATATACTAATCACAGTTTCCCCAGGGCGAAAAATTCCTCTACAAGAAGCATCGCGCCTCCATGTGGAGATTATGTTCTGTCTAGTTCTCCGGAGATGCTATTTCGACTTATAAAGATTGTACGAAATAAGATTATAATGTCAACAATTAAGCAGGAAGTGATGTTCTGCTATCCGTTGGTCACATCTTAGCCTGTACCGACTATCAAGAGAGAGTGAAAGGTTTCCTAGGATTGACACTCTTTGGATACCCTGCTGCCATGCCATCTAAAGGAAGAATGAAGACTGAGATACTGGCATGATGGCCAAGCCCAGGCAGGAGTATTTGAGATGCCGGAGTCGGGTTTGAACCAGGGACCTTGCGAGTAGTAAACAGGCGCCTTCAGAATCGAGCCACTCGGAGCTCCATTGTCGAACGCCAGCTGAATCAAAATGTGGGATCTAAACTCACATGTGTCTGGGTTTGCTTGGACTTGAAAACTGCCCTCCCTCCGGATGTCAAGCTGTTCGAGTGGAAACAAGAGATTCATCGATAGCGGACGCTGTAAAACACCTGTTTCACCGACCGGGGTGATCCTTTGTGCTAGGTTGGTCACTACTAACACTATCGTACAAGTCCTAAACCTAGACAGAAGATGTTTACTTGTAAGCGAATGTCTCAGACAATTTTTTAGAGAGAAAAATATAACTGTTTACTAGGCTTGAAGACAATCTATTATCCCTAATACCCCTGGTGGATGCATTTATTGAGAATATGCCTGTGTAGCAGTCATCAGCAGTCTTCGTCTGATCCTTTAGCTAAAACCGCTTTTCCACCCCGGTAAACGAGAAAACAAACCTCTAAAACAGACTAACTCGTCACGAAGACACTCTCGTAACAAAAAGAACAGCACTATTAATTGAGAAACCAATAGCTAGTGGGAGATGTTGCGTCATTTAATCAAATCCTTGAGTTGTATCGTACTTAGTACTTCGACTTAGTATTTCGACTACATAACATAGAAATGAATCGTGCTGTATAAGTAGCCAAGGCTAACAGCACAGCTAAGTCAAGCCGCTAGATAGTGGCCACCAGTGTGAATAGAGAGAGGCGACAACTCCAACAATGGACAGTTTACACGACAAGTCTATTGGCAGTTTCCTCGGTGATGACCTGTCTTGAAAAGATTAATGCACACGGATAAAAGTGGATAATGCGATAGTTCTGCTTGCTGCAAGTAGATCAGCTTTATGACATTAGATCAAAGCGTAATCCAAAAAAATTCGAGACATCTAAGATGATGGGTGTTCAGTGTGACAAGAAGCTTCAAAAGAGTTACGGTGAATGCAAAATAACCCAGCACTTTCCACAATTAACAAATGCGTTGGAATCGGCGTCTTAGCCCGGTGTAGTTTTTAATGAAATCTTGGTGCCAACACGTAAAAAGTTGATCATTTTTTGCTGACAAAATCGATTTTTATGGGATCAGGTACGATGGTGAAGGCATTATTCCAATCAAAACTAAATAAACAAGTTCAGAAACCGAGTCGCACAGCAAAAAGCTTACGGACAATGGAGTGTTTTTCATGAAATAAAATCCCCTTTAAAAGGAACCCGGTTAAAGCATCCGGATTCTCTCATCCCCACTTGAAGTACATCACCTTCGGATACACCGCATTAAGCCAAGGTACGCGAAAACAATATCTTACATGTTAATGCTGCGTATATGGAGCGAGCAACTTAATGGACCTTAGATACTCATACCTATAACAATTCTCATCACCCATTATTATCCATCACCAAACTTTCACCAGCCTACAGGATTTTATCGCACCTGACCAGCTGGGAGACAGGGTTAAGCATATTCTTGTGGAGAATACCCCGAAATATAAGTCCACCTAGGATACAGATGAGTCACATATCAAAACCAACCTAATTTGCCATTGGGTGTAGTTTAATATATGTCACGAATTAAGTGTTCAAACAGCGCATAGAGCTGAAAGAAGCTCAGTGACTACGCCAATTTGATGAGCTCCCAGAACGGCGAAAGCGGTTGCGACTTATCAAATATCATACCAACTGAAAGGAGCAGCAGCCACTAGGTCTCCCTTCAAGGCCAAATGGATTTCCGAATAAGTGCTGTACATTTCAAGACACCGCAGTCAAATAATGTCAACTACTTATGAATCATGAGTAGCTAAACTAGTAAACCAACTTGATCAACTGTCAACTGTTGGACGTTGTAGTTTTTTATTCTTTATTTTCATATCCGCGTCATAGATTTGCAAAAGCGCTAGTTGTAGCAATAGCACATTGAGAAGGCGGTTGATTACCACTAATATTTTTCGCACACAACTGTCCGAATTTTGACTTTTTGTACTGTGAACTTCTGCCGGTGTCTACTGTTGGACGGTTTCGTCGACCACATAACTGTAAATTTTGCTCGTTGTTTATGTCTGGTATGTGTACAACATTGTTGCTGCTGACGATCGTGGTGATACAGCATTTGAGATTCTGACAGCGCTATTGTTCTTTGGTTCACTGAACGCTGAATGCCAACTTGGTGTAGTTTAGTTGCGTAATAAAGTAGCTGCACTCGTTCGAATTTGCGGTGCTATAAAAGATCGAGCCAGGGAAAAAGCGGTAGGCCTGCTTCTTATGGTTGAAGTGTTGCATTCACCTGTCATCGGTATTTGAATCACTGAAGGCCTGAGCATAATTATGACCGTACCTGCTTCTTATGGTTGAAATGTTGCATTTACCTGTCATCAGTATTTGAACCACTGAAGGCCTGAGCATAATTATGACCGTACAAACCATTGGCGTAGAGCCAGATACTCTACTGCTTCAAAAGAATACCAAATCCAGAAAAATTCCTGAATCTTTTAGTTTCATGGATAATATCCTGGAATTCATGCACCTCAAACGGTTACTTGACGACTTCTAGGAAAACTATTTGAAGCTTCTCCGAAACTCACCGAATTTGGGGGTACTTGATAGAACACTGGTGGGAGCAGAGGTAGGACTACAATTGAGGCAAGGAGGGACGAAGCGTGACTGCAACTTATTACCTGATGTCACGGTGTAATTGTTGGAAGAATGATAAGCAGGAGGATGGTGACTGAGAGTTTAAGATAATCGCAAATATCCTTTTTTTGACAAGGCAGGCCCTTCCTCTCAAAAAAGCCTATTTCGTCAGCGGTTAGATTTAAACACCGCGGACAAAGGTAAGCTTTCGATGTCTCATACTCCGGCTCAAAAAGCCACAAAATGGAAAAAACCGAACAAATTTGCTCTGACCAAAATATAGACCGTAAAAGTCAAACTGCCTTCTACAATGACATGCCTGCAGTAATTTGCTGAAAACAGAGGAAGCGTTGGCAGGACGCTTGCTGAAAACAGAGGAAGCGTTGGCAGAACTTAAAACAATGAAGCCAAGATCTACCAAACACCCTGTTCTTTCTAAAGGCTTCTACCCAATCCTCTTGAGTAAATGATCGATGTCGACGTCTGTCCCACTGTGGGACTTACACAAGAAGTTCAGTAACCGTAATGACAGTTATCAACTGTCAAGCGATTCAACAGAGGATTCAGTTGCATACGCGCGACGGTTAGCATTCTCGTTGGCTCGTTAGATACAGCACCTGTTCGGCAAGGGAGAGACCGGTGTCTCGAGTCCAACCCTAGGCGTGACTTTTCATTCATGCTGCCTGCATCTGGATTTCAAATTCAAGATTTTGGGATAAGAAGCGAAGATCTGTTCATTAAAAGATAGGGATGCGTAAAGGCTAATGCATAGAAACAACATACCATTGGTTTCTATGATGTTTCGGGTCGTCGGTAGTTTCACCATTCTTAATGGGATGTGGTGTATAAAACGCAATCGTTCGCAAACAACAGCCCACAGGCTTTGGATTCCCGAGTCAGTGTGCTGGCCGGAGAACACCATACGGACCTAACAAACAACGGTATATATATATATATCGTTATGTACTTGACTAGATCACATATAGGAACTGTCTGCGTTTCGCAACATATCTAAATGCAGAGGCTCAGTCAACGGTCCCTCACTCCATTTGGCATTCGCACCGTTCGTATGGATCCACACCGTGAAAAATTTCCGCTTTCCACGAGTTTATCGGAACTGGAAGGGGATTTTGTCAGCACTACAAAGTAGGCTGCTGCTTCAAGTCCGTTTGAATAAGAGTGGTCTGTTAGCATCTTTGTAGTGGTTTTCGAAATCTTCAGCTTCCAATTGCGAGCAGAATAAATGGGCGAATTTATGTTTGTCGTTCTTGTTCACCAAGACTGAACAGTTTCGCGGGCAACTGGTCACTTCTATAGACCTCTCTCTTTTGCACCTGCGGAACTGCTTTCTGGACCTCTCCAAACTTTGAGGGTTGTGCACATGCTTTACGACATTTAATGCCACTGATCCCATTCTGCCACCCACCGGAGGTTGAGCAATGTATAGGAATGAGCCTTTGACGCATTTAACACCTTCACTTTGTCAGCTTTTGACCGGATTGGTTATCTTGGAACAGTTGCAACCATTGAGCTCTGGATCAATAATTTTTTTCAAATGCCCTAAAGAACTAGCGAAATACTCATTTGCAAACAAATTTGGTTTTGCGAGAGACGCACCTGGAACATTATGCGGCCTGGTGCAGCACATTCAGTTGCCTGGGAACATCACAAACGTGAGATTCAGCTGGGTTCCAGGTGAGTCTCTCCCAAAACCAAATTTGTTTGCAACTGAGTGTGTTTCGCTAATTCCGCGCAATTTGGTTTCACGTAGAACATAAGGTTGACGGCGGAAACTCGGGGACTGCGCCTACCTGATGATCCACAAAAAGGGCGAGACCGGTCCTGGGCTGTCGAAGAATTTTCAGCGACCTTATGAGTAGTGCCCCAAAGAACTCCTACTAATGACAACACCGATTCGAGTTTTGCACAAAGATATGTCCATTATTCATTTTTAAAACCACGCAAGCACTCCTTGGAACCGCTTCTTGCAGTCTGAAATTAATCTTGGGTAGTATGGCTTGAAGGGTTCTTAAGCATTCCTCGGAGAACTGCGTTATTCGGCCAACCAGTGGGCGAAATAACGATGTCACCTTTGCCAGTCTAATCCTTTTGTTCTAGTTTCCGCATTTTGCATCCAGTATGGCTTCATGCATGTGTGTTTTTATCACAGCCTGCTGTTCACATACTGTAGAGTTGGCTGCGACGACTTCTTGGATAGCACCTTCTTTCGTCACATATGCCGCGCCTTTCGATGATCCGATATCCGGCCTGATGGACTGTTCTTTTGTTCAACGACAGAGATGCTCACATTCGCATGTACCAAAGAATGCACCTTGTTGCAGTCAACAACAGGCAACCCTAAGGTGAGCAGAATGTTCTTCAGGTCACTTTGTCACAACATTTCGAGGTGCGTGAGACGCCCATACTCGGTTGAGAGCATGTGGATACTGATGCTTTTTCCGGAATAAAAAAGTTATAGATAGTTACCTCAGAGGTGCAAACGCAGACGAAATAAGTTGGCCCTTGCTGTTTATCGACCTAAATACACAGGGCCTTCTTTCTTTTTCCAAGTTGATGAATCCTGACCAGATGAAGCATCAAAACTCTCCATCGAAAAAGGCTGGTTGCCAGCGACCACTGATAAATTCCGATATATGACTACCCGCCTCGCTTTGCTTCTCTTCATAACGAGATACTGTGGACACAGTGGCGCTCACAAACACGTCAAAACGTCTCATTGCGGTTATTTCAGGGTTGACACAGTTTGGCGAACCGATAATTGCTGCCAACAGGTTTCTGGATACGACAAAGTGAATTTGGTGTCTCTGTCGACTGTCCTTTAAGGTCCCAGTCCGGAAGTAGGTGTATCCGGCCCCATCTCCAAGGGATCTGCCAGTATTGCATCACTCAACGTCGCAAAGTCCTTATCATACCATCTGGGTGTATTGACAACAAAAGCTGTTCGCACTTCAGGCCCATCGATGTTTAACTTATCCAATGGAGTCGGGTTTCGTCAGGTTGCTCCAGGTACCAAGTTTAATTTATTGCGTGATTTTCCTC
This sequence comes from Clonorchis sinensis, assembly GCA_003604175.2. Lineage (NCBI taxonomy): Eukaryota > Metazoa > Platyhelminthes > Trematoda > Opisthorchiida > Opisthorchiidae > Clonorchis > Clonorchis sinensis. Next base: position 5,851,915 of record CM030369.1, on the reverse strand, counting down.
CTTAAACAAGATGTCTTCTTGTCTGGCGGGAGTTTCGAAGAGTCGATCCCGGTTAGAACGCTCGGATACACCCGAGAACATCACCAGAATCACTAGATAGCAAACTGGTTCCGCTTTCTGTGTGTGGTCCACAGGCAAGTTGCAACACCATATATATTCCTAAGAAGGTCCTTTGATATGAAAATAAAGGAAGGAATGACGGCACACCTCGGTGAATCGGAAACAGCCATGGAATGGACAGTGTATCCACGTTGACAGTCCTGTCCCCTTAAATCAAAACAAGACTAGTTTACGATGTCTGATCGGCATAACAATAATAATATTCTCGGACGATGTGCCAAAAGCCGACTTAAAACGATTGGAAGGCATGCATAAACAGACAGTCCGTTTTGTGCAGAGCGTTAGAAACCAAGACCGAAATAAGTACAAGCTAAGAAGAAAAAGGTTTATTCCTTTTTACCCTTCAAAAGTGTCCAAAGCCGAACTGATGTCGCAAAGGCTCCGAACTGATATTGAGACGATTCACGCGTCAGCTAATTTACTGGTAATCTTCCGAGCGAATATTAGCCTGAGCATAAAACTAAAGGACGATTAGCTGTGGTGTACAACCAGCTTTTGTGTGCGTTAACCCGAAGGCTCGTGCAAAGTATTATAAATTGCTCATGCGCGAATATGAGTGTTTGATAGCATCAGAGAGTCAGATGAAACAGATGCTTTTCAGAATGAACTGGCTTCAATTACAGGACGGAATCTCCACTAAAATTTCAAAATCTCTTCACACTACCAAAGATCTATAAGTAGCTTAGTGGAAGAATAAAATCCACCCATCTGTGAGTTGGAATGTTTCGTTTCTGTGCCTGAAGAAACGGGACTGAGTTACTTACAGTTTGGTACACAGTGACTGTGAATAGCTTCATCATCAAGAAGTGAGCACTGTAAGGGATATCCCGATGGTTATCTTCATGCGCCTGTGGTGAATGAATGATCAGTTAACATAACAGATATGATGCCATAGACTGCTGCCTTCTCTAGGTGCTTCGGAAATGTCGGAGAAGGGTTGGCCTGGAATACGAGCAGTGGTGTCGTAGTGCCATAACAGACATCCTAGGTGAAGTCTTGTTCACTAGATTCTCGTGACCAAGTGAAACGGTAAAATCTGGAGTCTGACGATCCACTGGTCGTTTATTCAGAGAAGATGACTAACGGGCAACGACGGTAAGCATCTCAAGTTGGTCCCGGTTGATTGGATCGATGCGATCGCCTGGAACCTAACTTCTCGGTTTGTTTCACCCTATGTTAATCCTGTTGCCATGTCGGATGTACATGGCTGTGTGAAGTTTAGAGGTGAATCCTCGACCCAAAGCCATGTATCACTGGGAACGTTGTGAGAGGAAAACTCCCACTTCGCTCAATGAGTGGAACTTCAACTGAAAAGCGTGCTCAAGCCTTTGCTTTTACTACGATATTCCCGAAAAATGCGCTCTGAACTAGCTCCTTAGCAAGGGCACTAAACCAACAACCTGTCTTCTCAGTCTCATGTATGCTGGAACGTCTTTATTTCCAAGAAAATCGGATTCAAAAGTGCCACAATCGAAGTAATTATAACTGTTAAATCGTTATCGTTGTCTTTCTGAAGCCCATCCCCAAATCACCGCCATTTCTACAACGAATTTCCAGGAAGAAGCTTCCTACTGGCTTCATCATAGTTGTTCCCATGAATTGGTATTCTCCATGGGTAGTTGTGAGAGTTAAGTTCCGCACGTATATCAGTATAACCAGACGAACTAGAAATCCAGAATTCAGTGCAGCGTAACAAGTAGCACGTATGTATTCGAACTGGCGTATGTGTACAGCATATGGAATAGTAAAACAAGAGAATAATGAATAGAGCAATGAATAGAGTGTCAATCATGTTCATCACATCCGCCACACCTTGAATGAGCGTGTGGATGTTTATAGTCCAGTGGTGGTCTTGATCGCAATCTTTCGGATCTTCTCGGAATGGAAACTTCAGACTCTTCACAGGTTGTATGTTCTTCAGATACGTTTTGTTCGGATACTATAAGATCATCTACAAAGGACTCATTAGTATTTGAAACAGCAGGAGTGCCGTTAACAGACTGACCTTTGGTATTGAACTCAACCTGGTCAATGTGTCTCCGGTGGCAAGAGAGATCATCCAAATCAAGAATTGTGACCATCCGTTTGCCAGTTGATGAAAGTACTATTCCTGTAGCAGGTCGTAAATCATTACCCTTGAAAAATGTAACATCAGCCGTTTTGGCACAGTCAAGGCTTGTACGCAACGAACGAGATTTAAATAGAAGTGCGGGACTCTTCCCAGTAACAGAATGAACGGCATTCCTGTATTGCATTAGAAAATTATCAATCCCACGGTCCAATTCCACAAAAGTAGTAGGAGAGAATGAAATAATGGCAGATTTCAGTGTTCGGACAAAATTCTCAGCAAGACCATTCGACTGGGGATGTCGTGGAGCAGTAAAGAGATGTCGACATCCAAGACCTTTTAACCATTCCTCGAGGAATTTTGCAGTGAAGTGCGTGCCGTTGTCAGTGACCAAAACAGTTGGTACACCTTCATGGCTGAACACTTTCCTCAATGCTTGCTGTGTGAATTCGGCACTTGGAGACATAGTTAGAAAAACTTCGGGCCAACGTGAATACGCGTCAATAACAATTAAAGCATAGTATTTACCGAGAAAAGGACCACAGTAGTCGGCATGAACTCGTTGGAATGCTTCACAAGTGACTGGCCACGGATACCACTGTGAAGACTTGTTATGAATCTTATGTACACATTTAACACAATTCTTAGCAGTATGCTTGATATCAGCATCCAGTTCTGGCCACCAGCATGACAAACGTGCAAGGGATTTCATTTTGTCAACACCCAAATGACCAGAGTGCAGATCTGCAAGAACAGCCGCTCGTTGAGTCGGTGGAATGACAACTCTATCCTCAAAACACAACAAACCATCCGGAGTAACGGACAAGCTTTCGCGCCGACAGTAAAAAGCAGGAAATCGGCGTCGTTCTTGCTGCGTCCAGCCACGTCGTAGTGCAGAAAAAATGGGAGCAAAATATCTTTTAGTATCAGCAACAAGCGCATCCCGCTTGACTGGTAATGGTTGAATCAATAAACAATCTGAATTGTTTGAATCAGAGTCGCTTGATGGAATTCTTGACAAGAAATCGGCATGGGGAATCATTTTTGCACTACGGTGAACAATCGTGTAGGTGTACGAACTGAGTGCAATAATCCACCGTTGCACCATAGCGGCAGATGACTTCGCTAGAGATTTTGTTGGATGATACAAGAACTTTAAAGCCTCGTGATCAGTAGCAATGGTGAAGTTTGATCCAAAAAGGTACTTATGGAGCCGTTTGACAGCCCAATATACAGCAAGTGCTTCTCGTTGAGTCTGAGAATATCCACGTTCGGCTTTTGAAAGCCGACGGGAAATGCAGATCACTGGTCTACCACACTGTTCAAGGATTGCTCCTATTCCAGTGGGAGAAGCATCAGTAATGATGGTCGAATGATGTTTGGCGGAAAATGGTTTCAAAACAGCTGAACTCTGAAGATAACCAAGCAGTACACGCAACGTCTTTTCATGGTTGGAGGACCAACAAAATTGATTGGCAGATATAACATCAAACAGGCAACTTGCATGTTTAGCAAAATTGGGAATAAAACGAGAGTAGTACTGAAGTGCTCCTAGAACTGAACGCAGTTCTTGTAGATTGGTTGGTGATGGCGCATTTACTAAAGGAGATAGGCGGTTTGTATCGGGTTTAAAACCGCTGCCATCCACAATGTAACCAAGGCATGAAAATGATGGGACACCAAAAGTGCATTTGTCAGGGTGAATAGCTACATTGAACTCAGAAAATCGCTTCAGTAAAGACAACAGACGCATATCATGCGTAGCTTTGTCAGCAGCGTGCACTATGACGTCATCTTGGTACGTCTCAACACCCTCCAAATCTTTTGCAATAGTATTCATAACTTGTTGAAATACAGCTGGTGAAACGTTCAGACCAAAAGGAAGGAAATTGTATCGGAATAACCCAAAAGGTGTGTTAATCACGGTAAGGTTACTAGAGGCTTCGTCCAGTGGTATTTGAAGGTAGGCATCTTTTAGATCGATTTTTGAAAACACACTGGAACCTGATAAACGATATAGTACATCTTCGGGCTCTTCCGTGGTGCACGTACGTTGTAGTAACCGCGTATTTAGCGTTAGCCGGTAGTCACCACAAATTCTCGGAGTAATACCATCAGCCTTTAGTGGGGTAACTATCGGAGTTGCCCAATTCGATGATTCAACAGGAGTCAGTATTCCTTTCGCACACATTGAATTTAATGCTTGACGAACAGGCTCGCGTAAGCCAAATGGAATAATTCGTCTCTTAAGAAATATAGGATCTCCTGTAACTTCGAGTCTCACCTTGGGTATTTGCATGCCACCTGTAGCCTTAGAACATTTAAGAATCAGTTGTTTGAGTTCATTCACATTCACAGAAGTCAGTAAGGTGATACTAGTTCGCAGTGAGCGCAGAACTTTGAGTCCGATAATCGATGGTCCCGAGGTTGAAACCAAAAAATTACAATCGATAGAGGTACCTTGGGGCAATCTCACAGGAATCGTGCAACTACCAACTAGAGGTACGGAATGTCCAGTGATACCACGAATGTTAACATCTGTAGGCACTATCACGGCACTGGGGTAGAATACAGTTAGATCCGATTGTGGAATAATGGACTCAACACTACCAGTGTCAACAATGAAGTCATGCTTTTGACCAGAAGCGGATATCAAAGTTTTAAAAACATGTGACGAATTCTGGGACAAAATCGATAGAGATAAGGTAGAAATGTCTTCAGATAATGCTTTCACTTCGGTATTTGGGTCAGAAGTTAAGTGACACACTTTTTTGGACTTACAGACAAGTTGAATGTGTCCCGTTTTACCACAGATAAAACACTTGGCTTGCCTGTGAGGGCATGAATATCTGGAATGGTTTCGTCCACAAGATTCACATTTCCCAAATTTTTGAACCATCGAATTAGAGTTACGATTTGTGAAGTGGCGTATTGATGGATTTGGGGCACGAGAATTTGTTCGAGGTTTGAATTTGTTGTTCGTCTGCATCCTTGAATCATTTCTTTTAGAATAATTTAACAACACTGCTTCCTCAGTCTTCGTTACATGCTTGACATCTTCATACTGCTCACACATTTTCCGAATAGTTTGAAATTTCTGATCCGGACAGAGCAGCAGCTTCTGCTGTAATTCGGGCAGTTGAATGCCAGCAATGAGCCTATCACGCAGTTGGTCTTCCAATTGGGCGCCGTAGTCACATTTGGCTGCCTGTGTCTGCAGCTGCAATACGAAATCACGAACCGACTGAGAATGGGAGCGGGTCAACATACTGAACCTAGCTCTTTCGGCTGCTACGAAGTTAATCGGTTTGAAGTGTTGAAGAACTTTTTTCTTCAATTCATTGTAGGAAATATCGATTGGAGATTCAGGATATACTAAATTCTTGATCAACGTATACGCCTCCTTGCCAACGAAATGTAGGAAATATGCCGTGAATTTCTTGTCATCCATATCAGATTTTGTAAGACACCATATGTCGAACCGTTCCAAATAATCTTCTACGTCTCGCGCAGTTGAATTAACATCTAATGGTTCCATTTCGGCAGGCATGATGAATTGTTCCAATCGCGACGCCAAAGTGTGAGAGTTGAGTTCCGCAGTAGTCATGTCCATAAAGCTGTTTTAATTTGGGTGCTCACATCATCAAGGATGTCGACGGTCCATTGTCATGGATCGCCAGTCAGTCTGACCGTAATATCTGTCACCGCCGCAAAATTCATCTAGAAATTCTGCCACGGATCAATTATAGAAATATGTGCAAGAAGTCGTCGATTGAATTCCAATTTGCAACAGTCTGTTGGTAGTTTTAGACAGGAGTGTGAAGATCCGTGTCACCAATTTATTTGCCATCAAACCATTCGTCCTCGATCAACTTTGTGAAAATGTTACCAGAATAGCTCCTGTTGTGGGGGTAGAACTGAATGGTCCTACTCGACACATCATCCAGGCATCGGAAAAAGCCTAGATAGTAATCAGAGAAGGCATCATCTAAAATTGCTTGTTATTTTGACACTGTGAGAAGATTTGGAGGGTTCTATGGGGAGATTTAGTCTTAATCAAAAACATTGTGTGCCAAAAAGACGAGATTACACGACTCTGCATCTCATGAAACTCCGGAGGGATTCCAACATGTGACCTGCCAGCTGGCAGTTAGAGGCTATGTTCTAATATTCCCACTGCGAACCTCTTTGATAGAAATGTGCAGATTTTATCGTGTGTTCGAGACACGAAACAAATGCAGGTCGGATAAAGCCCTTGTGCAAGCGATTCTGAGTTCTGTGTAGCTGCTCGGTGCAAAATATGGACTTCGAATTTCCTCAACTTGAAAATGCAGGAAAACTAGTTCCAACCGCAACTGAGGCAATTAAGCAACTGCTATCATGCCCTCGCTCGATATTGTGAAGGATCTCGAGTTGACCCAAAAAACCCAACACAATATGCTGCCGGGACGACATTAAATCACAATTTACTGCATTGTAGATTGACTGTATGGTTACGAATGACTTCGTTATGAAAACCCGCATACGTTTAGACGGCATCAGGCTAGCTTCTGTCAAAGCGAAGATCACGTATAATACAAGTCAGAAATGTTCTTTGCTATGAGGAGGACTTCCAGTATGGTTGACACCCCGGAACCCCTTCGACTTCTCCGTCGGGCTTCAGGTCAGCCTGGGCCTGACTCAGCCGCCAATCCGCGCATCGTGTGTCCATCCTAGTTAACACACTGTAGACAACGTATATCATAGACTGCGAATCTGAAAATCGAACAGAGACAGTCAGGTGAAGCGTCACTAAAGGCCTTGAAAACTGAACAGTCGCACAAATTTCCAACTAACGACCATCTGCAGAATACGGTGGTATGGGAGCAGAGATTTCAGCGATCCAGAAAGTTGGTAATCTCGATCTCCAGACACACTTCACTGTTAAAATTGCAACTAGAATGTCGTGGAAAACAGGGGATTTGGACAGCCGGATATACGGAAACCCTCATTATGGGGTCTACTGCTGTGGTTATGATCAGCTGAATTAAGGGGGCTTAATGAACTACTGTTAAAATCCTGAGAAAATCAGAAAATACGGTGGTCATAGTGTCCAATCTACACAAGTCAGCTGATGAAATCAACCCGTAGTGGACGCTGTTTACATTGGTTTACCTGTCCATCATCGGTCTAATAGAGGGCAATAAAATAGTGAAAACTGGGACCGAAGGAACGCATCCTTTTGTTTGGAGAGTTAACCTTGCTGTGTTTACTGTGGGCGACTAAAATCAACCGTTATTGGAAAGTAAGGATCGTTGCGTGGCCATACAAACGGGTCTGCCGGACGAATAGTCCGGAGTGAAAAAATTATAGGCTCTCCTCCACAAGGACGACCAAGAAAATACCGAATCTATTTCAACCACTGCGGCCCAATTTTATTGCACGGTCATTTAGCGAATCCACTTGGAGCGAAATTGTATTCGAACTAGTAATTGATGTTCTCTACAACGCACTATGAAGGGTGACTCCGTGTAGCACCACACTGATATAATCAGATCATAGACCCGACAGAATGCTATTAGTGCGGATTAATTCAGCGTACCAGCTGTTTCGCAGTTGCAGTTGCAATAGGCACAGAATGCAAAATGACATCTCAGAAAGCCCTCAAACTTGACCTAAACTGCTTTACTCACTTGCTGTCTGCATTATTCTGTGCCTACTTAATTTGACTACAGGCACATATCAATTGCATTAGCCCTAATTCATGGTCGACAGCCTGAACATACTCCACATTAAGGGGAATGGATGGCGTCGGCAGACTACTAATGCACTGTAGACAGGAAGTTAACCAAGCGATATTTTAGGGGACCACGGCTCTGCGCGCATTCTCTCATTGACAACTAAGCCTTCCTCAGTCGAACAGCCAAGTATTATCAGCACAGGTTTGGGATGGCCTCACCGAAATCTCACCAGACGTAAGCCAAGCACACAACAACAGGCGAACTTTAACTAGGCAGTCCGGTTACGAAATGGCAGCATGCGCGCCTCTGGAATCGGTTGCGTGCCATATCCTGCATGATTTCCGAGCATCAGCAAGCAGGATCACGCGGGCTCCAGCCTAGAAGCTGTGAGGATTCTACGACACTCAGTTCTATCGCCCCACGTTACCATGTTGCAGTCTGTCCCCCGCAAACTATGCACTAACAATGACTTGGCATAGAAAACAGTGCTTCCTTCAGCGAACGGTGGTTGGACACATGCCCCAGCTATCTCAGCCTGGTAAGCCTAATCTGCTATAGCTATTCGGAGTCGTCATCACAACCCGCCCACCCACAACGCCGTTACTAATCACTGCAGCCAGATGACTCTTGCTATGCTCCGGTGATCAAACTTTTGAAGACGCCTGAATTCTTCGGATGGGAGAGGGGGCGAATCTCGGAACCACGGAGCACGACTGTTCTTGTTTAGACTGACCTTTAGCTTGAGTTCCTATTCGGCTCTGACACCAATAATGACTCGAGAGTTGGGCGTTGCTCGCACCGTGATTATCCATGCAATAACTTCACCTATCACAGGACGATCGCCGCTAAACCACCTGCCAATGTACTTGAACCGGTCGACAAATTCAAGCGTTTTTTCGGAAATTTCAGACAGGAACAAAGCGGTGAGAAATTTCGAGGTAAGACTGGACTTTTTAGGTGCAAAACGCATGCTAAAAGATAGGCTACCTCAGATATTTGGATTAAAGTGCTTTGCGCGGACAAACAACCATCAAACAACAATCGAATTCACCTGTACAATTCAAGTTCACGCGTCTCTCTTCAGACTTCACTTCAACACCTGGATTCATTGCATTTTGGAGTGTGCACTCCATGACAATAGCGGCGACAAAACCGAGGAGACATAACCGTGATGAACTTTTAAACAGTTTTACACCATAAAGTGGGATGAATAATGTGTGCGAACTTCAAGGGCACCCAGCTCTTGCCAGCAATGCGTGACAGACGCATTCCATCAACAGAGTCAAAGGCTCATTTAAAGTCCAGGAACACCGATGGTTCGTCGACTGTATACGTGGCGCTACGCGAACACTCCATGTAAAGCAAGGATATGATAAATGTACCACCCGCCAAGCCAAAGTCAAATGATTAAGCGACGTTTGGGAGGGACGTCAATGGACTAAGAACAGTGTGGGCAAGCTATAATTCGCCGGTGCCCGGGCCAGAGAAGTCAGTTAAGATAAGATTCCCAACCCTGAGTCCTTGATTAAAATCTGCACAACAAGGCAGCGGTGTTTCTTGGAGGACCCTGCACGGTGCTGATTACTCAACAGTTTAACCTACTTTACTGCAGAGAATTGGCCTAACCCGAGGGCGCTGACAACAAGGCATAGATATCTCACTACTGATGCTGCCACTAACAGCAAATATACGGAGCCGCATCAGGCTCAGGGCGAGGTTTGTCTTTCGACCCTACTGAATGATACGCCGGTGATCAGGGTCATTGACTGAGCGATCGGGGTGTGCAGTTTTTAAACTCAACTCTTTCTTCCTCAAGGGAATGCAGTATCACTGTCTCCAAAGTTATGGGTACGTTGGTTGCCTTGGGAACACCTCATTGCCTTCATGGTTCCGACGCACAGGGTGGTAATGTACTACCTCCAGACCGCCTCGGAACACAATTACTTGTAGCACGGGCTCTTGTTGTTCTTAGTCTGACTGCTCCCCTTTGGCCATTCTGATGTGGAAGGAAGTCCCAGCAAATGTGGTCCGCTGGATCACTGCCGTACCCAAGTCTGACCAACACGAGGTGTGACCTTTGCACCGGGACGTCAACGTGCATGTCTTCGAACAGTTCGCAGCGTGGATGCGGATTTCACACGTGAATGGAGTGAATAACAGCCAAACTCGGGAAGCCTCTCATTTAGGCGCGTATCATATGGTAGGTTCTAGGCACGAGTGAGGTGGTAGGTGATTTCCACGGACATCTTGCGCCTCACTATTTGTAACGAATATAATGTTTGCTCTCGATAAGGTCCCCGCCGGGAACACAAAAGGTTGAAGTACTTCGCCAGGGCTTCAGCATCCAATTTTCGAAGTTCACTGCTGATACTGTCTTAGGCAAAGACTAGACCGTGTCCTGACCTAGGGTCGGGCGATCATCCGAGGCAATAATCTCGTTGGGATGAAAGCGGAGCTAAGACAATTCACTAATACTTTAGACAACATAAAGTGAAGAACGATACGCCGCGACGACAAGTCGCTTGACACTTTAATTCCCTTATGTTAGCCACAGAAGATGGTATGGTCGGCTGGACATGCTCTAAGTGGCTTCCCGGGAGGAATCGTCGACAACCATTTTGGCGGAAACTGATATATACGGAAGCTTTGGATGCTGAACCATAGGCGCTGGTTCACTGTAGGGAGCAGGAAGGACAGGCACAATCACCAACCCATCGCTACGCACCACTACACTCTCTAACAACGCACTGATGATGTCACCTCCGTTGGTGATGAAACTTTTGCAATCAAATTGTTCAGCTCAGCGAACAAACCAACGACCAGGAAGGACTGTGTCCAGAATCAACTGTATCATTTTTGCGCGTCAGCTTCTGCATGTGGTGCTGAGTGGGGATGGATGGAGGAAGCTGGCTCTGAGGAGGCGGTGTACTTCCTTTCCATCGTTCCAACCTTCCTGTCGCCTGAAACCACAGTTTTTGCGTCTACCTCACAGATTCGATAAGCGTCCACACTCCCTCAGGAATCTTTGACTTTTGCGAACTTCCTACACATCTTTTCAGAAAATTTGCATTACCACTTTTTGTATGCGCAAGTTTGTCGCCGTATAGAATCGATTTGTCGTTTTCTCTGGGTATGCTATTTCTCCGGCGTTGTTATAAACTTCTCAGGTTTTATTTGGACTTACACCAAAAAAAATCGTTCAGCTGTAACACTTTTTCGGTGCCTAGCTACCATGCCACCTGAGGGAAGCACGAGGGCTGGGATAGTCAGGTTGCCGAAGCCTGGACAGGGGAAGTCGAGAGGCAGAGGTCGGGTTCGAACCATGGACCTTCCGGTCAGTAAATTCGCGCTCTAACCACTTCATTCATTTGGCCTTCAGGTCATCCAGCCATTTGTGGCCGACTTTGTGCGTGTGACTGTCTCACGTGGGAGCCTGTTTGCTTCTTTGGTTTGTACCTCTGTGGTCCAAGTGGACCATTTGTTTTGCATGAGTATCTATTGTCAAGGTTTGTATAATCTGTGATTTTGTCTTACTTTAATAGGACCGTATAGAAACGCAGCTCCGACTTTGTTTTGCCTTCCCGGAGGTTCTGGTATTACGCGTCATTACTCGAAGATACCGTTCACCCGTTACAATGTCATTATCAAGTGGTTGAAGCCCCTCAGTTGTACCTACTACATTTAATTGTTAAGTAGTCTGTCTACGCAATCGCTTGCAGCATTTCTCTCACAACTTTCACGTAACGAAGGCCGTCACTTGCGTTCGTCTTGCTTGCAGTAGTAGAGCGGTTAGGGTGCATTACAACGAGGAATGATTTCAGGGTAGCTGAAAGTATCTTAACCTTTCAAGCTGCAAAGTCTATCATTACAACGTTTGATGAGACAGCAGGTAGGATATGGTAAAAACATTGCTGATCGACCGCTCGAAATCAGATGGATAGGCGTTCAAAGTACTAGCCGGAGATCATGAGCTCGAAATTCCCAAGTCTTCCCATAATACCAACAGAGGAAGCATAGGCTCACAAGACTGAGAAGTCATCAGTTAAAACGTGAACGTGGTGTGAATTCCGTGATTGAGGCACGAGTGGCGCTATGTACCGTCTGAGAGCGAGCTAATCACACTGCTGATCAGTTGCTCGTGGCCGAACGGTTAAGTGCTCAAACTACTAGCGTGCAGGCAGTGAGTTTGATACTCCTTGGAGTTTTGTGAGATTCGTACTGCTTACGATTCCCAATAAGGACGAGACAGCTGTAAAGTGCTCTTCAGCTTTTCAGCATAGATTAGCTTCACTTACTGGACAAAATATCAAGTGGAAAATCGACGATTCTTCGCACACTGGTAACTAGCACAACAATCGTGGTGCACGGGACATGGCCGAACAAATGCTATCGTCTTTAAGCGAAAGGTGGCTTTCAATTAGTTCGAAGCAATAACACGATGGAATGAATGTTTGAAATCGAGTGTGCGGTCAGTGAGCTCTCGAGAAGCTTCTCTTAAGAATTCCACGCCGTCGTCAAACAACGAATCTGTGTGGATGCCAGATACAATAGCTACCGCCGTAAAGTTCGCATACTCGTGCAACATTCCCATCCTTGTATTGACTGCACACTGTCATGTTTATTGAAAAGGCTGAGAGTAGTTCTGTAGTGTCTCACACCATTCAATCTGGGCTCATAACTACTGGCCAAACATACACAGTAAACAAGCTCATGGCGTGAAAAAGCACAATAAAGTCTGATTGCAATACACATCAAAGCTTTCCTATGAAGGACGTGAAGTTTGTAGTCTTTCTTTTGCTTTGGTTTAGGGAGCATAAGCGACGTACGGTAGTTTCCAAAGAGCACTGAATCCTCAAGAGAATCTCTGTGAATTTGCCGTAATGACGTGTAGGTTATGAAGTAATACAAAGTAAAATTCTCCAGTAACAAAACACATAAGGGTGTGGGCATGAAATCAGGCAAGGACGATGCAGTGATCCGGTTTACTCTGGATTCGACGCCCACTGAGAAAGTGCTTCGGGCAGTAGCTGTTTATAGATGGCATAATCTTCCTGTAGAAATACGCAAAATACTACCCGTTGGATCTGCAATAAGAACATAGGAGAAGGAGATTAGGCACTATTGCATCGTCGGGTCCAACACAGACATAAAACATAAGTTACGTGCGTTTCAGGGTAAGATCAAGCGATTTCGGCATGGTTGTCACTCCCTATGGATCCGAGCAGGCCATCGAAGGGTTATTTTTCAAGGTTTAGCCCATAGGGGTATGTATCCAACCAAATTCTCAGGTCTTCTTTCTAAATGACACTATGAGCAGTCATCCGGATGCCGATTAAAAAACGACCTGTGTGGTAGGGTTAAATTTCTCCAGAATCTAACAAACAAAGGAAGTAAATCTACGTAGAGATATGTTTACGCCGGTGAAACAAACAACCAGACTTTTCGCGAGATACATTCATTCGCTCCCCAGTTCGGTTTTAACGCGGGATACCCAAATGAACCTCAGATGAATATCTTGTTTATGACAGCTGGTGCCATATTTCAAGATACCGCAGTATTTAGGTTCAAGTAGAACATAAAGTTGACGAAAACTCGAGAACTGCGCCTACATAGGTCCCAAGGAGGGTAAAGCCGATCGCGGACTGTAGAAGAGTTTTCAGCAACCTTACGGGTGGTGTTCAGTCAGATTTTTCTTCGGCAGCAACCTAGTTTGACAGGGGACAGCTACACCATAAAGGTACTTATCACAACGCAACAGTGTTTTTGACTCAGTCACTGGATGCATATTAACGGCACGATTGAAGCTGCGTGGACTTCGGCCTTTCGCCGTCAATGTCAGAAACCACCAAGCTGACACGCCGATTGATTTGGCGCCTGAAATACTGAGTCCACTTGGTCCGTCTAAAAAGAACGGTGAGAAATATAAGATAGTAGCATCCCACTTTTTCCATTACTGTCAACGCAAAACAATTAGAGACAGCACAGTAACAACACAGAACGAAAAGCGTAGAGTTACCTAACAAACTGTAGAGAGGTGACTAGATTCAGCAGTTTCCCTGCTTAAAAACAAATGGCAGTCAGGCGAACAGATTGTCAGCTGATAAAAAAACGAGGACTTGGTCGGGTTACACTGCAATCACAGCTGAGGTATGGGGGGGGAGTAAGTCCACCACCCTCTTGTTTACAAAGTTGTTCAAAGATATCGTGAGACCCTGGTATTCGAGTTATCCACAACTAGGCATCTTCCGGCACATAGCCTACTGATTAGGCAACGACAGGAACAGCCGCATCAGATCTGATGAAATCGCAGAATTCGGAGGCGAAAACTGGACCACTTTAATCACATTAGCTGGGGAGAATCAGGCTAAAACCACAACATTACGCAAACGTCAAATGACAGAAACAAAGAATGGTTCACGGTCATGTGACATACATCTGCGTGTTTGGACAAATACGACAATACTGTAGAAATGGCCACTTTGGCAGCTGCTTCTTGAGGATAGTCTGAAAATGGGAAAGAAACGACGACAATTACTCGAGAGCTTGACATAGAACTTACGCAGATTAGTTTACAATAATGCTTAAGAGCATCCATCGCGCGATTCCCACCTACCGTGTGGAAGATGCATCAAATACGAAGTACCAACAACTCTTCTTGAAAACGACCACACCGCGCGTGACTTAAGAACGACTTTATTTCTATTAATGCTACCACTACTATTTATTAGAATGATTTCTATACGGAGATACTTGTCATTGATTTGTAGACCACAGAAGTAGGAATTTGTAAGCGAAGGTTGACCAATAAAAAGGGGGAGCGGGATGGCTAAGTGGTTAGAGCGCGGATTTACTGATCGGAAGGTCCGTAGTTCGAACCCGACCTCTGCCTCTCGACTTCCCTGTCTAGGCTTGGGCAACCTGGTAGTAGCCCAGCCCTGGTGCTTCCTTTGGGTGGCATGGCACCTACGCACCGAAAGGGTGTTCCAGCTGGGAGACGACCAACAAAATGCACGTTAATAGTTATCAGACAGGATTTCGTTCAAAACGAGGTAGTTACTTCGGGAGCTAGTTAGACATAGATCAAGTAACCTGAAACTGTGCAATCCACACAGTGGGGTCAAACTACTATTCGTTGGGTTGTAAGTTTGAATAACCTTGGTCATTCGCTAGATGCACACTGCTGTCGATCATGAGTAAGAATGAAACAGCAATGCTTCCCGGCTTTTCAGCACAACTGGATCTCACATTAGAGGATGAACTTAACAATCAAGCCTCCTCAGTACAACGCTCCCGAGAGTAAAAGAAACCAAGCGGCAACACAATATTATAAAACCCAATGATAAGAATCGCTTCTGAAAACTGTCCAAACAATCCTAGTTACTGAAAAAGCACTGCGGAAACAGGCCAAGCAGTTAGCGGATGATTTGAACTGCTCAAAACATTGGTTAGGTTTTCTAAAAAGAGCTATCCGGCGCCGAAAGTTGAACGGAAAAACTTCACTTAGCAGAGTGGATGCCTTACATAGTGACACATAGTGTGACACATGGCCTCAAATAGTGACATAGACGCATAGAATACTGAAATGCTTATTATCGATAAGATATTTATCAACTTGGGTAAAATGTTTCGTCTTTTACCGAAGGACAACCGCTGTGTTGAAAATGATTAAAGTTGTTCAGCTGTAACACCCTTTC
Source organism: Clonorchis sinensis (assembly GCA_003604175.2). NCBI lineage: Eukaryota > Metazoa > Platyhelminthes > Trematoda > Opisthorchiida > Opisthorchiidae > Clonorchis > Clonorchis sinensis. The sequence continues at coordinate 5,836,313 of CM030369.1, read as the reverse complement.
GGTGCCTAGCTGCCATGCCAGCTGAGGGAAGTACAAAGGCTGGGATACAGCCAGGTTGCCCAAGCCTAGACAGGAGAAGTAGAGAGGCAGAGGTCGGGTTCGAACCACGGACCTTCCGGTCGGTAAATTCGAGCTCTAACCTTTTGAGCCATCTCGCCCCCAACCGCTGTGGGCTAAAGAAAATCTAACAGTGACACGATAGCTTCCAATTGTTATACCCACAAGCTAAAAAATCAACAGCTGTGTAGGTTTCGATAAAAGATTAAGACAACAGCCACAGATAATACAAAACATTTGAAGCTGGATCGAGCTGCTGTTGAACGACAAGTTAAAGACCAAAGACCAGATGTTGCATGTGCCTTTAAATAACTTCATCGGTCACGCAGATGGGAGTAAGAACCTCCCCGAGGTCTCGTTCATCTCTGGAACAAAACATACAAGCCGAACTCACCGGAAACAGTATAACCCAAACCTTAAAACTGGACTGCAGGAGGTAACTTCTGAGCCATCTACGGTTGGACCCATTGGCTGAGACAAAATTTAACGTAGAGACTTATGGCTGAGACAACAAGCAAGCTCCACTTCAGGTGGTACTGGAAAGTCGGTGATTACGAGGACAAGGAAGTAAACACAGAGCAACTTTTTAAGTTAATGCTGTCATGGACCACAATAATGGAGTCGCCTGAAGTATAAAAAAAACTCAGCACTACAATGAAAGCTGCGGACTACTGAGAATCTCCAGAATATATTGAGTGGAAGACGAAGCAGACCAATGAAAGGTCAAATCTACTTGGGCAGGTTTCCGGAACTGGACAGGGTGTACACGAGTGTAATTGAACACGTTGGTACCTCTCAATATTAGTGGTTGATGACGCGAAGGGGAACGGAATAAGTAGTGTAGAATAAAATATTCTCTCAAAGAATCACGATACTACAAGTGTTCAACATAGAGATCTACTGTTGAAATTAGTCCGGTTTAGCTCGAACGACCGGGTAGGTACTAATCTCGAAGCAAGAAATGATTTGAGTGTACCCGAATGGACGTCCAAATGTTTCTCTTGAGAATGGGATGCTGATTTGTGGGTTAAAAGTTCAGGGTAGACAACTATAAACGTAAAATGGAAGATCGGAACCCCCAGTGCAAGAGTGGCTTTCTAATAATAATGAACTAATAATCAGCGTACCATGCTACAAGCCTTCTGAAGGACTTTAGCGAACCGAAATTGTCTGTCACATGGTACCTCCAACAAGCAAAACACAATCTTGTAAGCAGCATTAACACCCAGCATGATCCCTATTCAAAACAATCACTCCCTTCAACCGAAATCACATAGAATATAAATTCTTACTAAAACTGCAACTACGCAGCGAGGCAAAGTGAAAGCGTGTTACGGAAGGAGGAAACGCGAACCGATCCGTGAATACTGACGTGGAGAATGTAATAGTCAGGCAAGACTGTCTACAGCTATGCTGTAATCGGTCAGCATTGCATAGGTAACTCAATATGAAGGGGAAAATCACCCGGGAGGCAACCGACCTGGTGGGTGACTTGGCTGTGACATGTTCCTGTGGGTGCATCGACTTTTTTGTTTTGCCCCTTAAACGTGAACATTCAGGGGCGTGGCTAACTGTCGGGAGACCACTTGGCTGGGTGTGAGAACTGAGCGTAAACTCTGCGTCGTATAGCGCATTCATCATCCACTGCCTGTAATGCACAAGTTTGAGGAAAGGATTCATATCTCAGACCACCGGTTAGATGCATGGGTCAGCATCGTAACTGCTGAGGACAAGTGCATTCGCTACCCGGTGCCCCTAATGTACATGGTCAAAAAAGGATAAATGGCAGTCAGACTGCCAGCCGGCTCTACGCGTGGGTCGAGTGTGATTTTATTACCTTGCTTCAGCTGTTGGAAAATGTTTAGTACTTGTAATGCGTCTGTTCGTGGTACAGAAGCACCAGGTAGTTGGAGAATGGGTCCGACAAGGCGATTCGGCCGGTGGAAAGTTCCATCGATCAGTTACCAGAATACGCCTCTGTCGAAGAGTTTTCGGCAACCTTATGAGTAGTGTGTAACGTCTACACAACAAAATGTTTGGAGATTGTTCAGTGGCAAATAGGAACAGTTCATGCATCGTCAAGTATAGAGTTCCATTGTCTGATGAACCAGTGAAAAACTAGGAAGAGATTTCCAGACACGCTCACCCAACATAGAATAATACCCCAGGAAAAAATAAAACAAGCGGTCCTGGAGGGCGCTACTTATCGAAGGAGCCACATATGACTAATTATGAACCCACGTACGGAATATGCCAGTCGAAATGCAAGGAAAAGCAATGGATGTTAAATTGTTCTCCGTGCAAAGCTGGAGAGCTCGTTCATAAGTTCCTTGAAGCTGACGTGGATTCTCCCCATATGGGCCAACACAGTGTATGATAACTGGAGAATGAAACAAAGCGATAGAAAAAGGGCATCAACGGGGTTGGTCCGTATGCGTAAAATGGAGGGTGAAATATGAACAGATGGAGGTCTGTGAGTTCATATGGTAATCTCTCATCTGGGAAATAGACCCCACCGTTATCGAAGAAACCTATGATTCACAAAATATCTAATGTACTCCACTACAACGGGAATGTCGCAAGCTACTGACCCAGATTTGTTGACCGACTATCACGTAATACATAGAAAGCACGGCTGACACCGTGTACCGCTAAATCTGTGAATTCCGATTGTCTAGTATAGACATTGTTTGATCGGAAATTTGGCCTAAGGCTCGCAGAGTGCCATTTGTTGGAATAACTGATTAAGGTATTCAGATCGGATGGGCTGAATTTCACAGCTACAGTGTAGGACTGTTCTCACGGTCGTTTTGTTGACAGAGCTCTTCAACTTTGGTGATATTCGTTTCTGACGTCAAAGATGACGCAAGTCAGCAACTATTACCCATAACTTGGTGATGCGTGCATGAATTCGACGGTTACAGTATAGCCACAGTCTAAGCAGTTGTCAAGATAGGTGAACCCATAAAAAAAACTCAAGCTCTCCATTTTAACGTTTCAAAGATACACAGGGGAGTGGGAAATGCTGAAACAGGACTTTGTACTTAAAGGTGCAATCTGAATTTCAAAAGAGGGGACCACTTCCGATATTCTGTTTAAAGTTTGTTCGGATGACTGAGCGTCAAATAATAGGACAAAAGCATCCGGACAGTCTGAATCCACTCAACTTCATATATGATTTCGACGCCCATATTCACGATTCTTTGAAAAATACACCCCATGACACTGTCAACAAAGCTGAGCAAAAATGGGGAGGGGATATCCCTGCGAGGAAAAACTTGAATAGTTCATTGCCAGCTCCAACATGACCAGAAGTAGGAGAATAAATAGAACGAAGGATATCCGCAAGCTTCGGAGGCATTCCTTGTTGGCCAAACATATGCAGAAGAGCCAAATTATCCATGGGGTTGAAGGCTCCTTTGAAGTCAAGGAAAACCGCTGCAGTCGACAGCATGCGTTACAAGCAGTTGGCGTAATGTAAAGATCTGGCCACACTTACGCCGAGCACCCTCGAACTTGTGTGATGAGGGAAGATGTCGTAGTATCAATGAAGCTAACAGCCATGTTAGGAACGGGATGAGGCTTACATCTCTGCAGTTGGAGCAATCGCTTTAGATAGCTTTTTTAGTCTAAAAATCAATAAGGCAAAACAAAAATACTGACAACCATCCTTCAATAACGATGATGAGGACTCACCTGAAACTGTTACCCGGTGATGCTTCAATGTAGAGGGGATAATCGTACTTCAGAAACTGAGGGATGGTCTAAATTCACAGCCGATGGCTCGAACGAAAGACATAGGCAGAGGAGCAGACTGCCACTTGGCTAAGACGCTGGTTCTCGTTTTGTATTAAATTTCCAACACTCTCCCTAACAGCCGATTTGTTCGGTCTCGTTTTGTCATCATCATCATCAAAGACAGCAACATCAGTGTTGACACTGATGCTTCACTGCCGTAAACAAGGTGCGATGGACCTCACTTCCTCTAGATTCTCTCATAGATGTTGCCAAACGAACCGCACAGAGGCGACTATCAACGGGTATCCAATCAAGCAGAGACGCTTCCGCTCGTTCACTCAGTACAATACCCACCCCAGCATATCCAGCTGCAGCGGCCTCTGCATCACCAGAGGTGCGCAGCCGGAACCTGGAAGAGAGCGAGGGGGCAGTCAGTTCGATCACGGTACTTGCGTCCTGCGTCCTTGTTTCTGACAGACAACATACATCAATGCTGAGGGAATCCAGCGTACGAGCAAGAGCCACCTGTTGACCTGCTTGCTTCAGTGAACGAACATTAAAGGTGGCTAAGTAGACAGGCTTTCGGGGTTTGAAAACAGACTTCGAAGTGTTTAGGGATGTAACGGAACTCGGACGTACACAATCTGCGGCTAAGTGTGATGTAGGGCGGGCAAACCGATCAGTCCTAGAGCTGGGACCTGCGGAGAAAGTATTAAAATTGGGGCGGGGGAGGGTAGAAGACGGAAAACGTGAAAGTGTAAGAAGGGAGGCGTCAGCAGTAGCATGTTTTCGCTTACCCGCCCTGCTGTATGCAGCAAGTAAGGCGACCCGGCTGATGGCACCACGCGACGGCCGATGTGGCATGAAAGTACTGTTAGTTGTGAATGTCATGGTTGTACGAGGGCTGGGATACTGCCAGGGCGCCCACACCTAGACAGGAGGACGATTAGGGTCCTCAACCAAAGCCTTTGGCTCAAAAGCCTAACCGCAAGGCAGCGGTGTTGGGCTGGAAATGCAAGTACATTACCATTTTTACGGAACACGTCGCCACACATGTTCCAACCCACAACCTGGAGGGCCAGGAGACTGTGTTCGTCAGACGTCTACCCATGGACCAACTTGGTATGAGAGACTCTGTGAGTGTCACGCGGGCACCCCCAGTATAGCTCAATGGGTCGCCGAGGTACACAAACCGCCACGCCACGGTAAGGTCCAGTCTCTTCGTCTCGTCTTGTGTATCACATGAAACAGTTTCCGAGCACTTTCATTGTCCAGAATGGCTGGAATGACTGAAGACCTGGTTGTCTATCATCAAATCAGCCTTCAGGTCGGGCGTAGGGAAGTGCATTAGGTGATAGCCATGGAGCTACTAGTGCCTAGATGACAAGGTGATGACCATCATGCAGGTTTATCGTGCCGCACTACATGAGCCATAAAAAACCAATCCAATATTAGAGTTTGGAACGCAATGAAATGCGACGGCATCCGATCCAAAGTATTGTTGTTTCCCCTAAACGTTGGTATAAATGGACCGGAGTGAAAATGATGGACAGAGTCATCTCCGAGACAGTCATGTGGCTGTGATTTTTCTGAGATTCCCCCCACCTTTAAGAACGAATTCAGGCTGTTCCATAATAAGTTCGGATGACTCCTTTTAAATTAAGATCGTTCATGTTATGATTACCGATGCTGGCACTAAGTGCAATGTCAAGCGACTTGTTTTTTGTGATACGTAATAAGCGATTCCATGGAAGCCAAAAATAGAATAGAATAAAATAGAACAGAACACAAAAAACCGGTAAAATCCATGTATAACGCGTCATGCAGTCACGAAGAACGAGAGCATAACCAAAGCAGATCGGCTGCCTGGACCAGAAATCTAGACCAACACCCCTGGATCCTCCTATACATGCGGGGTTTCGATCATTCTCAACAGGGTTAAAAATGTGTCAGTAACTGACCAAACATTGAGATGAGACATAGGTAGTCTGCCATTTGTCCAATCCCTTCAGTTTGAAACGAACTAGCGGAGACCGGTGGGTGTTACAAACCCAGAATAGTAACGGTACGAGAACTTACATTTTGCCGGTAGGGCAAATCCTTGAGTGATTTTCGCACTACCGGTTGGGCAGCCATTCAGTGCCATGCAAGCCGAGTGAAGTAGGTTCGAACCAGCCGCCCGGTGAATAGCACCATCCACACCACCGCCCCCTCGTAGATGTTTATTCGCCGCGTTTGCGATAGCATCCAACTTCAGTTTTGTTATGTCTCCACGCCATAAACTAACGCGCATACCCAGAGCCGAGGGTGCATGCCCATTTGCAGCTTCTTGACCTGAAAGAGCATACGGAAGTTTTGGAAAGGGAATCTAACTGCTGACCAGGGGAAATCTGGTAAAAAAAATTCAACTGGATTTCCGAAAAATGTGGTGCAGAAGGAGGGAGTTTTGTATGGGTGGCAGAATGAAGCGTGAGTTTCCAATTGATACATCTGTGGTGCGAATCCAAACTGAACTTCTCGATTGAGCTTATCTGGGTTCGAAAGTGCGAGGAAGCAAAATAACATAACATAACATAAGAAAGGTGACATAACAACCAACCAGATGATCAACAGTTCCAAAGGAAGCTATCAGTCGTGCTCACCATCTTTATTCGACTAAGTTTACCCAACTTCAACTGGAGGACTCGTTGTTGGAAACAGCAGACGCCAGTCCAGTTTGAGAACTTAAACCATGATGATGATGGTGGCATTGATGACCTTACACCAATAGACAGTGATAAAGCAAACAGGTTCAATTCCAGACTAGTGAGTGTCTCAGACTCGCGTCCTGGGAATGGTTAGCATCCTTGCCGAAGAATGCGCATTTAAAGCAGATATGATTCCCGAAATTATTATTCTGAGGGAGAAAGACTCGACTAGAAATCTGTGGATAACAACACACATCCTGGAATGAAGAGTCCCCCGAAAATCAGGGAACATTCCGGAAGCCTTAATATGCTTGGCAATGGGTACGATGGGCGTCGGCCCGACCAACTCATACTCTTCTCTAAATGCTTCTGAGAAGCCTTCTACTAACGCAGCCTCTGCTGAGGAATTCCAATTTGTATCTTTTGTCACACAGAATGCTAGCAAATAAGGTATGAAGACATCAGGACTCTTTACACAGAAGATCCATAAGAACCGCGCGGTAGAATTTCACCAAAACTCAGAGGAACTGTTTATCGTCATAAAGAATACGTCCTTAGAGAAAATTAGAGACGCGAAATGCTTGCAGTTCGCTCAAAATGGCTCTACGATGTGCAAACAAGTGGGCGGGTTGTGCTGAGTGGAGTTCGCGTAACAAGACAAATACATAGAAAGAACCCAGCAAGAAGCAGGAAATAGAATATCTCACCCTTTCCGGATATTACGGGAAGCCACTACCGGTCATGTGGGCGGGAATACGGAATAAGATTACCGGAGCCAGTGACTGATGGTGCATATCCGAAACGACTCGATGGCAGTTAAAACCATACACTCCAAGAATTCCATTTGATGACACCAATGATCAACTAATCATATTTCTGAGACAAACTGCTCACAACCCACCACAGTGGTCGCGAGTTAGCGTCCCAGTCAAGGGCTCATAAAGTGGTGGCTACAGGTCAGAGCGAATGAATTGAAGCAGTTGCAACACATCTGGTTTCCTCGATACTACCTGTTATAATGTCCTCGCATTTTTCACAAGACGTTTAGACAGAATTCCTAAGAGAAGAGAATAGGAATCCTGGGTTGTATCGAGATAAATATAACAAGTTTCTAAGTTAGGGTCTCAAGAAGGCCTTCATATCCTGAGGTGAAAACGGAAAAGTGCATATACCAGAACATCTTAACTTGACATCGGGTCAATTTCCGACCTTATCGTGATACCAAGTTTCCTAGCGCGTAAGATCAAGAATTTTGTTGAGATGTATTTTAAAATTACTGTGAATTCTTACCCTTGATCTAAAAACAGGAAATGTTCGTCCAGGAGCACGAATAAACCTTGTCATCGTACTCACCATATATAATTGGTGAAATCTAACTCACGAAGACAAATAAGTGTGTACCAACTTTAAACGCCCATCATGTAGTAAATTCTCACTACTGTGGATAACTTTGCCTACCTTCGGGAGAATCGTTCCACGGTGGAATGTCATGCAGTGTGATTACTGACATTTCGGAGTGGGCGTTCCGTTGAATTGGAGAAAACTCTACACCAGACTAGGTAAGTTTGTACGTTGAAATTACGTTTTCGGGATTGACCAGTGGATCTCACAGAAAAGCGACTCAATATACTGATAACGACAGCTGGATTAAAGACCCGCTGAAATGAAAGAAAATTTTTTCGAATGGATCACCAGACAACTACGGTCGTTTTGTGTACATGGTGCCAATAAAACGTTGCGGGCTTTTCTCATTCTGTGTTTACATCAGAAACAGCTTTACCTTGGTGACGGAGGCGTGCGCCTCTATGGGGAACATTGGGTTGTAGTAAGCGACTATCCATGTCTCGCATAATAATAATAATAATAAACTATAACATCTTTTCCCTAAGTAGCATCCTGTCTAGGTGTGGGCGCCCTGGCAGTATCCCAGCCCTCGTACAACCATGACATTCACAACTAACAGTACTTTCATGCCACATCGGCCGTCGCGTGGTGCCATCAGCCGGGTCGCCTTACTTGCTACATACAGCAGGGCGGGTAAGCGAAAACATGCTACTGCTGACGCCTCCCTTC